>OZ020196.1:9598351-10133351 GCA_963971165.1 Philopedon plagiatum | reverse complement strand
CGAAAACCGTTTGTTCGGGTTGGGTTCGGTATTATTCGCATAAATAATACCGAAGGCCTACCAAAAACTTAAGCAATAAATTGGTGATTTAACTCATTTTATGTGCTGCAGTCAAATTCTGAAACGTCGCTGAAAGAACTTTTACGAAGTTTGTTTTAACTGATGGGTTATACACAATTTATTGTTTGATTTTTAACCTTTTTTGAAAAGCAGAAAGTTTAAGCTAGTAGGAATTAAGTTCATTTCATTAGTAACGTAATATAGGGTAAGTCATAATTCTTTGTGTTGTCGGTGTAACATAGCCTGTTTTGTTCTGGTTTCAATTTCAACCGATTTCGCGAGTGGTCCATATTTTAACATATTAGTAAAGATATAGGCATCTATTAAATTAAAATACACATTCTTGGTAAAATGCGTCTGTGGAATTAAAAATACTTCGGATTATTTTCGGTTTTCAATAAAGCTGATTAAAAAATGAGATATCACGATAATAATTAAGTTGGCCAATGCCCCGGCTGGATCATCTATAATATTAAAGTCTATGACGTCGGGCTCTTTAGAAGCGTCTAATAAGGGCCGGTATTTGGGCATTTTTTAAAATAAAAAAATGTGCGATTTGAGGAAAAAAAAGTATTTCATATGTCTGTGGACTGCACCAGGAGTCATCCATTCAAATATATGCAGTGAATTTTATAACACCCTGTATTACGAGATATACAATTTTTATTATATTTACACCATCTGTGTTATCCGTTTATTTAAACTGCCAAAAAAGGTATAAATTGAATAAAATTTAATCGTGAAAATAACTAAAGGTCCAGCGATACTCAATAGAGTAGTGAGTAGAAATAACACTTACAAACTATCGAGCCTACGATCAACTTTTCTGAGAAACAGTGCCACACTGAAACAAGGTCTGCTTCAGTTTAGTAGTTTTAAATCAGTCAAAATAAAACAAAAAGAAACTTTTAATGCACCACATGGCCTTACTATTATTTCAATATATTTAAATGGGATTGTTTAGCCATTTTGCATTTTCAATCAAAATGTTAATATTATGGCACAATCAGCCAATCGAAACACACAAAAATTACGTCGGTTGGATGGATAGTAACAGAAAACATTAGGGTTTAAAATTCGACCAAATTCAAAAAATTCAGTTTTCTGTCTGAAAACATTCTATGAAAAACAACTGAACGTAGTGGGCAATGTGGCGAATCAAATTAAGGATGCGGAAACACCGCCATGCGCTCTCTCGGCCGCTTCAGTACTAACAGGGAATGTTTATATTTTGCGTAACTTTGTAGCATGTTTTAGTCTTTGAATTCAATTTTATTTTTAAACTTTCTTCGGCGTGCTTCAATGTATTTAAATATAACGATGAACTGCAACAGAAATAATAGTAGAACTCAAACCTCAGCGTATGCCCCTGTCATTCGGTGATTTATGGTTAGTATTTCTTTGATACTCGTAAGCAATTATCCTTTTTAGGTTATAAAATATTATTCGTTGACTGTTTTCTCAGTTGTCTTAATATTTTTTTCTACGAATGTTAATAAAAACCTTTATTGTATGCTCAATAGTAATTTCGGAACATGGTGCATTGTGTTTTACACATTTTCATTGTGCTTCAATCACCATGGTGATTGAACTACAAAGGTCCCATTGTGCACGGGTATTTTTTACAAAGGTGGCGTTGACCGGTGCCGCGTCAAAATCTTTATAATTTCATTGACATTTTTTGACATCTTAAAAAGAAAAATATTACTAATCGCATTTTATTAACAGTAACATTCGTAGAAAAAGTATAGTGTAAAACTCGCATGGAATGACCATTTCCTACTCGTATGATTTGCAGCACTCGCCTGCGGCATCGTGCTGCAAACGTCATACTCGTAGGAAATGCATGTCATTCCATGCTCGTTGTACAATATACTATTGTGTAATAGTTCAGTATACGTTTCGAATATTACGTTTTTTTATAATTTAGTTTGATAACCTCAATAACCAAGCAAAATTTTTGTAGCGGTGCCAACGCTTAATTTATTTCTTAAATTTGGGTGCCCATCGTAGGATCACGTCACCAAAGGCCATCTTCCCGTTTTGTAATGAGAGCTATTTTGAGGATGAATTTGATCAGAAATAAATCTATTTTTCTGGGGATAAGCTTTTCGAATGGATTATTTTTATATTATGGCAAAAAAAATTGCTGAATAAGACCATTAAACCTAAACATATGGTATTTTTCGGGTAATTCTCGTTATTTTACTTCAGAAAGAGGTGTACACATAAATG
The DNA here is from genome assembly GCA_963971165.1 of Philopedon plagiatum. NCBI lineage: Eukaryota > Metazoa > Arthropoda > Insecta > Coleoptera > Curculionidae > Philopedon > Philopedon plagiatum. Next base: position 10,131,056 of record OZ020196.1, on the reverse strand, counting down.
AAATAATTATTTTTGTTTATTACCCAGCTTCAAATTTTAGACTAACATTTTCCCTAACTTAAGCACGACCCTTACTTTCTCGTTATTAAGTTAATGATTTCAACTACATTCTCACATAAAAGTCAGATGAGACTTTATAATATATTAGGTCATAGGCTAAATTAACTAACAGCATCCCCAAATAACAGTAACACAACTAATACCTTTTGCGTCAGAAAATTAAAGACTCACAAGGCAAATTATTGTTTAGAAAAGGGTAAGTTCATAAATAGTTTGGATCTTGAACCCTTTCGGCATTTTCTTTTGAGGATTAAAATAACTATTGGGAGGTACTATTATCCTTCCTAATAGACAACTCTACTTTAGAATATTAATATTGCTGAATTTAACCTATACAGGGTGAGTTTTTAAAGTGTTACAAGGCGATATCTCGAAAATGCTGGTTTAAAATATTTTCGTGAAATTTTGGTTGGTTAATAGGGAGATGGGGGACATATGAAACTAATTTTTGACATTTAAGGTGGATTTATAAACTCGACGTTCGCGTCGGCGCTTGCGCTGGCGTTGGCGCTAGAAGTTAAAACAATTGAGTCATAATACAGCGGTTTATAAACTTCGCTGGCGTTCGCGCTGGCGCCGGCAGCCGTTCAACATAAACCAACTTTAACTTTTCGGCGCTGGAGTTCGTAGCAAATCCGTAGCGGTGACGCCACGCCAATAATATTTTATTATTTGTATCACGTGATAGTTGGCAGCTGTCAAGTGTCAACGTCAACGGCCAACTGTCATTTAAAAGTTTTGGTTTGTTGTTGGTTCGATTGTTGCAGCGTTTTTTGCTTGTAAATTGCTGGTTTTTTGATAAAAAATGAGTGAAATTGAAACTGAGGCCCTCGGTAGGTACAAACATACTTTGAAGTTAGTTGTAACTGCTAATTTTCCTTCGATTTTAGTTCAATCTAAAGCTCTTGTGGGAAATGAAATTGACTTGGGGCTCCTGATCGATACCATCCAGAACTACGAGTTTTTATACAATATTAGCCACAAAAATTACAAAGATGTAAAAAAAAGAATCTTGCATGGGAAGAAATTGCTTTGATTTTAAATTCAACTGGTTAGTAAAAAACTATACAGAAACATAAAGTACATGCAAATATACGTAAAAAAGTTATCTGTTTAATTACAATTAGTACTGTTTCTCAATTTATTTATTTCTTTTGTAGTTGAAACATGCCAAAAGCAGTGGAAGGCGCTTAGGGATAAGTTCGTAAAGGAAAAGAAAACAAAATCTGGGTCAGGCGCCCCTGAATCTGATTGGATATATTTCAATAAAATGTTATTTTATACCAAGTATACTAAACCCAGAAAGTAAGTTTTGCATTTAAAATATAATAATTTAGTTATTAAATATTGCGTATTTTAGAACTTAATTTTCAACCAAGCCTTCAGAGGAAAAATAGAATTCAGTGTAAGTCGACCCCTATCTGCGGCTTCTGCCTGGTCCACGTTGGATCCCATTTTATCACATACAACATCGGTCGAGGAAGATGATCCATATGCAACTAGAACTCTTAGCACTACACCTAGCACCTCTAAAGGTATTTTCTTCATTTTGTCGGCATAAAATTATTATTGTAACATTTATTGATGTTAATATTCTTGCTATTCTCAATATTAGTATTTATAGGGAAAACAGTTATGCAGAAACGAAAGTCTGATTCAGACATTGAAGGAGTCGTGAATGTCGCAAAAAAAATATGCTCCACTCTTACAGCAGGTGTAAACAAAGGCAATTCCAATCAAAAATTTGCCGAATATGTCTGTGCAAGACTGGAAGAAATGCCCACAGAGGAGGCAAAAGAAAAAAGAAAACAAATGTTGCTAATTCTAGAGCAATAAAATAGTTTTTGAATGTAGTGAAAAATATATTTTGTAAATAAGTATACTATCCAATTTTTTTCATACCCATTCCATAAAAAAAACTAGAAATATCTGACACTTAAACCAAAGAAAAAAAAACGCAAGAATTTTAACTACCAAAACACAGTTTGCAGCTTGTGATCACTTTTCAACTTTATAAAACTAACATATTTTAGACAATGAAAAAAAGGGAAAAATATAAATTGTTACATTCTAAGGTTTACCATTTACATCAATGCATATTACGAGAACAAAAAAATATAAATTATGCAGAGAAACATTGACTTCACCTAAAGTAACTAATCCTAAAAATCTTCTCTTAGACGAAAAATACAAATTATGAGAAATAAGTAACATAAAATATACATACATAATACAAGAAAATTAACCAAATTATTTTGTACATTACATTAAATTACTAATACTTTTTGCTTGCAAAATTTACTCTATTTTTTTTATTGTAACAATAAACCTCTATTTACTACTTGCTCCTGCCAAGGCACTTGTCCTTCCTCAGAAACTAAGTAGTTTGCTAATTAGTCTCGTATTTCATATAATCTCCGTTTAGAGATATTTGCTCCCATTCTTCCCACTGACTGTAAGGACGTTTGTTCTCTCCAACCCCCATTTTTTTCTCCATCCGTGTCAACATAAGTTGGTGGGCAATAGTCGGAAAATAGTTCTGTCTGGCAATAGTTGTGTAATGCAACTACAGCTTTAAGAATACTGTCAACAGTCCCAACAGGAGCATTGATGGTTGTTTTTAATATTTGCAAACAAGATGACTGAATTCCAAAAGTATTTTCAATGACCTGCCGAGCCCTGGACAGCAGGTAATTGAATATTCTCTGTTCTCTTGTGAGATATTTGCCTGGATAAGGCCTCATTATATATATTTTTTAAGTGGAAAGGCCTCATCCGCTACAAAAAAGAATGTCAGTTTAATGTTGCAATTTGGCAAGTTGATCTCTTGAGGAACATTCATATCATCATTATCCAGTCTCTGGGCAAAAATGCTATTTTTGAATATTCCACCATCGCTCTGAGACCCATAAGCCCCTATGTCTAACAGTGTGAATTTATAGTTACTATCACAGGGTGCTAGCAGAACTATACTGAAATTCTTTTTATAATTAAAAAATAGAGATCCTCTCTTGGCCGGTGCCTTAATATTGACATGTTTGCCATTGAGGGCTCCCAAACAATGAGGAAAATTCCATTTAGTGTAAAAGCCCTCGCTAATGTTCAGCCACTCTTGGGTACTAGATGGACTTTTTAAGTAGACAGGGCTTAAAATTTGCCATAATGCCTCACATGTCTCTTTTACTATTTGGTGGACAGTTGTAAGGCTCACATGAAAGGTCCAGGCTACAGCTTGCATCCTATTTCCTTGTGATAAATATCTAAAATAGAGAAAAGTACATTATTTTTACAAACATTGCACAATGATTTTTGAAATAAAACTGGTTGTATTTAAAAATATACATACTGCAATATAATTATTAGCCTTTCCTCTGGTGATATACCGTCTGATCTGGGGTACCTTTCAATTAGTGGTGATATGTTATTTGCCAGCTTTTCAACAGTAGGCAGGGTCATCCTTGAATATTTGAAAAACTGCTCTCTGTCCATTGCCTTGATCGTTTTATTGTATTGAAATCCACCTGCCATCCGCCGTGCCCTATTTATTGGTCTAGTTTTAAAACGACGTGTGCGCTTTTTGCTAAGTTTTATTGCCGCATAAAGGCACAAAACTACCCCCAAACCACCAAGCAATCTTTCATGATTTCCTAAATCCATTTTAATTGTCTAAATTCAGCAAAAAATAAAAAAAAAACCTCGGTGTGAAAACTAAAATGTTAGGTTACGTTTGTTGTCAACACTGCCAACGACGCGAACGCCAAGTTTATAAATACCGACTACGAACGTCAACGACGAACGCTGACGCCAACGACAGCGTCAACGCCAGCGCGAGTTTATAAATCCACCTTTAGGCCCTCTCTCTATTTTGAGGGGTCGGTCGGGAGAAACTGTGGAATAATAAATGAGATGATGTACTTTTGTTTATAAATTTCGAATAATATAAAAAACTAGGTAGATGTACAATTTTTTTTATTTGCTCTTTAGGTTACGGAATTATGGTAAACACAGTTTTGATTGACTTTAAAAATAAATAAATTTTACCAATAAATCAAGTTCACTTATTTCAGAATTATTAGTCGTTTCATGGAAATGCGTAATTTTTACTTAATTCGGTTGAGAATTTTGACGTTTTAATAATTATTTCTCAGTTTATTTCTCAATTAAACATGGAAGCGAATTTTAATGTGTAAGTTGATATGTTGTTAAGTTTGGGGGAGTGCAGAAAAAAATACAGAGGTCCCCGGGTTTGACCCCTCTTGACTTTTTTGTGGGTATTAAGACAAAGTAATGGCGATTGCACCTACAACTTTAGATGATATGAAAGACCAAATCTGCTTTGCCTGCTTAGTAGTGACACCTGAAATGTTATAGCGGGTACGAAATTCATTTAGAACAAGAGTGAGAAAGTGTTTGGAAGTTGAAGAAGGATCTCTTGAACAACTGCTCAATGATAACAGAAATAACAGATGATAAATAAGTTAAATAAATACTAAATATTTTTTTTTACTTTATAACCTAATATATCATAATTCCGTAACCGAAAGCGAACATCCGAAAAAAATTGTACAAGTACGTAGATTTTTACGGAAATTCGAATTTTATAAACAAAAGAACATCAGCTCATTTAAAATTCCAAAGTTACCCCCACCCCTGAAAATAGAAAGATGGGATAATTGTCAAAAATATGTTTGAATATGTCCCCCCTTCTCAGTAATAACTAACCAAAATTCCACGAATATTTTTTAAACCGTTTTCGACTTTTTCACCCTGTATAAAAGTAGATAGTCAGTTGTTAGTCTTAGAATTAAATTATAATATAAATGTAGATACCTAAAATTTATTCTTTTCTGCTTTTGATGATTTTAACCTGAAGAAAACAAGAATGACATTTTAAGATTCACTTCATTGTAACGAGTCAATTTCTCTGTAACGTTTCTTTTTAATATTTATTTAATTTCGGTTTTTCGCATACGGCTTTTCAGTTAATTTATCTCGCAAGTCTATGATTCGCCTTGATGTCTGCCTTTTGCATTTCAATGCGGCTAGCAGATGAGTGTGGACTGTGAACTAGAATAATAGTGCACTATTATTATGGCGATATTTTTGTAAATCTTAAATGAGATGTTAAGACTCAAGGAAAACCGTTATTTGTTTACTTAATTCATGTAAATATTGTAAACAGATAGTAATTTGGGGTAAGTAGGACACAGAGTAGTCTTGTGGACACTTACGGTGCTCTAACCATTCGAGTAAAAATTTGACAGATCGTTTGTATTAAAAATGATCAATAAATAATGTTTAATAGTGGTTTTTGTAACTTTTGCATGTTCAAATTGTAGAAAATACTTTTTAAAGTGATTAAAGTTACTTAAGTGTCCGTTAGAAATAAAATTAGTGACAAATTCATGTAATTGTGTGACTGACTTAAATTCTAATTCGCTAGCTGCTGAATGTTAGAAAAATTTGTTAAGCAGGTAATTTGAATATAAACTCAAGTTCGTATACTCAAGTTGGTACACCTAATTAAGGACTTCCAAGTTAGTACTCAAGTTCGTTGCATATTCTATAGTAAAGTTTTTTGGTAGTCAAGTATAAATGATTTGACATTAAGCAGGTGTATTGACATATGCCGTGCCAAAGAAGAATAAAAAAAACAAGTAAACATTATATCAGGATCGACATGAGATGAGGCGGTAAATAGGTTACAAGTTATAAATAAAAATCGAAACAGAAAAATTCAAGACAATTCAAGTACCTATGGAATATGTGGCCAAGAAGAAAAACTGTCACAGGTGAAATACCAGTTATACATATTATTGAAAAATGTTCTGCATGGGGAAGAACGAACAAATTTCTAAAATGGTATCATCTTGACATGTCATGCCTTCGGTACTCGAAATCAAATTCTAAGCAACCGTTACAACCCCACCATGTACCACAACTTCCCTGGCAAAAATTTTGTATTACTTTCACGAAAATTAAAGAAGATTTTTTAGTTGTATGTGATTATCACTCTAAATTTATAGATATTGAAACTTTAACTAAAGAAGATTATAGTGCAGTTACTAATGCTATCTACTCTCTGCTAATGCATTATTAAACATATTTAAGTGCCATGGCTTGCTTTCTATTATAATGTCTGATAATGGGCCGCCATTTGACTAAAGGCAATTCCAGTGCTTTTTAAAGGAACTTAATACTTATTTGTCATAAAACCTCAAGTCCAAATTATAGTCAATCCAATGGATTTATTCAACGTCATATACAAACTATAAAAGGCCTTATAAAAAAATCCAATAACAAACATCCTTACCTTGTAGTCATGGAGTATACCAGCACTCTAAAACAAGAGTTACCCTCATCTGCAGACTTATTAATGGAAAGTAAAATAAAAAATAGCGTACCATATTTAAGAAAAAGATTAAAACCACTCTTTGATACAGAGCAAACTTTTGAAACATTAAAACAAAATCGAAACAAAAATAGATGCTAACTATTCTAAAAAAGAACCCGTTATGGTACAAAAATCAGTTAGACATTGGGTACCTGGATAGGTTACACAGGAAGACGTAAATCCACGAAGTTATATAGTTCAAACTGAAGATAGTGGTGTTTACAGAAGAAATCTAGTACATCTTGGAAAATATAACGCACAAAACAATGTCAAAGAAAACCCGAGGGGAAACCAAAGTAAACATACTATAGGAGATCGCAGAAAGTATATATATATATATATATATATATATATATATATATATATATATATATATATATATATATATATATACACAGCGTGTGCTCGATATTTCTTAACGAATGGAAAATTTTTTTATTATGTATTTCTAAGCGTTTTCCTTTTAAGATTAGCTTTTGCTTGTCTCCAAACCAATTTTCGATATATCAATTTTATTCCAGATTATACAGATCAGAATATAATTGGGGTCAAAAAATACAAGAAAATAGATTTCAAAATAATATTTAAACCAATTGTTCATTGTATATTCTCACCTGTGTAACCTGGGATAAAATGAGACTAACTTTTTTTCTTTGGGTATAGAGCACTTTATTTTGTATATCTCAAAAATGTTATATATTTACATTTTTAAGTTTTACAAGTTACATTACCTTATTTTTGAGGTACCCTGTAAAAATAAATTTAATATATCGAAAATTGGTTTGGAGACGAGCAAAAGCTAACCTTAAAAGGAAAGCCTTGGGAAATACATAATAAAAAAAATTCCAATTTGTTAAGAAATATCGGGCAAACGCTGATTATATAATATATATATATATATATATATATATATATATATATATATATATATATATATATATATATATATATATATATATATATATATATATATATATATATATATATATATATATACATACATATATATGTAATTGGCACGATGATGAACAAAAAAGAAACAACCCTGAGAAAGAAAAAAATGCTAAAAATCAAACAGAAACTATTTTACAAGAAAACACTTTGGACCAACGTGCAACGACGTGACAGACCAGAAGAAGCAAGCTATAGCAACACTGAAAAATCACATCACAAAAACATATGTGAACAGCTAAGACAATCTTCAAGAGGAATAATAATAAAATACCCAGACCCGCTGAAGTTTAAAAAAAAAAAGAAAAAAGGGTCATGTTATGATGAATAATAATGTTAATAATTTTACCTTGACTAGTTGATATGAGTTATCATTAGATGTAAAAAGTCAATATTATAATAAAACACTTCATTTAAAAAATACGTTTAATTTATTATACCTGGTAAAGGCGTAACAAGAGATCGTAGGAATTAAACGTTACATCATATCAAATGGAAAGTAATACGGAATTAAGGTCGTTTAAAAATTCGTTAAGCCATATATATTTCTACATAATTTGCCCCGGGGTTCACTGTCGCTAAGACCGGTTTAAATTGACAAGTGTACCCCTCGCCAAATAGCAAAAATCTTGTTCTACCTGCCGAAGGGCATGTACATCCTCCATGCAGAGTCGGCAGTCTACGTCTTTGCGCCAGTCCCATCCTGTGCATGCGGTGGCCGATAAGTAAGCTTACTAGGAGTTTAAGTGTCATCTGTTTAGTTTAAGTAGTTTATTCGCTGTTTGATGCATCAAAGGATTTTTATGAATGCCTTCCAGTGTCTTAGACCCGGTAATCTCGGCCAGTATCCTGTCCATTCCTCTTCGGCCCAAACCGAAAGCGCACGGTTAGTCGTCGTATAGGAGATGCCTCACACCGGCTCGGGACCCACGATCTTCGACGCTGCACCTCTTTTAGCAAGCAGGTCGGCTGTCTCATTGCACTTGAGGCCTGCGTGTCCCGGTATCCGTACCAGGGTGATTTTATTTTGTTTTTCGACTCCAGCCTCGGGGCAGTTCCACACCACCTTCGAGATGCACCATATGGATCCCAGTGCTTTAAGAGCAGCTTGACTGTCAGAAAAGATTTTTATTGTTTTACGTGTGTACCGCCATTTTGCCAGCATTCTTAAACTTTCCTCAATGGCATACACCTCTGCCTGAAATATGGCCGCCAATGACCTCAGGCTAAATGTCAGCTCTGTTTTTGGACCACTACCATATATACTTTAGCTGCGATACCCTTACTAGTTTTGTATCCATTGGTAAATAAGCAAATACCTGCCCTAAGTAGGTCAGTTTTATTCCGAACCCATTCTTTCCTTCCGGGAAAAATTACAGTGTAGGGCGTATAGTTGCTTGGGTGACGTGATGGGTAGACATGATGTCCGAGGGCATACCCAGAATGCCGTGAGCTAGAGTCCTCTCCAGCAAACTTGTCTCACTTATGACACATGCCTGTATGCTATTTGTCACATGATAGAGTATTTATGTGTCCCATTTTATGTCAAGAAAAGCTGCTACCGACATGTCCCTGTTATTCAAGGAGTAGGCGATGCTCGCGACAAAGTTATTTAGTGCCAGTTCTGTTAATTTGCCAGCCTGGTAGGCATACATGATTATTTAGTGCACCACCCACTGGGATGTGGGTCAGTGCGACTCAACTTGGGTATGTAAATTACCCTAGTAAGATAAATAAGCTTTGTACTATGAGTTTATTTCTGAGTTTCTCTGCAAATTTATCCAGAAATGTAATACCTGTGTTCCACAAAATGCGACTAAAATCATTTTAACAACACTTTCCAAGTTAAAATCATTATCGAAAACCAAGTAAATCCCTGAAATATTAGAGTAATTTATACGTTTTTATTGAATAGTGACAGGTCAAAAATTTGTCAAAACCCAACTGGTCAACTAGAAGATCTTAATTTAAACCAGTGCTAAATATTAAACATTATTAGTGGATTCGGGTATTTATAGAGTTTAGTTTTATTGGATCAATAAATTTGATGATTATTGTGCAAACAAGAACAGTTCTCCTTTTTATTAGTAATTTGTAATTTATATACTAAGCAAATCTGTATAAGGAAAAAAATCAATGAAAGATTCCGGGAACTAAATCAATACTCGGGCTGACATGCATCTTCGTTTTACTATAAGATGTCGCTCCTCTGCAAATATTAGTTTTTAACATAAGTATTGACTTCAAGTGCGAGAAAAGACGTCGAATGCAAGGAAGCACGTCTCGGAAAAAATTCTGGGAAGGGCGAGGTTTAAAATCAAATAAGCTAACACGAGGGATTTTATTTACTTGATAAATATTATATGGATGTCGTTAGATATTTCACAGTATAAGAAAACACTTTCGTTCGTTTAAAAATTTCTTGTGCTGCCATCTTAATTTTATACGATGTGCCTTTTTAGAATCAATACTATAATTGGAGTAATTTTCTTTTTATTATGTTTACTTGTCGGTCAGTAGAGGGCGATATTATGTTATGGTTCTGATTTATTTGACTAGATAAGTTAGGTACCTACCTTATGTCTTACTTAATTCAAGATGGTATAACAACAATAACTTCTTAATATCGACAAATACTTTTTGAAAATTCATAAAATCCGAAATCAATATTTCAAATACTCAAAGTTAAGATAAAGTTTACTTACAATTTGTTTATAACTATAAACGAATTAAATGGTTTTTTATTGATATTCCAGTTATTTTAAATTTATGCCAGAATTTTAAATTTCTTAGTAAATAAGTTGCAATATAAACATAATGCAAAATTATAAGTAAGGAAGAGAAAATTAGTAAACCGAAAGATTTAGCGTTCTTAATGAAGCAGCACACACCACACTAGTAATTTTTAAGACGATCATGACTATAAGTAGTGATTATTTGGGTTAAGGATGAAAATTCATCTGAACAACCTTTTAATAACACAATAGGGTAGGGTGGGGCACATTGGTACATGCGGTACCTTGGGACAGTTCAAATTTACCGCCTTAACGTTTACTGACCTTGCCGCTCTTTCGCTACGGTATTGCGCCATCAGTGTCAATCTAGCGTCCGTAACAAATGATTGAATCTGACAGCGTATTAAAATTTTATAAATAATTGTGAAAGGATTTGTGAGTCCAAAGTAAGTATTGTGATATTTTATACATAAGATCGTAAAGTGCATGATTTGTGCATGATGCTTTTTATGTTTTTATTAGTCTAGAATAGTTTAGGTTAAGTTTAATTTATAAATACGAAAACCATATGCAATATCAAATTAACGGTTTTACATTTTACGCGCCGATGTTGACTGGGGCAAATTTTTAGGGGAAGTTTTGACAGTGTACCAATCTGCCCCACTGATATTTTCAGGGTTATTCAATTTTTACAGAAGTATTACAACTATTACGTGTTGTAATTTAATATATAGGTACATGTTTTCAGTAGTATTTCCACTTCAAGTGGCGGATTTTTTTAAATCTGAAATGACAAAATTAGACAAAACCACATTTTTCAAAAATCCAATGTGTGTGTTGATGATACTTTTTTCAACGGTTTGAATTAATCTTTATTTCTTTAATACCTACCCATAGGAAATAATCATAAGTCGTATATCTTTTTAAGTAAAATTAAGGTTTTAGTTTATTTCACCATCCATTTTTCATGATTTTCTGAATTTAAATGATAGGTGACCATTTAATATTTTTTTACGGAATGGTCAGAAATATCAAACGAAGAACGGATCGCGCTGAAATAAATATGGTAAATTTTAAAAAAGTCATTTTAGAAATATTCAAGAACGCAAGAAAAATAAGAGATGCTGCTTTATTGTATGGCATATCTAAAACTACTCTCCACTAGCATGTACAAAAATGCTTTTAAAACACCCCCAGCTACCTAACGAGTCAGGCAATGAATCACTTAGTGACCACGAGTATCCACAATCTTCAAAATACGCATCTAGATAGGTGTTTTCTGCATCGGAAGAATCCAAACTGGAGCATTATTTTTTAACATCCTCAGCAATGAATTTTGGTTTAACTGTGTCAATGCTAGGTCTTTGAGTTTTCAGTATGCATCAGCATTTAATAAAACATTTCCTCCAAAGTAGTCGGAAGATCAGCAAGTTGGTAAGGAATGGATGAGAGGCTTCATGAAACGGCATCGAAAACTATCCTACAAAAGGCCTGAAAATGTTAGCATTGCAAGGACTTCTGCTTTTATCCAGCAAACGTTAAAGTATTTTCTGAAAACTATGCAACCGTCCAAGCAAATACAAATTCTCTCCAGATCGACTACTGAACCTGGACGAAACGGGAATAACAACTGTATTACAGACTCCAAAGGTTATTAGTAAAAAGTGGACAAAGGCATGTTGGCCAATGCGTATCTGCCGAACGGGGAAATTTGGTAACCTCCTGTGGAATTATTTCGGCTATAGGTTTAGCAATTCCCATTGTTTATATATATCCGAGGGTCTGAATGAAGGACGCCTTTATGTTTGATTCAGTACCCGATTTCGTTGGTTTTGCATCTAAGACTGGTTGGATGAATGTAGAAATTTTTGTTAAGGTACTCGAGCACATAAAAAAAACATATAAACTGTTCCATTGATAACAAACTGCTATTATTTGTCGATAATCATGAAACGCATGTTTCGTTGACAGCAATAAACTATTGCAGGGAAAACGGAATTGTCATGTTCTTCGTTCCCCCACACTGCACGTATAAGATGCAACCGCTAGACGTCGGTGTATTCGGGCCTTTCAAAAGTCGATGTAAGACTACTTTCACCGATTACAATTTGAGTCATCCTGGAAAAGCAATTACTATTTACGACATGCCTCACCTTATAGCTAATCCTTATCTTTTGTCATTTACTCCGCTCCATATAACGAATGTTTTCCGCAAATGTGGCATTTCACCAACTAATTCCCTTGTTTTTAATGATTCAGACCTTATTTGTGTTTTGCACCAAAAGGAAAGTTCTGATGAGCCCTCAAGTTCCCAAGGAGGTACCAAACAACCAACCAAACAGACGAAGCAACTACTTCTTTAATTTCGATTCCAGAAGTTCTCGAAAGGTTAAAGTTATAAGCAATACATTTAGTTCCTGCTAAAAATAAAGATCATAATGTTAAGGAGTTTGTTGCTTCACTGGTCGATTCTCTTGTGGACACTGTTTTAGATAAAGTGGCAGATTTATCTAGAACCCAATATAAACAGTTAGCCCAAAAGACATAAAACCGTACCCAAAACTTAAAACAAACAGAAAAAAGACATTTCGCAAGAAAGGCCGGTCAAAAATCTACACCAACACGCCTGAGAAAAATGAAATTGAGCTAGAAACGCAGAGAAGAGAAGAAAAGAAACTAAAGACGAAAAATGTGAAATGAAAAATATCATTACGGGATATGAATGTGGGTTCCAGCGAGGTAAATAAAACTGGAAAACAAAAACTTAAAAGGGGAAGTGAGCTCAACTTAATTTATTGAATATCAAATTTCTAATAAGGGAAATAAAACCTCCATGATGAAGCCGAAGCCTCCCAAAAGAAAATTAAGCTCTACATCATGTGATTCAGATGTATCTTACGAAGAAAAAAACCATTCGTCGAATTCAGATATAAATATGACCGAAGATTACGAAATAGATGGACTACTTGACGACACAAAAATTGATGTAGGGTATTTTATTCTGGTTCAATTTGCTACCAAAAAAAACAACTGTGGGATGCGTTCAAGATGTCACTAATCCAGATGAACCAGTAGTGAAATTCTTGCGAAAAAAAGAACTGGATTTTTCTATCCAATTCAGGATGACATTAGTTCGGTTCTTAAGGGGGACATAGTGGCTAAATTACCAAAACTAAAAGAAGTGTTGGGTGGTACTAGCAGATTGGCTTCCTATATAAATTTTGATGTTTCTTTTATGAACTATAATGTACTTTAAATTTGCTGTTAAGAGTTAAAATGCTAATATATATATATATATATATATATATATATATATATATATATATATATATATATATATATATATATATATATATATATATATTTTAATATCTTGAAAAAATTTTGATGTGGTTAGCGTTTCTGTAAGTTGGAATTGTTTACCCTTCTTTATTTTGTGCAAAAATATTTACTACTAATTTATCAAAAATAATTAAAAAAAGTACTTTTTACTTAAGAAACTATATAGAAATATATTTTAAACTTTTATATAAAAGATAATAAATGAAACTATTAGTTCCTCGCCCGAAAAATCTCAAGGATAACAAACTTAGTTTAAAATTTCATCATTAGTGTCGCATCGTCAGCGAATCGCGAAGCAATGGTTACCTATGTATAGTATTCAGTTGTATTTTAAATTATTTTTAAAATAAAATCACTAAGTTTGTACCCCGTTTTCAGTACATTATTTGGAAAACAATCACAATGTATTTATTATATTATACTTTTTAGGTAACATCACAATGGGAAAAAATAATAATGAAAATTTTATACCAGTTGTTTTAAGCCAATCAGATGCCTTGTTTTTGACAGGTTGCTATGGCAACAACCCGAATTTTTCGGAAATTTTTTCGGTCACTTGACCTAGTTGAAAAATTAATAAGTGATAATTTCCCTGGCTTGACAGCTGTCACGTGCAGATGTCAGAATAACAACAGAAGCGTAGATTAAGTTTTACAAATATTTATTTTCAATTCAATAATAAGTAGGTAGGTACATGTTATTTATTATTTACAACATCAATTATTCATCAATTCCAAATATTTCTGAAATTCATTATCCACTGCTTTTTTCATCAATGGCGAATAAAGTAAAAAGCCGTGGGTTTTCTTCACTAAATGTCTATGCTTCATGAAATGAAAGTAATACTTCGATATGATTTTGTTCTTCTCAACACTGGATTTATGGGTGAAATATGGAATAATTTCACGAAGAATATTGCTCATACCTCTGAATAGATCTTCTTGTTCGGGATTTAAGCCAGAATTGTTAACCAAATATGTTAAATATTTTATATTTTTGTGATAAATTTCAATATGCCCAGATTACGTACAAAAGGAACAAAGATTGTACAATTTTCTATTCGTTTTATGACAACAAAATTTAATATGACGAATAATAATTAATAAACAAAACAAAAAGATATTGGTGAAACGTCATTCCACCAATGCGCTGCAGCAGTCACAGCCAACTTCGCAGATTTTATGTTTCCTACCTAAATACTTACCGCGTTAAATTGTCATCAACTTTGCAAGAGAATAATTAATTTTCCCTTCTTTCTAGTAGTATAAGATTATTAGAGTATGAAGAAATGTGTTCATTTCGGGATTTTGAGAATCGTTTTTTTACTGGGGCAAAGGGAAAGTGAAAAAAAAAACAAATTCAAGCTATTTGAAATACAAATCACCTAGCGTCCAATATAACACATGTGCCTATACACCTATTTTTCCCTATCCTCTAGTACTATAATATTGTGTGATTTAAATAGAATATAATCAACTTGATACAAAGATGCAAACCTTATTTTACTAGAGTACCAGGGAATTGTAAAAATAATAGATGAATAAGTGTATAGCCACAATATAGGTAACACAGACATACATTTTTTCCCTATGCTCTAGTTCTATGACATTGTGTAATTTTATTAGAATATAATCAACTTGATACAAAGATGCAAACCTTATTTTACTAGAGTACAGGGAAAAATAGGTGTATAGGCACATGTGTTATATTGGACGCTAGGTCTTTTGTATTTCAAATAGTTTGAATTTGTATTTTTTTTTTTTAAATAATGTTTGGTATAAAATTTTTTTGATATAAAATTTTTGGTAAATATTCGCACCTCGAAAAAATTTTCCGAAATAATTCAAGCTCTAGGGAGATTATAAGTGATAATACCGATAGCTTTCCGTAGTTTTTCGTAAATAGCAAAACTTTTTTTCGTTATTAAGGGATCATTACCATATTTCAATACAGGGTATGCTCGAAATAACGATAACCTTAAACGCAGTCTAATATAAGGGTTTCGGAATCTCTGTGCTATTCGAAGATAAAATTGTTTATATACGAGATGGTCTTTTTAAAATAAAAACTTTCAAAATAATCAAAATTTTTCTTAAATTTTAAATTGTACTCAATCAAGCACGTTATTGGGTGGGGGTGGGGTTTTATTTAATATTTTGCTATAGGATCAGCTGCCTATGTATTTTTTTTAAATAGTTAGCAAAAAAATACATTAAAACACACTTTGGGCCACAAACAATTTAAGCTGGAAGAGCCTATAAATGAAAATTAATATCTATAAATACAGTGTGTCCATGGATGGAGTTGGAAAGAAGAAAAGATAAAACTTTATTATCGATTTTACGAAAAAAGTCATTCTTTATAAAAAGATCTGCTTGTCCAAATAATGAGTTTAATATATAAAAATTTGAGATCAAATATACACGGTGTTAATAAATTAGTTAACCATGAAAGTGCTTCAAGAGAGAAGTACCATTATTTATTATTTTATACAAAATTTTTATAAAAGAAAGTTGGTTATGACCTAAAATAAAGACTAAATACACAATTTGAAATAAGAATTCTAAGATTTAAATTTATTCTACATAGCTTCTTTTGTGAACATTTTTGAAAATATCTTCACGATGTCAGGATAGTGATAGACTAAATAAGATGACGTAACACTGATATTAACTAAATCGACTATCTTCATTTTTTTACCAAATGCATAGACTTTAAAAAAACTAAAGACAAAGTTATTTATTATTCAAAGCAATCAGTCATTGAATTTGTACTAAAAACTGGTGCATTATATTGACTGGTCAACTGCAGACGGTTGACAAAATGTAGGTACAAAATGTCCTTATTGGTGCCATCCAAGCAATACAGTATTAAATACACGACATTTATTGACTATATTTTCATCTAATAAAATTAGCATAAATAAGTATTAAGTAATACAAAAAAGTGAAACTCACATTTTGTTCTATTGTATGCATCATAGCCGAATAAACTTTTATTTCCTACTCACTGTGATAAATTATTAAGTAAAAGTGGCAGCGCTATTTGACGGTTTACTACCAGTTTTACTGTGAATTGAAAAGTGACACAAGCGACCATTCATAAAATTCGTTTGGGACGTTTGCTACATTATTCGAAAGTGGAATTGTGTTATTTTGTGTTTGCGAGAAGCGTTTAAGTGTTTTTCTCTAAAGAAGCTAGCATTATTCTGAGAAAAACATTTAAATATGGTGCGGCAGTATCAAGCTAGCAAAAAATTGGACTATTTAAACCTATAAGCTCCTTTTCACAAGTAAGTGAGGTTGTATTCACTTGTATCGAATCCATTGGTGTAGTTGTACATATATCTACACATTGTGCTGAGTATTTATACTGTGTGCATCGCGCTGCTGCTGTTCTCCAATAAAACGTTAAGTTTAGTGAGTTTAGAGTGTATAATCGCGATTAATTTTGTCCTAGTGCAGGGTCGTGATTTGTTGACCCTCCTAGGAGGCTCTTGTTTTATTTATTGTCCTCTGGTTTTGTAACCATAATTACAATCATATGAATATGTCCACCTGTGTAGGGTGTAGTAAATCAATAACAAAAAACTCGCCCGGCCTCGCATGCTCCGGTTTTTGTGGTTCCTATTATCATGCCAATTCCACGTGCTCCGAGATGGCCGTCCTAAAGAAGTTACCCGGGGCAGGATGGGCCTGCCAGTCTTGCCGAAATCCGCAAAAGATTCGCACCAGGTCGACGGTGGATGCGGACGGGGAAACGTCGCTTCGTGCTGTGAATAATATCACCGGCGGCGACGCGCCCACGCGCCGGGAACTAACAAGCTTTATTCATGAAATCGAACAAGAAATGCAGCTTTTGCGCCACTCTGTCGATTTTTGCTCAAACAAGGTTACCGATTTTGAATTGAATTTGCAAAATTTCAATGATTTATTTAGAAACATGGAAGCATTGAAGACGGAAAATGGTATACTTAAAAGTGAGGTAGCTCGAATGACGAATAGGTTGACTGGCTTGGAGCAGTTTAACCGATCCTGCAATGTGGAACTGCAAGATATCCCTGAGAAACCAAACGAGGACTTGGTCTCAATTGTTACTGAGGTGTCAAGCATGTTTCACTTTAAGCTGGAACCTTCTATGATTGATAATATCTTCAGGGTCCCAACTCAGTTGGAAAATAAGCCAAAAAACATAATTTTAAGATTCTTGTCCAAGCTTAATCGAGACAGCTTTCTCTTAGCGGCCAAACTGGCCAGGAGGGACTTTACAAATAACCAAGGATTCAAACTGAATGGAATTTCCGATAGATTCTACGTAAACGAGCACTTGCCCCCTCAAACGAAACTACTCCTAAAGCAAGCCCGTGAAAAGGCTAAGAGCAAGAATTTTAAGTTTGTGTGGGCTCAGAATGGCAATGTGCTCCTGAGAAGGGAGGAAAATGCTAGGATGGTCCTCATTTCCAGAGCCGAAGATCTTGAATCGCTGTAAAAGTATCACTTCTTTTCCGTTTCTTCGATAACTATTGTGCTTATGCGTATCAGGACGTCATGGCTCTTAACGTGATATACCAAAACACGCCAGGACCAAGGACAAAGCTAATGAACTTTAAGCAAAATCTGTATGCGAATAATCCAGACATTACCTGAGTCTTGGTTAAGGGATTCCATTTTTGATCATGAGCTGGCTGATTTACATCAGTACAGTGTTTTCCGCCGGAATCGTGAGACAGAAACCGCTGGCGCGAAATCAGAGGGGGTGGGGTGCTTATTGCAGTGAAAAGTAAGTTAAGTGCCGTTTTAGTGCCAGAATACTTGAGTAGTGCTGAAGACCTATGGATAAGTATAAAGCTGGATGACAATAAAATATTACTCATCTGCTGTGTTTACCTACCACCCCATGATATTGGAGCTTATGTAAGTTTTTCGTCAAAACTGACTGCTTTACCTTTTAAGGAAAATCACATAATCTTAATCTGTGGTGACTTTAATGTTTCTTCAGCACAGTGGGTGCAGGTCGAAAATAATAATTACTTGGAAACTTATAATGTCGAAGCTAAATGCTCCCTGCTCCCTGTTGTTGGATACTTTCTTTTTCATAATCTATTACAATTTAATTACGTATTTAACGATAATAATAGGTTGCTTGACTTGATTCTATGCAATAAAAGGATTTTAGAGATCGGTCACTGTCCGTGTCCTCTTGTACCGGAAGACAAACATCACCCATGTATTGAGCTTCTTCTTGATATTAGTTTATATAAACCATTAAAATTTAATTGCAGTACCTATTTCAATTTTAAAAGGGCAGACTATGCGATAATTAATCAAGAGATCGCGGGCATTGACTGGGTATCTCTATTTCATAATAAATCCTTAAATACATGTTTAGAAATTTTTTACAATAAGATCGAGAAAATTAAACTACAGTTAGTTCCAACCTATTCAAAAAGTACATATTTTCAAACATTTTATACTCAAGCAACAATAAAATCTGTTAAAGAAAAAAATAAGTCCATAAAAGGTGGCGTAAGTACAAGAATGATAATGACTATTTATAGTCTGTTTAAAACCTTAAGAGCGCGATGTAAAGTTTTGATTGCGAGTGACTTTAATAGATATAGCAGATCAGTAGAGAATGACCTAACTCGGAATCCTAGGAGATTTTGGAATTATTCGTCTGTTAAGAAACAGTTAGTGAGTAGGATTCCTAGCGAGATCCACTGGGGTGATACTAATTATGCAAGGGGTGGCTCCGAGGTGAGCGATCTCTTCGGGGCGTACTTCGAGGATGTTTTTGTGCCGGAGCGGTATCAGTTCAGCCCGAACTCCGTTCCTCGGATCTCCAATAATATGGATCTTCGGAGGGTTGTTCTCGAGGGGAATCATGTTTTGAAATCTTTCCAAAGTCTTGATCCCCATAAAGGTGCCGGGCCAGACAAATTGCCTTCTACATTTATAAAAAAACGTGTGCCCAATCCCTTTGCACCCCGCTGACCCTTTTGTTCAACTTCTCTTTGAGTCTGGGTGAATTTCCGGATAGACGGAAGACTGCCAAGGTCGTTCCTGTCTTTAAAAATGGGCAGAAGAATGACGTTAAAAATTATCGACCAATAAGCATAAGTTCTATCATACGTAAACTTTTGGAAAAGTTAATTTATGAGTACCTTTTTTCATTGGTAAAGAACGTGATAATTTCAGAGCAGCATGGCTTTTTTCGGGTTCGTTCTCTGGAAACAAATTTGTTTATATTTTGTGAATACCTTCATCGCCACATAGATAATCGGGTTCAGGTTGATGCCGTCTATACCGACTGCAGCAAGGCTTTTTATAAAATAAGTCATAAGATCTTGTTGAGTCGGCTTGCTGAGGTCGGTGTGGGCGGAAGTCTTCTCAGGTATATTGAATCTTATATTAAAAATCGATCACAGTTTGTCTCAGTACAGGGTTTCTGTTCCCGATCGTTTGTATCCACTTCTGGTGTACCCCAGGGATCACAGCTGGGACCTTTGCTTTTTATTATATATATTAATGGAATTAAGTATTGCTTTCATCATTGCAGGTTTCTACTCTATGCAGACGATTTAAAGGTTTATACTTCTATCACCACCCCTGAAGACTGTGACAGGCTCCAGAGGGACTTGGACCACCTGGGAACATATTGCGATGAGAATAGCCTTTTTCTTAATCTGGATAAATGAAGCTCAATGACATTCTCTTGAAATCTGAATCAAATACCTCGAACCTATCAGTTAAAAAATAACCTCTTACAGAAAGTGAGCACCATAACGGACTTGGGTGTTATATTTGAATCTAAATTGATTTTTGGCCTGCATGTGGATTCTGTTGTCAGCTCTGCTCTTAAGATGTTGGGGTACGTTACCCGAAAATGCAAACCTTTCAAAAATGTTAGGCCAATCAACTGCTTATTCAACTCCTTTGTTTTAAGTAAATTAAGTTTTGCCAGTATAGTTTGGAGTTCGAGACAGACGACCTATGTTGACCGAATAGAGAATGTTCAGAATAGATTTTTAAAATACATCTCCTTTAAAAAAGGCTTTGTCATCCCTAATAACGATATCGCTCTAGCTCGGGATCACTTCCGCTTGATGTCTCTGAGGGACCGAAGAGTAATGTGTGACTTGCTCTTTCTGTACAAAACTGTCCAGATATTCTTGCTCAGATTTGCTTTAATGTCCCCCAGAGGTCTCCAAGGGCGAACGAATTGTTTTACTTACCATTTAGGCATACTTATTCAGCTCAGAACTCACCATTATGTCGTATAATAATTAATAGAAATATGCATAACAATATTGATGACTTTTCAATGTCTCATCTTAAGGTAAAAACTATAATAAAAAATAATTTAACTACATGGGGTTGACATCTGGAGGCTGGACCTTACCTAGGTAATTATATTGCATAGTGTTTAGTGATGTTTTGATTTTTTTATGTTCAGATTTTGTATTTTAATTATTAGATGTAATTTTGTGGATACTGTAGTGGATATCCATATATCCGTTAGTATCCCTGTTGTTCACAATAAATAAATAAATAAAATAAATAAATCAATTAGTAATATTAGGGTAACAAATTATTACAACAAAGCACGCCACTGGTGTTGGAAGAGGCAGCCGCCAGGAATGTTTGACAGTGTTGCTATGTTTTCCACTGTGTCTACCTCTCTTAGTCGCATCCATTGCATGTTTTAAACAGATGAATGATTTGGCGTGAAACGATTTTATGACTGAAATGCTTTGCTATAGTTTTTTTAATGTCAATGGTCAAATGCAATGGAATTACATGAAACCGCTATTATTATTCCAAATTTAAATTTTAAAATTTTTATTTTAAATTTTGTATTTAGTCTTTGTTTTAGGTTATAAACAACTTTGTTTTATAAAAATTTTGTCTAAAATATTAAATAATTGTACTCCTCTCTTGAAGCATTTCATATTTTCCTAATTTATAAACACCCTGTATATTTAATCTAAAATTATTATAGGGTAAACTCATTTTTTGGATAAAAAGAACTTTTATAAAGAATGACCTTTTTTCGTAAAATCGATAATAAAGTTTTTTTCCTCTTTCCATCTCCATCCATGGACACACTGTATATTCAATAATCTATAAATGGAAAACTTAAAATATCATAAATTCTTAAGTAGGTAAAGTATGAAAGCTTTTATAGAATATGCGTATATAGTTTTTGAGAAATATTTATAGTTTAGTGTAAATTTAAAAAATTAAATACCAAAATATTTTTACAGATTCCTCAAGATGGCACAATGCCGACTCTTGCTAAACCAATGATGTCGCAAGAAGCCTTGTGAGTCAAAGTTTAGAAAGCATTTGGAAAAAGGTTACCACCAGTCATGTCTATCCACTCCTCCTCAACATATAGAACTACTGCACAGAACGTGTACTCCAGTTAAATTCCATTCTTATTTTTACATATTCAAACGATATTAAATTTGACCTAAATATTTGTTTTATGGATAACAGTAATATACAGGGTGATTCCTAAGTTGATACTTTCTTTAACTGTGTAAAGAAGTCATTAAAATAAACAAAATTTTCAACTAACTGAAAAATAAGAAACTTACCATCCTGTTATTACAAAAAGCGTCCAATACGGTCCTGTCTAACTTAAATAATGTATTCAAAGTTCTCACCATTCCCTCCTACACAACGCTCTGCACGACATAACCACTGTTCCGTGACGGCGCGTAATAGGAAAATCGGTTTTCTACTTATTGTTGCTGCAGCCTCCTCTATGCGAGCAATTAATTCCTCTGGTTTGTTTACCAGCGTTTTAAAGGTTAAACTTTTCATAAAACCCCACAAGAAAAAAATCACAAGGATTGAGGTCTGGTGACCTCGGTGGCCACCCAACTGGTCCATTTCGACCTATCCACTTGGATTTTAAGGTATTTTGTGAAAGCTATATATCTCTCATATTTTTGGGTTATTTCAAAAACAGTATTTGAAAAATTTGATTATAATAATGGGTTATATACATAGCTAAAAAAAAGTATTAACTTAGGGAAAACCCTGTATGTATTAATTAAACAAATGTTACACAAAGACAACAAAGGACCACAAAGTTTCAGATTTTCACAATTAGTTGATGTAGATAAGCCATAACTGCTGTTTCGATATACGCAGTACCTTCATCAGATAGCGAGTATACTTATTCGTATATCGGTAGTCTAGGGCGGGCCGAAAACAAGCAAATAATTTTTTTTGGAAATTTGGTTTGGTATAGCAAAAATATGATGTAGAATGGCTTTAAAAAGAATACCTTTTTTTTTCTGGTATATATAGGTCAAAATTTGGCACCGCCGCAGGGGCTCTCAACTATCTTTTAGGAAATTTTTTGTTTTGATTTGCTATACAGCTATACAGATTTGAAGATCATTTCTTCTACAGTTTATCACAATCACAAACGCATCGGACCGGGGATCGTGCACTAGTGTCTTTTCCAACTCTCGTCTTTCCGATCACCTAGTCAGCAGTTTTCCACTCTTTTCTGGGAGCGTTGACTTATGGAGTTATGTGCTCATCATTTCATGGAACTGCTGTGTTGCAGAATGCTGAGCTAAGCACCGTTCCCATGCGAATCTAATAATGCATTTTGCATGAGGTTTTCAAGTTAGAATCGACATAGACAGCATCGTGTTGGACTATACCAATTGGATTAGAAGAATGAAAATTGCTTCATTTATGTAAGTTGCTTTCCAATTTTCCTGTCTATGTCATTCTCCTCGTCTCATTCTAATTCCATAGAGGAAAATATTGATAACGAGTTAGATTTAAGCAAAACTAAAACTGAAATTGATTCTACATTAGATAGGTTATTTTCAAGTCTTTCTTTAAACAAAATAGAAGTAACCCCCAATAACTTTAAACCAAAAATGACAAGACCAACCTTTGAAAGTAAACTTTTAGAAATTGTTCCAAAATTCGATGGAAATCCATTAGAATTATCTTCATTTTTGGATACTGCCAATTCTTTGATTCATACTTATTGGGACCCAGCACCCGAAAATAAAAATTCTGTCCAAAATGTCACACTTATTTACGGCATTTACGCCAAATTGATAGGCAAAGCTAGGGAAGTTTATAGCATTTGTATTTCTAAAGAATGGCCGAGCGTAAAAAGCGCACTAATAGCTCATTTTGGTGACCAACGTGACGAAAACGGATTATTATTCGATCTAGATCAAATGAGACAAGGTAATAACGAGCCTTCTTTGCAATTTTATACCCGAATAATGTCGAATCTAAGTGCTCTACATAACTACGTAGACACACATGAAAATAACCCCGGCATTGTTGCCGTAAAGAAGGAATTTTATAACACACATGCTTTAAAAATGTTCTTAGCAGGCTTAAAAGATCCCTTAGGTTCGACTATTCGTGCTATGCGACCAGATTCTTTAGCAACCGCCAGACAGTTTATTATATCGGAAAATAATATTCGTCATTTGCAAAAACCACAACAAACATTTGGTAACAACCAACCACATAATTTTTACAACAATAACAACCAACCCCATAAATATAATAATAATTTTCAACCTAGTTTTTCCCAACAATCTCATTTTAATTCTCATTTTCCACGCGGTCCTATTAATATTCAACAAAGGCCCACATTTAATCAAAGATTTCCTACTAACAGACAAGTCTTTGGACCCCCTAGAAATCCAACAAACGTTTGAAAACCTAACCCTCAACATCAACCAAGACCTACCCCTATGAGCGGAATTTCACATGGGACCTTTCCCAAACCTAGAACTATGATTCAGCAACAACAAACCCCACGATATTCTAGACCAAATTTTGTTTTCGAAGAACTTTATAACATGGAGCAACCCCTTTCTTTGACCCGAATACCCCCGGTCCTTCTTATGAAAATTATGCTTCCTATGGACCCGAATATTTTTATTCAAATTATGACAATCCCAATTACGTGAATGTACCCGATCAGCAAAACGAAAATTGTGAAAATTTTGACGAACAAAATACTACATACACCCCTGAACAAAACGATGATTCCGGCCAAAATTTTCAGGAAATCACGCCTCAAGAGCCAATCATATAGAAATTCATTCTATTTATGACCGAAAGGACCTACCATATATAAAAATATCGAACCCACCTTTAAAATTACTAATTGACACCGGTGCAACGAAATCATTTTTAAACCCCGAAATTGCCGAAAATTATTTTCAAGAGTGTATAAAAAACGAGCCGTTCACAATATCATCTATATTCCAAACTACTAGTAGAGATTTATGTGCCGAAATACCAGCTTTTCAAGAATTTAACTCTGACAAAAGGATAAAATTTTATTTATTTAAATTTCATCATTTCTTCGACGGTCTCATCGGTTACGAAACTTTAAAAAACCTAAATGTTCAACTAGATTTACAAAATTCTGTTTTAAAAACACCCTCCGCCAAACTACCTACCCTTAACACACTACGAAACTATAAACAAACTTTTATTTTTTACACGTATTGAACCACATACTATAGAAACCTTAAAAATTCCTGTCACCGTAGCGAATGGTGACGTCACTATTATTGAAACTAGACTATTTAATTGTTTAATTCGCGAAGGCTTAACAACATCTACAAACGGATATGCTCCGGTTGACATCCAAAACCGCACCGATAGTGTACAAGAAATTTATCTCTATTCCCCAATATCAGTCAGTTCTTTTGCAAAAAACGAATACGAAATTTTTCATGTTACCGTAGAACATAACAAAACTTCGGAAAAAATCAAGATACCCGATTTAATAAGAACAGAACATATGAATCCCGAAGAAAAATATCACATCGAAAATTTATGCACAGCATTTTCCGATATTTTTCATCGCGAAAATTCACCCTTGACTTTTACAAATCAAGTTAAACACCGTATAAAAACGACAGACGAAATACCAATATACACTAAATCGTACCGTTACCCATTCATACATAAGCCTGAAGTCGAAAAGCAAATAAATGACATGTTAAACCAGGGAATCATACGACCAAGTGACTCACCCTGGTCGTCTCCAATCTGGATCGTGCCCAAAAAATCTGACGCGTCCGGGAAAAAGAAATGGCGCATAGTTGTAGATTATCGTAAAACTAATGATAACACCATCGATGATCGATATCCGCTTCCGAATATATCGGATATCCTTGATAAACTAGGCCGTTGCCAATACTTTTCAACTTTGGATCTAGCCAGCGGCTTTCATCAGCTAGAAATGCATCATGACGACATAAAAAAGACGGCATTTAATGTCGAAAACGGGCATTATGAGTATCTGCGCATGCCTTTCGGGCTCAAGAACGCCCCCGCAACGTTTCAGCGCGTTATGGATAATGTGCTCAAAAATTTAATAAATAAAATATGTTTTGTTTACATAGATGACATCATCGTATTCTCAACATCTTTGCAAGAACACCTAGTTAATCTTAAAGCTGTATTTCAAAAATTGCGTGAAAGTAACCTAAAGGTGCAACTTGATAAGTCAGAATTCTTGCGCAAAGAAGTTGCATTTTTGGGTCATGTTATAACGCCCGATGGTATCAAACCAAATCCGGATAAAATCAAGGCAATCTTAAATTATCCCATTCCGAAAACTACAAAAGAAATTAAAGGGTTTTTAGGCCTTTTAGGTTATTATAGAAAATTCATTAAAAACTTTGCGAACATCACAAAGCCATTCACTAAGTGTCTGAAAAAGGGCGCTACAGTTAATATCGATGACCCGATATATATTAAAACATTCGAAGATTGCAAAGCTCTTTTAATTAACGACCCGATTTTAGAGTACCCAGACTTTTCTAAAGAATTTAATCTGACTACCGACGCAAGCAACGTTTCCGTCGGCGCTGTTTTATCGCAAGGTGTAATAGGGAAAGACAAACCTATCGCGTACGCGTCGCGCACCCTTAACAACGCAGAACAAAACTACTCAACCATAGAAAAGGAATTACTAGCCATAGTATGGGCAACTAAATATTTTAGGCCCTACTTGTTTGGCAGAAAATTTAACATTATTACAGATCATAAACCTCTTCAGTGGTTGATGTCGTTAAAAGAACCAAATTCTCGTTTAGTTCGGTGGAGACTAAAACTTGAAGAGTTCGACTACAAAATAATATATAAGAAAGGGAAGAAAAACACAAACGCGGATGCGCTTTCTAGGGTAGAAATATACCCCACCGAAACTGACGTCCCGCCTGTTTTACAATATATGAACGAATTTAACGAGAACCCCATTTTAGACCCACAACCTTCGACGAGCCGCGAGACCGATAATCAATCGATAATGGTACAAGCAGACCCTGAGGAAAACACCGATAATGAAACAGTGCATACTAGTGCGGAAAATCCCATATTAACTATTAACATTACCGAAAAACCTATAAATTATTTTCTTTGTCAAATTGTTATTAAAAAGGTTGACCAAAACCCACGCATTGAAATGAAGAGAATTTTTGGCAATCCAATTAACCGTACGCGGTGGCATCTTTACGTGACAAATGAAACACTTCGCGAACAAACAATACAATTTTTAAAAGAATATGCCGAACCAAGACGGCAATATGTGTTTTATTTCGAAAATGATGACGATCAAAAATTTTATAAAGAAATGTGCAGATTTATCCCCGAAACGTTTAAAAATTCATCATACAGACTTCTGAAATCTAACAGTATTTTACATGACGTCACACGTGATAATACACAGCAAAGTCTAATAAAAACACAACATGAAGGTATTACGAACCATCGCGGTATTCATGAAACAATTGACGAATTAAGGACCAAATACTATTGGCCTAAGCTGAGTGATGACGTCAGAAAATGTATCAATAATTGTCAAGTTTGTCAACAAGTAAAATATGAACGACACCCGCCATTAATTAGACTACAATTAACACCTACTCCTAAAAAACCATTTGAAACCATTCATATAGACACTTTTAAATTTGGCAACACCGTAACCCTCACAATTTGCGATAGCTTTTCTCGATTTGGCCAGGCTTACGTACTACCTAGCCTTTCGGCCTTACACGTATACCAATCACTATTACAATTTATTTCTTCATACAAAATACCTGAAAATATAATTTCTGACAATGGAAGTGAATTTACTCAAAACTTATTAAAAGATTTTGCAAAATTATACAAAATTAACTGGCATTATACTTTACCATTAAACCCCAATAGTAATGCTGTAGTAGAACGATTTCACTCTACACTACTAGAACACATGCGTACACTATCTATTACAAAACCCAACTTAAGCCCTTTTGAAAAAATCACATACGCAGTTTTAGGCTATAATAATTCCATTCACTCAGTAACTAAACGAAAACCAATCGACCTATTACTAGCACATTTAGAACTTAAAGATCCAATCGACATCGATAATCAAGCAGAACCGATTAGTCACCAAATTTATGAACATAAAGAAACTATGGTGGAACTATACAAAAAAATACACGAGAACACCTCCAAACAAAAATCCAATGTTATTACAAAATTAAATGAAAAACGCGATGACCCACCAGACATCGAACCGGGTACCATCGGTTATAGAAAACTGACAGACAGACAGTCAAAAACTAAACCTCTTTATCGACCCGAGCATGTAGTAAGAAGCAACGATCTCACAGTTACTACCCCGCTTAATACCTACCACAAACAAGTATTCAAAAAATCACGAAAATTTATAGACAAATCATTGTTACAGGTTGATGACCTTTCTGGTTCAAACCTTGATGACACAGAAAATTCAAATACAATCCCTCCAGTCCAATCCGGGAATCCTACCATTTAAACTAGGATCTGCTAAAATAAAAATAGCTTCCCATACCTTTCTACATTACATTCAACTTAGACCTCTCCAAAAACAAATTAAGTCAATAACCGATCAATACAATAATTTAGAAGGACTATTTAATAAATCATTCACCACTCATACAGATCCCCTGTATAGTGCATATAAACATTTAGAATATGAAGTAACAACTGTTAACAGGAAACTACAATCAGTTTTCCCCGAAAAACGTAGTAAACGCGGTCTTATCAACCCGTTAGGCTCTCTAGTAAAATATATTTCTGGTAACTTAGATCAGGAAGATGCTAAAGAAATTCATGATAATTTGTCAGAACTGGAATCTAACCAAAATAAAATAGTAAAGAAGGTAAACAAACAAATGTCTTTAACATCAAATTTAATGAAAAATATTAACGAAACTATGACAAGAGTAACACGCAATCAAAAGCTAATCGAAGCAAAAATTGAAGAATTGCGAAAAGAGCTAAATGACCTTACATTTAGTTATTTGCATTACATAGAACTACGCGAAATATTAGATGAAATAAAATTAAACTTAGACTCGTTGCTAAACTTTCTTTCAGAAATTGAAAATGCTATAAGTTTCGCCAGTCTCAAAACACTACACCATAGTATCGTCTCTCCTACAGACTTAAAAGAAATCGTAAATAACCTATATCAAATTCATAGTCATTCGCAAATATTATTTACTGATAACGATTATCTAAAATACTACAGCATAGTAGAAACAAATGTTTTCTACATTCAAGAAAAAATTGTTTTTTCACTCGATTTTCCTCTGATACATCCCGATACCTTCGACTACTATCATTTGTATTCCATTCCAAACCAAAACCAATCAATAATAATTCCACCATCCACATACCTTTCTATAAGCAACAATGGCTACCAATACCAAGAAGACGAGTGCATCGACCTAAGACCAAACTTTCTCTGCCTGAAGAACCACCTCTTACCTCTACAAGACAACTTAGATTGTGTAACATCATTGCTTTCCAATGGACCCAAGATAGAAAAATGTCAACAAGTTCCCGTCCATATCAGTGAAGAAATTATCGAAGAGATAAATGATGCTCACTACATTGGTATATTTCCTAGAACAAAGAAACTTCAAGCAGAATGCGCTGAAAATGACGTCGCCCTACTACAAGGAACATACCTGTTTGTTGTCCCGCCAAATTGCGCTATCAAAGACGCAAAGTTCACCTACAAAAACGAAAAAGCCATTATTTCCGGCCACCCAGTCACATTACAAGACATCAAGGTGTTACATATCCCCACCTTGGAAGTACACAAACTGAAACTAGAAAACGTACCATTGGATAAACTCCATGACGTCCAGCTCCAACAGCTACAAGAAGAGCCTCTGGAAGAATTTCACCTTCATTCGAAATACTTCATTTGGTCCCTGGGTTGCGTCGTGACGCTAGTCTCATGTGTCACTCTCTATATCCTGATCACACGAAAAGAAAAGATCTGCAAATTGATATGCAAGAAGAAGCCTACAGCAGCTAAAAGAAAACAAGTTGAAGAACCGTTTATGGCAACTCAGATGGTTCCACCCTCGAGTTCCTTTTAGGGATGGAGGAGTTATGTGCTCATCATTTCATGGAACTGCTGTGTTGCAGAATGCTGAGCTAAGCACCGTTCCCATGCGAATCTAATAATGCATTTTGCATGAGGTTTTCAAATTAGAATCGACATAGACTTTAACGTATTAACACGTAGAATTACCTGTATTGTATTTTACCAATTTTACGACTTTTTGTTAAATTAAATTAAAGTAACATTTTTTAAAAACGTGTTTTTATAAACGCGAAACATAAAGATGGTCAGAAACCGCAATTCTGATGACTTGATAATTCAGCGTCGTTTAAATAAATTATTTAAAGTAATTGTTTGATTTTATAAAGGAACTATAATATTTCATAGTTGCAACTTGAATTCATATTCAATAAATAAGCTACATCCTACCAATGTAGAGGGCAATAACTTATGAATAAGTACAATAGGATTATAGTTTATCTATTGAACTTCCGAATATTGATCTATGAAATATTACTGGGTGTTCCACTTGTGACACACCCTATATATAAAAAAAACGCGATGGCGGGATACTTTTTTTCTTGTAAAATATCTAATAAATATATCACAAATTTAGCAGAAAAAGTGTTGTAAGTGTTTGTTAAAGCATTGCCTTAAGTACCTACTGAACGAGTAGTTAAAAAAACAAATTTGTTATTGCAGAATAAGTGTTTTATTTAGTGCGTAAATATGTCAACAAACCGTTATAGTGGGATAATTTTGTTTTGCGGTTTACATACAAATAAACTATGAAAGTGTGTATTGACAAGTTTTTAAAAACACGTTTTAGTGTTTAAACCCTGGTTTGTATAAGCATATTATGTAAAAACGACTTTTTATGCTTTTTGTTGGCAAGTAATTTATTCTATTTTGTACAAAAATTACTAGAAAAATACCCTTAAGTAGATTTCTATTGAACTTAATCTGGATTAATGTTAATAGTGACCTACTTAAATAAACTGTATGACTATTCCCATTGACATTAACGCTGGATATTACAAAACTGGATAAACGCCGTAATTGGCAATTCCACATTCGTTGACGCCACGGATTATTCTTAGGTATCCGTCCTCGCCCCAATTCTTTCCCCAGGAGTTTTTAAGGAACCAATAATCTAAGCCGGTATTTGCATCTTGTCCGTAACCTACTGCTAATATGGCATGATTTATGTTATCTGGCGAGCAGTCGTCACTACTAAATATACCTAAAAATAACACAATTAACCAGATTTAAATATTAATGGAGGGAAAATATATAACATTATAATACTTTTATGGTCGGTTTCTCAAAGAACTACAATCAATTATTATCCAATAGGACACTTGTGGCACACAGCACACATTTTAATGCCTCACTCAAAGGTGACTAAACGTCACATTTTATTATTTGAATAAATGCTTTAAAAAATCGAGCGTTATATTAAAATTACGGAATTCAGTATCATAATAATATTAGGCATAGAATAGAACTAATTGGCGGAGCGAGCATTGACTGCAAATTTGGTCTATGTCATCGAGTACACGAAAATAAACTATTTCTCAGGAAAGCGTTAAGTAAATCAGAAATTGTTAGGTTGCCGAACACCTCCTCCCATTTTGCAATAAATGATCAATATTGCTATATTGTTGTTATTAAAAATACGTTATAAGTAGGGTAAGGATTTTGTTTTTTCCACTCACTTAATCGTGTGAAATACCAACAATAAAAATAACATGTATCAGTAAGAAATGCCTTGCTATTTGGAATTTCTTGTTAGCATTTTAATTTTAGGATAGCTTTTATTCTAGGATCATGTTTCTTGCACCAATAAAAATGTAAACTACTATTTTTTTTATATTCCTATAGTTTAATAAACCAAAAATAGACTTAAACTTCATACATATTTAGAAACATTTAATTTATGTAATTGTAGTGATACTGGAGTTCACATTTGCCGTAATTAATAATAATTACCTATATAAATACAATGCTTTGGGGCACCTAACTCTCTCTGCAAGTGCAGTGCGAAAACTGTCCAAGCTCGAAATTGAACACAACCCGGGATCAGTTGCGTTAGATAGAGAAAACCTATATTTTTGCATAAAATAATTTTTTATGTGAAAATACTGCATAATTAATATTTTTTTTTATCTAAGACATACCACGTAGACTTCAAGCCTAAGTACTAACGTACCGTGGGTGTCTGAAGAGAAGGGAAATGTAGTCTATTGACACGGGATTTGAAGGATTGGAGGTTGGGACGGGAAGGGAAAACATCTGCAGGCAATTTGTTCCATAATCTGGAGACCCTAGGTATGAATGAGCGAGAGATTAAGTGGTCTGTTCTAGGCTTTTGTAGCTGGACAGTAAAGGGATGCACACGTAACGCGCCTCTTGTTGTTCTGTTAGGGACATTCAAGGGGGGAATAATACCGGCTAGTTCTTCAGAGCAAAATCCGTGAAAGTAGTGGTAGAAAAGGGTTAAATCTCCTACAGCGCGGCGATGAGCGAGAGAAGGGATTTTTCTCGTGAGGGATGGGCCATTGATAAGTCGAATGGCTCCCTTTTGGATGGAATCAAGGATCTTAAGTGTCGAAGGTGATGCCGCTGCCCAGATGTGGGAGCAGTACTCTAGGTTGTCTTATTTGGGAAACATAGAGAGTGTATAAGTTGGAAGAGGAGAAGTATTTTCTGGCTCGAAAGAGAAAACCAAGCTTTTTAGCTGCCGATGCGGCTACTGAAGTAATGTGTTTGTGCCAGCTGAGATCATGTTCGAAAGCGACGCCATCGAGATCAAATGTTTCATTGTTTTGTAGGGCTTGGCCATTCATGTGGATGGGGTAAGCGTTGCCAGATTTTTTGCGTGAGAGAGACCAAGACTGGGTTTTGGAGGCGTTGAACTGAACAAGATTCTTGGCACCCCAGTCTAAGATTAATTGAAGATCTTGGGAAAGGGATAGGTACATAGATCTGCGTCCATTATCCAACTCCTGATTCGAAACTTGTCTGGAAAAATGAATATTGGAGTGAAGAGTACTATCGTCAGCATAACTGTGGATGGGATTAGTAGTTGAAGAGATCAGGTCATTAATGTGAAGAAGAAACAGTGTTGGTGCCTGGACTGAACCTTGGGGGACACCAGCATTGATAGGATGGAAGTTAGATGAGTGACGGTCAACCACAACAGACATGCGACGATTAGAGAGGAAGCTGCCGATCCAGGTACATAGTTTGGTAGGAAAACCGTAAGAAGGTAGTTTGTTGAGTAGTGCGGCATGCCATACTTGGTCAAGAGCCTTGGAAATATCGAGAGCAACAATCTGAGATTCGCCATGAAATTCAAGAGACTTGTTCCAGTTATGTGTGACAAAGCTAAGGAGATCAGCTGTGGATCTGTGGTGACGAAATCCGTACTGTCTGTCATGGATGATTTTGTGTTTTTCTAGATATTTTAGAATTTGCAAGTTGATTACTTTCTCCATAACTTTGCTGACAACGGAGAGAAGAGAGATAGGTCTATAATTGGATGGAAGGGGCTTGGAAACTTTCTTCGGGACAGGCTGCACACGAGCAGTCTTCCAGCCATGTGGGAAGATTCCCCTGTCATAAGAGATCTGGAAAAGACGAGTTAAGATGGGTGCAAGTTCTGGAGCGCATTTTTTTAGAACAATTGCTGGTATGCCATCCAGACCAGAGGACTTTTTGGTGTCAAGGGATAAAATAATTTTTTGAACTTGCTTGACCGTGGTATTATATCGGGCATTTTGGGGGGTACAGACTTAGCGGTTGGAAGAGCGAAATTAGGGGGGGGATCAGGGTGGAATTGGCAGCGAGTTGTTTGGCGAATAGTTCTGCTTTCCCTTTAGAGGTGGAGATAACTTCGTTGTCAGAGGTCAGGGGAGGAAAAGTGCTTCTACAGAAGTTCTGACTAATGTTTTTGGCAAGTGACCAGAAAGATTTGCCGCCGTTGGGACAAAAAAGCACTTTATCTTTTATGCGGTTGTTAAAAGCATTTTTGGATTCTAAGCTAGTTTGGTTGTATTGATTTCTGGCCTCGGTGAAAATTTGACGATTTTCGGGTGTAGGATTTTGCAGCTGCCTTTTGCGAGCTTGGGCTTTTTTGAGCCTGGCTTTGTTACAGCCCTTGGAGAACCATGGCTTTTGATGGTGGAGTTTAGGTTTCTTGAGGGTATGTGGAATGAAACCTTCAATACCTGCTTGAATAATGTCTGTGATATGAGAGCAAATTTCGGAGGGATCGGGAGTGGAAAAACAGACAGGGTTCCAAGGGAAAGTAGAGAAGAAGTTTCGAAGACCATCCCAGTCGGCAGAATTGTAGTGCCAGATCGTGCGTTCTGGCATGATTTCAGCAAACTCGGGATGTATGGGACAAGAGACGGTAATGAGGCCATGATCTGAACGACCATGCGGAGCGCATACAGATGTTAAGTAAGGCTCAGGATGGGTGGTAAGAAAAAGATCTAGTGGATTTGCATTATGGGTAGAAACGCGAGAAAAGAATGTTGGCTCTCTGATCAAATTGGTGGGCGAGTTGCTGATTGCGAAGTTTTCTGCTGCTCGGCCTTCTGGGTCAGTTTTTGTGGAGCCTAACCATTCCTTGCTATGGACGTTGAAGTCGCTTAAGACGATAACTTCAGCGGAGGGAAATTTAGAGATGAGATGGTCGATTTTTGCCCAGAGAAAGTCAAAGAACTCATTGTAGGAGTTGTCTGATGGGGAGCGATAGATGCAACAGATAAATTTAGTAGAAGATATAAGGCGAGTTTAAGCCAAAGAATATCGGGCTGGCCTGATTCCAGGTTCGGGAGTCTGGTGCAAGAAAGGCTGCTGCGAACGTAGGCACATACCCCACCATGAAGACGAAAAGCCTGGAAACAGGAGATGATTGGTTGAGGATTTGGAGCTGATTTGGGTTTCGGTCAGAAAAAGAATGTGGGGTTTGCATGACTGTAGATAGTGGTGGACAGTGTCCAAATTAGAATTAAGCCCGCAGATGTTGGCAAAGGATACTATGCTCGTGGAATTCTTCGATGGTGGGTCCCCATGAGCACCCCTCGCCCGGAGATCCGAATGGAGGGGTAGTTTACCTCCGGATTTTTTTACCCCTGGGAGCATCATCATCATTTTCATTTTTTTAAAGAGGTGTATAGTTAGAAGAGAGAAGAAACACAAAAGAGAAGAGAAAGAATGACAGTCTGAAGAGGAAAGGAAAAGAAAAAACCGACTCACGCACCCAGGGCTGGAAACATCCGCTAAGATTTCACCAGTCCTTTCAGTGGTTGCGCGGGGTGTTACCTCCTCGGTCGAGGAAAAGATCCTCTACCACCTACCAATTAATTATTTGACAATGTTTTTCCAAAAGAAAATATATTGTAGTAAACATGTGAACCCATAAACGTCACGGGGTAGCAGGTAAATTATTATTTATTATATCCGAGTAAATTGTTTAAGGTTGCGGCGTTTGTACTGATAACAAATTCTAGTTTTAAAGTAAATCGTTTTACAGGCCTTACAAATTTTTAGCCAAGCTTATACATTAAATTTGGATCACTTAACACAAAAATATTAGTAAATTTACAAAAATGCAGGTAATAGTGGATTAAACAATAAAATAGTACTTAGTAAATACGAAATAAAAATTGGAAAAGGAATTTCACGTCTGTCGTCAAAGTACAACAATGCAAGCCACGTCGTCGTCGGCGGCGTTTGATCTAACGGTGCAAATACTGAGAAAAGATCATAGCGGGTTTAAAAGTATCACACAATTGTTAAATTCGTTTGGTGTGTCGTGAGGTAAAGATCGCCTGCAGGATGGCATTAAGTTCGTGTGTAGGCTGACTTTAGTGGTTGTTTAAATTTTTAAAAAAGTAAAGAAAGTATTAAAATGAGTGCGAAAAGAATCTGAAGTTAGAATGGTTAATACCTCATTCTGATGTTTTATTTCAAAGTGATACTGAGTAAAGAAAGGAATTTTGTTTTTTCCATTAGCAAATAACTTTAAGTAAACATCTAGACCAAGATTCGGCAACTAATTTCTAGTAGGGTTCGGATACTTTGAAAAATTATATTGTCCGGGGAAAAAAAAGAAAAACTTTAAATGGACCGCAGGTAATTGTTTTTCTCAAAGAAGAACGTAGTTCATAAGTATTTGTTCTTACAAATTACTTCAGTTTTTTTTGGCGGTCCAGTTTTCTACCTTCCGCGGTCCGAATCCGGACCGCGGTCCGCCAGTTGCCGACCCCTGATCTAGACCCATAGACGTCCCACGTAGTGGGAAAATTAGTTGTTAGTGTTACATTGTAGGAAAAAGTATTTTGCGGTTATTTTCATACATATGGCAGTTCAATCCCCTACATGCCCTCGGCGCATACCAACTGTGTTTTGTGTGGAGATTTTTTATTGACAACATTTTTTTTAGTTTTACACAATATCGATACTGGTTAATTTTTATGTTCTGAGAATGTTGTTCTAATACAACAACCTTGACATAAATTGTGTACATAAATTATCAACATTTGTATGTTGACAGAATATATGAAAATGTGTCCTCAGTCCTCTCCGAAAATTTCTTTGTCGAGGTTATCCTCACTCGGCTAGAATGTTTGCACATAGAATAAATAATTTTTCGAATATACCTATCATTAACTAGGTATAAGTAAAGGTACGCCATTATGGTATTTGAAATGAAAATATACTTAACACATCACAACCACACTTAATTATATAGTAGCTACTTGTGGGCCCAAAAGGCTGATCCTATACAATAGCCAAGGAAAAAAGAGGTGTGTTTTGCACAGGTACAAGGTTGCCTACAAATTTTGGCATGAGGGTCAATAAATAATAAATGCCTAATTGACATTCCCATACAATTATTCTTTCTTACTCTGAAGTGGAGTTTATTGCTTGTAAATGTAATTAGTTTTTGAGATCTAAAATATAGATATCACTTATTTTTATGTTCAGTTTCAGTGTAAACAAGTTAGTGGTGTGCTGAAATTATTTTGTTCCATTTTATCTGTGACCATTTACAATAGCCGCAATGAGTACAAGTAAAAAGCTTAAGTTGGACTGGCTGCTTCCATGTTCCACTATCTTATTTGAAGGGGAACAAGGTGTTTGGTGTACAGTGTGTAGCTCTGAATTTATTTGTATGCAACGAAATCACATCGAGCGACATGTCAAAGGTCCAAAGCATTTAGAGAAGATGCAATCTCATCCGGGGCCATCCGCATCTAGAGAACCTGATGTAATACACGCAGAATTTTGCATGGATTTGTGTGAAGCCTTTGTTGCAGCTGACATTCCTCTCCATAAAATAAATAATCTATCTATGAAGAAATTTTTGCAAAAATATTGCCACCAGATGAATCTACTCTTCGTCAAAGTTATGTGTATAAGGTATACTCAAAAACTATTGACAAAATACGTCACAATATTAAAGGAAAAAAGTTTTGGTTTAGCATCGATGAAACCACCGACATCAAGGGTCGATACGTTGCTAATATTATTGTTGGGCCTTTAAATCCTATAGAAGCGGAAAGCTCATACGTAGCCAACAGTAAATTTCTGGCTAAAACCAACAGTGAGACAATAACTCAAGTTGCAGTAGAAAGTATCAGGTCGCTCTTTCCAGATACGAATACTACTGAAAACATTGGTTTGCTGCTTTAGGATAGTGCGGCATATATGCTAAAGGCAGGAAAACAGTTTAAAGAACATTTTCCCAATTTGATTCACTTTACATGTCTAGCTCATGCCTTGTATAGAATATGTGAACTGATACGTGACTTCTATCCAGTTATTGATACTTTGGTTAGTGAGGTAAAAAAGTTTTTCTTAAATCACCAGCGCGAATAAACAGATTTAAAGAAATGTGTCGTAAGTCGTAATGTCCCATTGCCCCAACAACCTGGTATTATAAGGTGGGGAACATGGTTATCAGCCGTTATATATTACCATGCATATTACGACTTAGCTAAAAATGTTATTGACAGCCTAAAAGGTGATGCTTTGAGTGTAGCAAGAAGTAAAGAAGTTACAAGTGCACTGACGCTTAAAAATGATTGAAAGTTTATTTCTGAAAATTTTGGATATCTTCCAGGTGTAATTGAACAGTTGGAGACATACAACCTTCCTCTTTTGACTTATTTTAATTTATTTCAGACAACCATAGACAAGCTCAAAGCATGTCCTACCGAAATTGGTGAAAAATTAAAGGTGTATATACCAGAAATCTTAGAAAGAAATCCAGGATTTTCAGAAATAACAAATATTTTTGAAACATTGAAAACTAAAAATACTGACTTGTATAATCATTTCCGTTTCGCTCCTGTTACAAGTTGTGATGTCGAAAGAAGCTTTTCTAAACGAACGCGTTTTACTGAAGCGAACTTTGAAAAAATGTTAATTATATCATGTAATTTTTTTTTTACCTAAGACATCACACGTAGACTTCAAGCCTAAGTACTAACGTACCGTGGGTGTCTGAAGAGAAGGGACTTGTAGTCTATTGACACGGAATTTGAAGGACTGGAGGTTGGGACGGGAAGGGAAGACATCTGCAGGCAATTTGTTCCATAATCTGGAGACCCTAGGTATGAATGAGCGAGAGAAGTGGTCTGTTCTAGGCTTTTGTAGCTGGACAGTAAAGGGATTTATACGTAACACGCCTCTTGTTGTTCTGTTAGGGACGTTCAAGGGGGGAATAATACCGGCTAGTTCTTCAGAGCAAAATCCGTGGAAGTAGCGGTAGAAAAGTGATAAATCCCCTACAGCGCGGCGATGAGCGAGAGAAGGGAGTTTCTCTTGAGGGCTGGGTCATTGATAAGTCGAATGGCTCTCTTTTGGATAGAATCAAGGATCTTAAGTGTCGAAGGTGATGCCGCTCACCAGATGTGGGAGCAGTACTCTAGGTTAGGTCTTATTTGGGAAACATAGACAGTGTATAAGTTGGAAGGGGAGAAGTATTTTCTGGCTCGAAAGAGAAAACCAAGCTTTTTAGCTGCCGATGCGGCTACTGAAGTAATGTGTTTGTGCCAAGTGAGATCATGTTCGAAAGCGACGCCAACGAGATCGAATGTTGTTTAGTAGGGCTTGTCCATTCATGTGGATGGGGTAAGCGTTGCCAAATTTTTTGCGTGAGCAAGGCTGGGATTTGGAGGCGTTGAACTGAACATGGTTCTTGGCACCCCAGTCTAAGATTAATTTAAGATCTTGGGAAAGGGATAGGTACATAGATCTGCGTCCATTATCCAACTCCTGATTCGAAACTTGTCTGGAAAAATTAATATTGGAGTGAAGAGTACTATCGTCAGCATAACTGTGGATGGGATTGGTAGTTGAAGAGAGTAGGTCATTAATGTGAAGAAGAAATAGGGTTGGTGCCAGGACTGAACCTTGGGGGACACCAGAATTGATAGGACGAAAGTTAGATGAGTGACCGTCAACCACAACAGATATGCGCCGATTAGAGAGGAAGCTGCCGATCCAGGTACATAGTTTGGTAGGAAGACCGTAAGAAGGCAGTTTGTTGAGGAGTGCGGCATGCCATACTTGGTCTAAGGCCTTGGAAATATCGACAGCAACAATCTGAGATTCGCCATGAAATTCAAGAGATTTGTTCCAGTTACGTGTGACAAAGCTAAAGAGATCAGCTGTGGATCTTTGGTGACGAAATCCGTACTGTCTGTCATGGATGATTTTGTGTTTTTCTGGATATTTTAAAATTTGCAAGTTGATTACTTTCTCCATAACTTTGCTGACAACGGAGAGAACAGAGATAGGTCTATAATTGAATGGAAGGGACTTGGAACCTTTTTTCGGGACAGGTTGCACACGAGCAGTCTTCCAGCTATCTGGGAAGATACCCTTGTCATGAGAGATCTGGAAAAGACGAGTTAAGATGGGTGCAAGTTCTGGAGCGCATTTTTTTGAACAATTGCTGGTATGCCAGAGGACTTTTTGGTGTCAAGGGATAGAAGAGCTTTTTGAACTTGTTTGACCTTAAGTATTATATCGGGCATTTTGTGGGGTACAGACTTAGCGGTTGGAAGAGCGAAATTGGGGGGAGGGATCAGGGTGGAATTGGCAGCGAATTGTTTGGCGAATAGTTCTGCTTTCCCTTTAGAGGTCGAGATAACTTCGTTGTCAGAGGTCAGGGGAGGAAATGTGCTTCTACAGAAGTTCTGACTAATGTTTTTGGCAAGTGACCAGAAAGACTTGCCGCCGTTGGGACAGGAAAGCACTTTATCTTTTATGCGGTTGTTAAAAGCATTTTTGGACTCTAAGATAGTTGGGTTGTATTGATTTCTGGCCTCGGTGAAAATTTGACGATTTTCGGGTGTAGGATTTTGAAGATACCTTTTGTGAGCCTGGGCTTTTGTGAGCCTGGCGTTGTCACAGGCCTTGGAGAACCATGGCTTTTGATGATGGAGTTTAGGTTTCTTGCGGGTATGTGGAATGAAACCTTCAATATCTGCTTGAATAATGTCTGTGACATGAGAGCAAATTTCGGAGGGATCGGGAGTGGAAAAACAGACAGTGTTCCAAGGGAAAGCAGAGAAGAAGTTTTGAAGACCATCCCAGTCGGCAGAATTGTAGTGCCAGATCGTGCGTTCTGGCATGATTTCAGCAAATTCGGGATGTATGGGACATGAGACGGTAATGAGGCCATGATCTGAACGACCAAGGGGAGCGCATACAGATGTTAAGTAAGGCTCAGGATGAGTGGTAAGGAAAAGATCTAGTGGATTTGCATTATGGGTAGAAACTCGGGGAAAGTATGTTGGTTCTCTGATCAAACTGGTGAGCGAGTTGTTAATTGCGAAGTTTTCTGCTGCTCTGCCTTCTGGGTCAGTTTTCGGGGATCCTAACTATTCCTTGCTATGGACGTTGAAGAAGTAAGTAGTGTAATGACAAGAAATTGTAATAGTCTAGATTTGATTTCATTTTACATTAATTACACAAAAATATTTTCACGCC
Organism: Philopedon plagiatum; assembly: GCA_963971165.1. NCBI lineage: Eukaryota > Metazoa > Arthropoda > Insecta > Coleoptera > Curculionidae > Philopedon > Philopedon plagiatum. Next base: position 10,090,139 of record OZ020196.1, on the reverse strand, counting down.
CCCTTGACGCTCTTATGAGTTCGTATGATTTTTTCCGTTCTGAAGTTCTGTCATAAAGATTTTTTTTGTTAAACAAGGATCAATTGTGCCACCCCCTGCTAGGTCTCAACGCACTGACAAACAATCCTCTCTAAAAGTTGTCATTTTACATATAAATTCACCTTATCGAGTACAAATAAAAAATCAACCCCAAAAAATTCTTTTTGTCATCTGTTTTAAATGAAATTGGTTGCTTAGCTCTCAATTTGTCCCTTCTATGTAGAAAAGTCAACATTTAGTGCACCATAGGTACTTATGTAGTGGCCTATATCATTCTTTTCGTTATTGAGTAGAAAAAAGCTTTTATCGATAGCGACTAAAAGTTTACTCCTTTTATTAAAAAAAAGTGTTTTCCCGTCCCCTATAATGTGTCCCAAGCCCCAAGAAATACATTTATAAATTGTTATTTTAGGGATAAATTCACCTCGTCGATTACACGCAAAATATCAACGTCAAAAAGTTAATTTTTAACCCTTTTATCTAGTTAATTTGACTTGCCACCTCTCAGCTTGTCCTTATAATATGGAAAATTAAAACATAGATCCTTGTGTACTAATAAAAGTTGAGAATGTGGGAAAACCTTGGAAAGTAGTGGTAACCTATGAAAATTTACCATCTTGATAAAACGCAAGTTCCGAGGCGTCAAGTGTAACAGAAACTGGTCCTAACAGTCCAACTGCTGATACCAAATCTTCTTCATTTTTTGCCTCAGTGTTAGTAAAGTCATTAACCCTTAAAAAAACTGCAGATTCATTGTAGCGACATTCTGATTTATCTCCGTAGGGGTAACTATCTTCTGTCTCTATACCTGTAATAAAATAATAGGAAGAGTTATGATCGACTAAAAACTCGACAAAAACCAACGGATCATATATGACAGAAAATTAAGTCAACTTATGAAAATAGCATTTAAACAATATCATTTTTAATAATCGGCATTTATTGAATGCTATTTTATAGTAAAAGTTATAGTAAAGAAACAGTTTCAGAAAAAAAATCGGTCAAGTGCAAGCTAAACTTGCACAACTAGTGTTCCGTGCCATCAGCCCCCAACTTAACCTGAGCAAACCTCGGCCCCCCGATCTCCGTCCATCTGCCGCGCTACCCGCCACCGACGGCACCAACGCCGTATCCCATCGCGTATGCTTAGAGCTGAGTGAGCCAAATTAAAAATTTTGAAAATCCTGTAAGGACAAAAGTTATTCCTGACATTGTCAGAAATATTTGCTGTCGAAAAACTTTTTCTCTAAAATCAATGGTTGAGCAGTTATAGGGAAATAAACAATTAAATTGTTTATAACAATTGACCGCGCGAGAATTTTTCAATCCTAATAATTTTTGCTCAGTCAACACCTAGTTCTCAATGTTCATGATTTTTTTCAGATTTTTCTGAGCAATCCTTCTGGCGATAAGGGTGGGGGACAGCAATTTTTAATCGTTTTCCCCGAAAATTGTTTAAAAAAATGCAATAAAAAAAATCATCATATACATCGTTGAATTCGTGCTTCAATAAGCTTTCATTTTATACCCTACACGCAGTCCTTGAAATTTTTTTTTATTTCCCCATATACCCCCCGAAATTAACCCCCAGAATTCAAATTTAACTTTTTATACTTCACCTCTATAAGTGGGCCACCACACTCTATATCTGTGCCAAATTTAAATTTTTTACGTCCTATAGTTTCAGAGAAGATCGCCTGTGACAGACGGACGGACACCTAAGTGATTCCATAAGTGTTCCGTTTCACGAAACACTACAACTTGTAATCAAGTTAAAATTTATTATTTTAAAAAATTGAAAAATATTTTTTAATTTTATATAATAATCTAAAATTTAAAGATCCTGAAAAAATACAAAACTGATTAGTTTTCCGTTACTTTATTTTATACCACGATACATAAAAGCTGGGCGTTGCTTTGCCGAGCGCAAAGGTTTTTTTATAGAAAAAGTCACAGGTGTTTTATATACAGTTTAAGATTTAAAGAAATTTTCATGAAACCTCCCTGTACGTACCGTATTCTTTTACATATTGTAATACAGTATACATATCGCCCCCTGAGCAGCCATCATCTGTAGAACAATCAATTAATTGTTGACCGCTTAACGTTACTAATTTGTTGGTTTTCACAAAGTTAAAACCTTCTAAAGTTCCAGTCTGAAACAAATTAGATAGTGTTATGTTATAGACATTCCATTCTATTAATATGAAGTATACAGTAGGGTGCACCGAAAAAGGCGAAAAAGTTATTTTTGGAAATCTCAGGTGACATAGTAAAAAAAAGTTGTAGGAAGGGTAGACAACTATGCCGATGATTTATTTAAATCGCGACTCAAAATTATATTTCTTAACATCACTTAGTCAACCCAGAACTCACCATGGGAAGGTGGCATGTCGAGTTCTTTGGTACAGGTTTGGTTTCGCATGATGCTAGCAATAAACCAATTGTCTCAGAAAACGAATTAGGTCATTTTGTGTGTCCATCTAATTGTTGAAGCAGGTGACATAGGGGTAATTCGTTAATATGAAGCATGAAGCATATAAATTAGCCACTGAAGTGGTTTTTCAATTTGAACTTCATTTATTATTCTAATTACACAATCCTTTCCAGCCAGTATTGACGTTGGTGCCATCACAGCTGATTGCTTTGAGGTTCTTTGGGTTGACAGAATTTTCTTTCATATAGGATAGGATATCTGTGACGATGTTATTAACTGGTGCATTTATTCATAAGTGGCCAAAATATTTGCTTCCTGGCTCTTCTATTAAGGCTACATACATATGCCTCCTGTATAACATATATACCTTCAATTTGCATCATGGTTTGATTTTTTATACCATCAAAATATATGTCTTTCAATGTCTTTTCTTTCCTCGGTAGCCTTTTTTGTGCGTGCATTCTTTTTTTTTGTAATTCTCCACATTCAACTCCGTTAACTGGGTTATCTGATGAAACAAGTTCAAAACGTTCCAGGGCAGCGATTGAAATTTTGGCTAGTATTCGGTTTGATGTACCAGTCATATCAGCAATTTGGGCAGTGTTTGGCAATCAACCTTTCATTTGGTTGGATATTTCTTCTGGTATATATTTTTTCTGTAACTGTTGTTGTAAAGGATGGGACCACTTGAAGTTTTGGTTTTTTCTACCTTCTACATTTTCAGTAGGTGGGCTAGAATCAGACTTCTGACTAATTGCAGTACTTGTCGAAGGGATTGAAGTCTGAGGTAGATAGCGCCTTTCTTCTCTTTTCTTATTTTATTCAGTACTTTGTTTATATATCCCAGCTATCCGCATTTTTCTTTGATTCCTTTGGTCCCTTAAAAAATCTTGTTCTAAAAAGGGTATTTTGCAGAGTTTTTCACTCTTACAAGAACCGAAATCAGTGCATTTGCAAGAAGAAATGTCAAAAAGTTTTTGTGATTCCAACTTTAAATTATCCACTTTCCTTAAAGCATGTTTACATTACTTGCAATTTGTAGCATGAAAGTTATAGCAAGGCAATTAATTGCATTGCATGACCGTTTACACATGAAGCAATTTGTATATGCAAGTATTGTGACAAGAAATGTCGCCAACTTTAAAAATATATCTAACTCAGCTGATTAAAAAATACGTTTCTATTGTACCTACTTATCTGCCACATGCTGCTTTTTGGGACATATCGGCTTTATTTTTTATAAAGATAAACAATAAAAAATATATTAAATTCGGAAACTAAACCAGTCAAACGCCATTCAAAACACAATCGATATTTTTTGAGGTTATATTTACTTTTTATATGGTTGGTGCATCAAAATATTACTGGAAAAGTTACTAAAAATGCATGCTACTTGCAATTAAATTAGAACAAGTCCTAATTTCATGCAATGCAAGTAAAGTTGCATCAGCTGATCGAAAAGTCACCAACGCGCATGCTTGGAGGCAATTTTTTCTTGCATGGCACCAACTTGCACGTAATTTAAACAGGCTATTAGAATAAATAGAGATTTTCGGGGTTTTAGAGGTTTTGATATATTACGGTATATTTTATGATATGCTAATATAATTGCTATTACGCGTTTGAAGCTAACAGTTGATAGTGGAGCACGTTTCCATATATTGTCTATTTTATTTGCAACTATTTTTGCAACGTCAAATTCAGAAGGTTGCTTGCTCGAATGTCCCTTAATTTGCTGCCTTGTAAACAGATAACAACGAAACATATCTTCTATAGTTGGTAAATGACTTTCAGAATCCAGGTCGCAGACAGTACCCAATGTTGGATAAGTGTCTGTTTTCCTGGTTTTAACTTTATCCATATTCATATTGTTTTTAAAACCGGTAGAGAAACAAAACAGCACAAAGTTTGGTAGACTCCAAATTGCACTTATTATAACATTCACGTTTGTTGCACTTGCGTATTATTATAGTTATAACTCAACAACACGTAAAACAGGCTTAAACACAAAAACCACAAAGTCTGACTATGTGTCCAAATTGCACTTACAACTTAAACTTTTATTGCAATTGGATATTATTACAATCCGTGGAATTCTCTAGAACACTTTCTCGGTTTGATGCAATACATGTTCTCTTACATCGGGGAAAGTCACACTGTCGCAATCCTTTGTATCACGTATCTAAAGGCGCGTATATACCTGAGCACGAACGGGTACGAGGCAAAGGCGAGTCGCCGCTTACGAACAAGTGTGTACGTATCACCGAGGAGAGGCAAACGGCCTTCGGCCGAACGACGTCCGGAGCGAGGCCGTGCGATACCGTCCGACGGGAGTCGGTACATCAAAGAGAATTTGGTTCAGGTGTGGACGGTGTTTTGCCATTTTTGCCTCGTTGAGTTTCAAATTAAAAAGTCAGTGTAATGTGGTGTACGTATTTATTATTTTTGTGGTTTAGGCAAAGTTTAAAAAATTAATTTTGTAAACTTTGGTTTAGGTTTCAATTAAAAATGAGTTGGGATAATGAAAAGATATTGTGCCTAATAAAGCAACATGAAAATCGTCCAATTTTGTGGAAGAAAGATTGCAAGTTATCCTATACAATATTATTAAGAAGGAGGATGCCTGACTCGAAATGAGCGTCATATTCGAGGAAACCATTGATTTTTTGTATCGTTTCTTGATATTGTTTCACGAATTGATTCCAACAAAAAAATTAAGTCGTTGGGAGACATTCTCGTGAAATTTCGAAAATGGCCACTATCTTCCTCCATCATACTAGTTAAAAATAATTTTCCTCGCGTGATAAGTCCATTTTGGTATATTCTGGTTGTCCACCAGCGTCCTTTTTTTTCTTTTTTTTTAATAAACCCGCCATTACTATAAACGCAGCACTAGCTACTACCACATCGTCCTCGCTCTCCATACTCCGCTGCTGATCTGAACGAACTAACGAATGTATGGACGGAGGATGGCAGCGGCGCGGCGCCTCGTTCGGTGCCTTGGCGTTTGTTGTTCGCAATCAAAAAAAGTTAAAGCGAGGCGTTCGTTTGACATCGTATGCCTCATTCACGTTCGTGCTCAGGTGTATACGCGCCTTAAGTGGCGCGCCGCGCACCTGTTAACCTCACAACAATATGATGCAGGTACGTCTTTATATTTATTAAAGTATCCTCTTATTTTGTCAGTGCCGGGTCGCAGGTAAACATGTTTCCAACAGATCCAAAATGTCACGATGAAAAAAAATATTTTCAACCCCGACGGGCGCGGCTAAAACATTTTTTTAAAATTGTGAAAAAAAAAACAGCTTAGTTGTCTACTCCCATTACAACTTTTTTTTATTATGTCAACTGAGATTTCCAAAAAAAAATTTTTTTAACCCATCCTAATACACATTATGTCATATATTGCATTTATCTAAGATATATCAACATTTTTATTTTTTATTTAATTTACATCTGTCTTATCGCCAACAATACCTCATAGTAGCTGCAAGGAGTGGGGTATATTAAATGGATAGTAGTCTTGCTAGAATAGGTCTCGCTTTTTCTAACTCTGACATTTTGAAACCCCGCATGACGATTAATAAGATGTAGGTAATGAGATTCATACGAACGATGATAGCATATTTTTTCATCACCACCATATCACTCTTTCTTTCTCCCATTCGCGTAGTTTTCTTAGATTTTGGCAGGTAGCGTTAGAATAATTTATGAGTGAATAGTTACATCTGCTATTTCCTTAATTTGAGGAATGTATAGTCTACACACTTTATATACACAACTCGGTTACTAGAAAACAGTTATGTTTAAATATAAAGTGTGAGTAGGAGTATCATAATGGATAATTTCAGATAGACGAAATCCTTGTTTTCTCATTGTCCTGCTGCTTTAGGAAGTAAAAGCTGACTTTTTCAAGTTTTTATTAAAATATGCCAAGAACTGTTTTGGATACAAAAGCTCAAATACTGATTATTCTAAATATACGATCTTTATAACTCAAAAATCATACTGTTCAATAAATAGTTATTTGTTTTACTAGGCATAAAAGCACAAGATTTAATGCCGCGGCTGGTGTTTCATAGCCGAGCGTAGCGAGGCTATGAAACCAGCCAAGGCATTAAATCTGCTTTTCTGCCGTGTGAAACATATAATTTTTTCTTCAAATTTGTTCCAATTCCACGCAAAATCGACTTTTCCATATTTAAATTGCGTTTCATTATCAATATCCAAATAACTAAATTATTATCAAAGGTAACCGGGCCCTGCATTACTATGTTTACCGCTGATGATGTTTGTTGAATATGTTTGTTTACTGTTTACTTTGTCATTGTCAATTTTGAAAAGTTGTCATGTTAGAAATGGATTTACTTGGAAGGTTGCCTAGCAACGAACTTTTTCTGCCTAGGCAGTAAAATTGGACTTTTTCTGCCTAGGCATTAAAAGTACAACTTCTAAGCCTGCCAAGTGTCATTAAAAGGCCGCTTTTAATGTCATTTGGAGAAAAAAATCTTTTACAACATTTTTGTTTTAGAACTACCTTTTCTATTCATCACATTGATCTAAATTAAATGAAAAAAATTAAACTTAAAATTCTGTCTGTCTTTTCTCCATTTACGTAAACATATAAATCTAAACAAAATCGCATTTCTCATAATCCAGACATGAGGAAGTGCACACGAGAAGTGCAACACACCATGTACAGGGTGTCCCATTTTCGGCACTTTTGCGGGGTATCTGCCTTATTTTTAAAGATAGAGGGTTGCGGTTTTCGCGACAGTGTGCTACTTTTTGATGAAACGAAAGATGGCATAAAAATATTTTTCATGGCTCCCTTCGTTTTTGACATACAGGACGAAATTGATTTTTTTCCATTTTCGGACCCCCCTCGCATTTCAGTTATCTTGTAACTTATAAAAAAAGTAAAAATGGATCCTATTAGAGCTTTCTACGTAGAATCGAGTGGCGTGGTTAGATTTTCATCAGATGTGATATTTTTCGAGATATTAACCAAATAAATGTTTTTTTAAATGGAACACCCTGTATATTTCTTAACCATTAAGTTTCCCCTTTCGAGAGCTTTTCAAAAATATATAACACTTTATAGTTATTTTTTATTTTTAGCCCTTAAATCGAACTATTTAATCTTAAACTTTAATTTTGCGTAGTTGGCCGTGTTTAACAAGTGGTTTAACGTCAATTCAGGTATTTAGATTTCTAAAAGAAACTGGTTAAATCCTGTATTCTCATTAATTTATTAAAATTGGTATTATTTTTTAAACTACACTACTTGTTATCTATATATATATATATATATATATATATATATATATATATATATATATATATATATATATATGAAAATCCTAACCAGAACTAAAACTGCTTAGTTTTTAATCACTTGAAAATTAAATTAGTTGTCTTGAATTATTAATAGCAAATAAAAGTCAAATTTAAAAACGAAACATACAAAACTTTAGGTAACGAAAAGAGTTAGTTCATTTAATCCATTCTAGCTCTTTTCGTTACCTAAAGTTTTGTATGTTTTGTTTAAATTTGACTTTTATTTGCTATTAATAATTCAAGACAACTAATTCAATCTTTAAGTGATTAAAAACTAAACAGTTTTAGTTCTGGTTAGGATTTTCTATATATCTAGATAACAAGTAGTGTTGTAGGTTAAAAATAATACCAATTTTAATAAATTACTGAAAATACAGGATTTAACCAGTTTCATTTTTAAATCTAAATAGCTGAATTGACGTTAAACCACTTGTTAAACACGGCCAACTAAGCAAAATTAAAGTTTAAAATTAAATAGTTCGATTTAAGGGCTAAAAATAAAAAATAACTATAAAGTGTTATATATTTTTGAAAAGCTCTCGAAAGGGGAAACTTAATGGTTAAGAAATATACAGGGTGTTCCATTTAAAAAAACATTTATTTGGTTAATATCTCGAAACATATCACATCTGATGAAAATCTAACCACGCCACTCGATTCTACGTAGAAAACTCTAATAGGACTCATTTATACTTTTTTTATAAGTTACAAGATAACTGAAATGCGAGGGGGGTCCGAAAATGGAAAAAAATCAATTTCGACCTGTATGTCAAAAACGAAGGGAGCCATGAAAAATATTTTTATGCCATCTTTCGTTTCATCAAAAAGTAGCACACTGTCGCGAAAACCGCAACCCTCTATCTTTAAAAATAAGGGAGATACCCCGCAAAAGTGCCGAAAATGGGACACCCTGTACTAGATTATGACACCAAAATAAGTTCTTTGCTGAACGGAGTATCGACAACAAAATTATGATCGACGTTTATCTTTTATTGCAAGCCGCCTGTATTACTCAAAAAATAGGCCCTTAATACTTACTACAGAAAAAAGCCAGCTAGCTGCACACATCCCTTGGTCTCTAACTTCTGACACAGCTCCTTTTGCTCGCCAGTCAATTGATTCAGGTACATCTTCACTAATGGCCTGCCTATGGAAAGGATTATTTTGGAGTTTTAGGCCCGTATTGTGATTTTTTACTAGGGAGATGAATTCTTCCTTTGTAAGATCAGCAAAAGTAGTAACTTTTTTTGTGTAAGTTGTTTCTCCCGCTTCAAATTGTTTATTATGTTCCTCAATTTCTCTTAAGTTTTGCTGGAATATCGAAAATCGCAACTTCTCTTCCTGTAAATTTTTGTATATTTTTCTCTCAGTACTCTAAAAGATAAATAAATATTAGGCATTAAAAGAAAGAAGTTTATAAAACATTTAACAGTTAAATCTAAAACTAAGTTTAGGATTCCGCAAACTGACGCGGAAACGGTGGCGGTCGCGATCATGATAGCGGTACTATAGGCGACAATTAGCTACTTGGTGAGAGTTATTTAGTTATTATTTTAATCACGATACCAAACGGTTTGTTTTTGTAAATTTTATAATATTAGATATAAACCAAAAAGAAGCTTTAATTCTGGTAGCAGATGGGGAGCAAAATAGGTTAGTTACATTTGTTATATTTTACTAATTACTTTATTAGAAATCACAGTAAAAATATATTACCTATTTTTAGGAAAAAAACAGGATATGGGTAAGAAAATATATTGGAATGACAACTTAATACCTAGAAAGCAGACTAAATGTCACAAATACACCAAAAACGTATCCACAGCTCTACACAAGCACGAAAAAAATGAAAAATACGAGTTCGACTTCCCAAATACCTCAATCTTAACTCAGGAGAAAAACTACCATAAAGTGCTCATAAAAGAAATGATTCACATAAAAAAAGAAAACCAAACTGTTAATAACAAACAAGATGTTAACAACTTAAGTCAAATATATCACAACTTAATTCACCAATACTAATTATCACGATAAATAAAACCCTTTAAAAGATTTATTGTTTGGGTGTTACGCCACTCTACTGTTAAGGAAAATTAATATTTTTAAAAATAATAAAAGTCACTGCGTTTAAACAAAAAAGAATTCCTGAAAAAGGAAATGTTCTGTACACTGTCAGTGACTTTTAATTATAAATAGTATGCCTGACCCTAATGTATCTCTAGTGTAGTATATATTCGGTCTAAAACCTAATCTGAATAAAATAATTTTTCTGACGTTTCGAGACCTAATATCTAGTCTCGTTGTCAGGTCTCGAAACGTCAGAAAAATTATTTTATTCAGATTAGGTTTTAGACCGAATATATACTACACTAGAGATAGATTAGGGTCAGGCATACTTTTTCTAATTAAAAGTCACTGACAGTATACAGAACATTTCTTTTTCAGGAATTGTTTTTTGTTTAAACGCAGTGACTTTTACTATTTTTAAAAATATTAATTTTCCTTAACAGTAGAGTGACGTAACACCCAAACAATAAATCTTTTAAATATGAATCCGCCACAATCATACAGACATTATTTAAATAAAACCCTAAAAAGGTATAACAATTTAGTCACCCAGCCAACCTCTTCTTATAAAAATGAAAACTATATGTTTGAAACAAACAGTAAATAAAATACTTTGCGCTATACAAAAAGATAAATATACTCAAAAAAATATATTATAAAAAAACGTTTTCATCTTGAAATTGATCTGTCAAACAACTGCTTCTCAGACCAACAAGATAAATTATTTTAATGAAATGTCCCATAAACCTAGAAATTGGAGGTGCGTATTTTGTTTTCATTTTTCAAAAGAATAATTCATTTTTCAATTTTTTCAATTTCATTTTTCAAAAGAATAATTGTAGGTGGTAGAAGATCTGTAGGTGGTAGAAGATGTTTTTCTCGACCGAGGAGGTGCTACCCCGCGCAACCACTTAAAGGGCTGGTGAAATCTTAGTGGATGTTTCCAGCCCTGGGTGCGTGAGTCGGTTTTTTCTTTTCCTTTCCTCTTCAGACTGTCATTCTTTCTCTTCTCTTTTGTGTTCCTTCTCTCTTCTAACTATCCACCTCTTAAAAAAAACAAATATGAAAATGATGATGGCACTCCAGGGGTAAAAAATTCCGGAGGTAAGCTACCCCTCCATTCGGATCTCCGGGCGAGGGGTGCTCATGCTGGCTTAATTCCAATTTGGACTCTGTCCACCACTATCTCCAATCATGCAAACCCCACATTGTTTTTCTGATCGAAACCCAAATTAGCTCCAAATTCTCAACCAATCATCTCCTGTTTCCAAGCTATGAACTTCTGTCACCTTTTCGTCTTCATGGTGGGGTATGTGCCTACGTTCGCCGCAGCCTTTCTTGCTCCAGACTCCCGAACCTGGAATCAGGCCAGCCCGACATTCTCTGGCTAAAACGCGCCCTTAAATCTTCTACTAAATTTATCTGTTGCATCTATCGCTCCCCATCAGACAAATCCTACAGTGAGTTCTTTGACTTTCTCTCGGCAAAAATCGACCATCTCATCTCCGAATTTCCCTCCGATGAAGTTACCGTACTAGGCGACTTCAACGTCCATAGCAAGGAATGGTTAGAATCCACAAAAACTGACCCAGAAGGCAGAGCAGCAGAAAACTTCGCAATCGGCAACTCGCTCACCAATTTGATCAGAGAACCAACATACTTTCCCCGAGTTTCTACCCATAATGCAAATCCACCAGATCTTTTTCTTACCACCCATCCTGAGCCTTACTTAACATCTGTATGCGCTCCTCTTGGTCGTTCAGATCATGCCCTCATTACCGTCTCTTGTCCCATACATCCCGAGTTTGCTGAAATCATGCCAGAACGCACGATCTGGCACTACAATTCTGCCGACTGGGATGGTCTCCAAAACTTCTTCTCTGCTTTCCCTTGGAACCCTGTCTCCTTTTCCACTCCCGATCCCTCATATCACAAACATTATTCAAGCAGCTATTGAAGGTTTCATTCCACATACCCGCAAGAAACCTAAACTCCACCATCAAAAGCCATGGTTCTCCAAGGACTGTGACAAAGCCAGGCTCAAAAAAGCCCAAGCTCACAAAAGGTATCTTCAAAATTCTACACCCGAAAATCGTCAAATTTTCAATGAAGCCAGAAATCAATACAACCAAACTATCTTAGTCCAAAAATGCTTTTAACAACCGCATAAAAGATAAAGTGCTTTCCTGTCCCAACGGCAGCAAATCTTTCTGGTCACTTGCCAAAAACATTAGTCAGAACTTCTGTAGAAGCACTTTTCCTCCCCTTACCTATGACAACGAAGTTATCTCCACCTCTAAAGGGAAAGCAGAACTATTCGCCAAACAATTCGCTGCCAATTCCACCCTGATCCCTCCCCCCCAATTTCGCTCTTCCGACCGGTAAGTCTGTACCCCACAAAATGCCCGATATAATACTTAAGGTCAAACAAGTTTAAAAAACTCTTCTATCCCTTGACACCAAAAGTCCTCTGGTCTGGATGGCATACCAGCAATTGTTCTAAAAAAATGCGCTCCAGAACTTGCACCCATCTTAACTCGTCTTTTCCAAATCTCTTATGACAGGGGTATCTTCCCAAATGGCTGGAAGACTGGTAGTGTGCAGCCTGTCCCGAAGAAAGGTTCCAAGTCCCTTCCATCCAATTATAGACCTATCTCTCTTCTCTCCGTTGTCAGCAAAGTTATGGAAAAAGTAATCAACTTGCAAATTCTAAAATATCTAGAAAAATACAAAATCATCCATAACAGACAGATGTCTGAGATAAAAAAAATAATAATTATATTGTCTTGTAGTGTTTTTTCATGCAAAATATAAAATTAAATATTGTTCTAAAAATGGCAATCTAATAATTTTCATTTCACACAAACCCTGACCCAAGAATTAAAATCAATTCATACATATATATATATATATATATATATATATATATATATATATATATATATATATATATATATATACATATATATATATATAGGGAGGTTTTGCTATATATAAATATATTGAAAATGGGGAATTTTCTTCGGTCGCTATATTTAATACTATGTAGGTAAATGCAAAAGCTTTATCTTTCGCTACTGCACAACACAAGACCGTAAAATGACGAAGTAAAGTAGAAGGATTATTCTTTTTGATTCTGGTCCGGGTGCCCTCCTGCTATCGCGATTTCTGGACCCTTACCCTTCATCAGGCAGGTTCACAGCCAGAGTGGCTGACGAACAGACCACACTTTGACCAGAATCAACAAGATACCTCATATCCAAATGTTCGAAATGGATGGGTATATAACATATATATATATATATATATATATATATATATATATATATATATATATATATATATATATATATATATATATATATGTTAAATCACTTTTCACAAAACTTATTTTTAAAAAACTTTATTTCTTCGTTACATCAAACAATTTATTACTTTTTATTTTACTTTAAATATCGAATTTCAAATGGACATAGTAACGGTCTAAAATGAGTATGAACTGTCTATTAAAGCAAACATGGGTTTTTATATATAATTTAGTGCTGATTCAGTACCTTCGACTCGTGAACATTGCGAAACGAGGATACTGATTACAATGCATTCTTAGAGGTGTTGCAATATGACCGCAATAACTCGCGAGACTGAAGGTCAACCACGGCACGTGGTGAAGAGCGCATATAACAACTCCCCCTTTAAAAAAAAAGATGGTGCTTTGCAGCAGCTTTTCAATGTTCATTAATTTGGAGTTCAACTTCTTCTTCCAGAGCTTCACTAGAAGAGCGGGCACTTGGTCTTCTCTTTGGAAGTAGGTTGCGTAGCTTCTGATGGACTAGTTCTCTGGATTTGGGCATTGGAGGTGGTTGTGGATGGTCGTCGTTGGTGATGGCCATTCCAATTCTGCGGGGTCTTCTGCGCCTACATTTGTAAAGGACGTAGAGGGTAGCCAGGACGGCAATTAATGTGATGGTGAGTATTGTGAACCAATGGAGGTGCTTGGTCACGAAGGGTTCATTAATCAGTCTGTCCAATTCGTCGGAGTACTGATTAAGCTTATGCTGGGCAATGTTCAAATCGTCTACATCAATTTTGTTAAGCTTCAGTGGCTTTAGCTCGGGAATGTGTGGTTTTTCGGGTAGGTGGTTACAGCAATCATAAGGTATGATTACCGGGTGATTTTGATAAGTAACATTTTTGTACTTGTCAACGGGATATTTGGCATGTACCCTTGTGTTTCCAATAAAGGCGTTACAACCTGGTTGCAGCTTCAGTAAGGAGTTGGTGTTTAGTAACTTGGTGACAACGTTCTTACTTTCACATTTTATTGTCACAGGCAAAGGGTCAGAAACGGTGATTAACCAGTAGTTTTGGCTTAGTTCTTGAACATTGTACTCTTTGGCAAAAAGGAGTGAAGTCTGGCAGGTTTTTGGCAGTTTACTGAGGTGTTTGAGTAGTTGTGCTTCACACATGGCATCGCTATCAATGGGATACGGAAGCACGTCGGAGCAGATCTTGGTGTTGGTTCCTAGTTGCATACAGTTATCCAGATTGTGAAAAGATATGTAGAGCAATGAATCATCGTCACGCGCAATATATTTTTGAGTTGTAGGTAGAATGTGATGAAGACCTGTTCGATTATCTAAGATTGGGATTGGATACAGATGGTACAAGGTATAGGTTTCATGATCAGTTAGAGGAATTTTTAAAACAAAAATTATTTTTGAGTCTGATTGGTATGCTTCTAATTGTATAATTTCTAGGTATTCCGCAATATTAGATCCATACGTGGGTAGTGGTAAATTATTTTTTACTAAGGAACGAGAAATTTCCTGCAAAGAGGCTACAAGATCTCTAGGGGTGATAATTGAACTATGTAGAATTTTTAAACGGGCAAAAGTTATTGCATCTAGTATATCGTTAAGAGAGTCTTCCAAGAATACATAACTTTCCATTAATGATTCACACAGGTTTACTATTTGTAATTGACCTTCATAAAAGACCATAACATCAGAAATGTTAAAAATAGCTTCGCGAATTTTTACTAAGTCATTATTAAAGGTTTCTTCGTCTATTTGAAGTTTCTGAAGGGTTGAATTAAAGTTTCTAATAACAGACGTCGTTACCGAAATTTGATTTTTTAATAGATTTTCGATTTGTCGTTCGTCGTGAGTCACTTTTTCTATGCACTCGTTGAAATATTCGCCATCTGATGCGTCTAAGTTACCGGTTATTGATTTCCAAACAGTACCTATTCCATTAAATACGCCGCGTTTTGTTCGAAAATTGTAATGTTTCGTATCCGTCATAACCTCCTTGTATTTTAGGTTTACTGAGTCAGCAATTTGCTTCAAGAGGCTTATATGGGTTTGAATTTCGGCCTTAAAGGCTAACATTTTGGGGGCCTGAAAGACGTTTATCAGATTAGAAAGAATTTTGTCGTTATTGGAAATGGCTTCTTTGATGGGCTGGAGTTCTTTGTAGACAAGCAGTGTCCATTTATCGTTTGATATTTTAATGGTGCATTCTTCATGGAAAAAGAGTCCTATGGTGTTATTTATCGACGTTACGGTGTACTGAGATGTAGTGACTGATAGCAGCCCGAAGAGTAATACTAGCAGCAGCATCGAAGCGTCGTGTTCTTGACCTTGACTACCAGGGGCTTCACCAGGTGTTCCTTCCGTAGTTTGCCAAGTGAGAGCGTCTCAACGTTTGCAGGTTCTTTCTGTTGAGGGATTGGAATCCGCCGCTACCAGTTAGAAAGCCTCGTGTTCTAGCAGCGTTGACAGATCCTACAGCGACTGCGCCAAATTGTTAAATCACTTTTTCACAAAACTTATTTTTTAAAAACTTTATTTCTTCGTTACATCAAACAATTTATTACTTTTTATTTTACTTTAAATATCGAATTTCAAATGGACATAGTAACGGTCTAAAATGAGTATGAACTGTCTATTAAAGCAAACATGGGTTTTTATATATAATTTAGTGCTGATTCAGTACCTTCGACTCGTGAACATTGCGAAACGAGGATACTGATTACAATGCATTCTTAGAGGTGTTGCAATATGACCGCAATAACTCGCGAGACTGAAGGTCAACCACGGCACGTGGTGAAGACCGCATATAACATATATATATATATGTATATAGTGAACTAGCAATATTGGGTTGCACAGCAAATGAAAGAATACCCTTTAAAGTTGTTCCAAGCTTTCGAAAATATTTATTTTCATCTTCAGGGAGACTACAAAGAATTGCTAGTATTAAACATGGTTCTTGTATTAACCATTGTTTTAAGTGAGCTTATAAGCAAATTTATTACTTACAACTTAGTTGAGGATGTTCATTAACGGTGTTAAAGTATTATCTATATATATATATATATATATATATATATATATATATATATATATATATATATATATATATATATATATATATATATATATATATATATATATATATATATATATATATATATATATATATATATATATATATATATATATATATATATATATATATATATATATATATATATATATCCACTGCCGTCCAACGGAAAAACACTGTATGTAGCATTTTTATCAAAATTAGGATTTTATTATTTTTAAATGTTTCGCTCTAATATCTAATATATTGGTATTTGCAAATTTTTTCTCAACTCGTAAACCCAGAAAAAACACTTTGAAATTAGTTCATTTGATCGTTTTAACAAATGCGTACCTAATTACATAATATAAAGACCGTATGTATCAATTTTTTACGTATGTCCCTTAGAGTAAAATTCCTAGACATAAATACCGTATGTGGATACAAATTTAGGAAGGCGGTAGAGGAATTCTTCCTCGACCGAGGAGGTACCAGCCCACATACCCTCTTAAAGGGCTGGTGAAATTCTTAGGGATGTTTCCAGCACTGGGTGTGCGAGTCGGTTGTGTAGTACTTAGGCTTGCTGCCTTCGTCATTCCAAAAAATTTGATTGCTCCCCCTCTGACTGTTATCGAGAAAAACAAACCTGTTTCACTTTGGGTTAAGCTTAACATTAACATGTAGATTAACACTTATTTTTGCTGACCTCCTGACATCATTATTAATAAGTACAAAAGGCTGTTTTTTAAATTGTAATAAATTATACCTAAAAATAAACATTTTTTGTAGCTAAATTATCCTAGCAATTTTCTTCAAAATATTTTTTTTACTGAAAGAAAGGCTTTTTTAAGTCATTATACCGAAATAAGTGATGTTACAAAAAGACGTTCAAGTTCCAGTGAAGATTCTAGAAAACAACTGACAAACAATATTTTATGGAGGGATATAACACACGCGTGTAGAAGTTTGTAAGGTTTCTTGTAACAACCTTAGGATATGCAAGTAATAATGATACAATTTTGCAAAATATTGAAAGCCCTTCAAAAGATAAGCGTTGCTCCCACAAAAGAGATAAGCGTGGCTCCCACAAAAGGTTGAAAATTGACAAGGAAGTAATTAAAAATCACATAAAAACATATTCGTCATGTGTTTCCCATTACAGGCGGGAGCGTGCACCGCATAAATTATACCTACTCAGTGACATCACTATTATCAGCATGTTTCGAGATTTTCAGGACACTCATCCAAATGTCATAATATCTTATGAATTTTACAGAAGCGTAATTAAGGACTTGAATATTTCATTCGCAAAGTTGGGGCATGAAGAATGCGAAAAATGCGAGGTATTTTTATTACACAATGTCGCCCATTCTAAACAAAATGCTGCAAATATTAACGTCTGTCAGTGCTGCTGTCAGTGGTTACAACACATAAGAAGAGCTGAATAATCCAGGGAAGAAAACCCATGCGATAAACTGAAAAATGACGAAGACACTATACATTATAGCTATGATATGCAGCAAGTAATAATGCTTCCCAGACTCGAACTGTTTAAGCATTTAGTATTTACACCACGAATTATTGATTTTAAGCAGTCTTTCGTCCCTCTGGGAAATTTCTCAGTCAAAAATAAAGCTGTAGCAGTACTTTGGCATGAAGCCATAGCTGGAAGTAAAAAAGAACATGTACTAAGTGCGTGTTACACATTTTAGACAAATTATGCACCTGACAAGAAACATATTTTTATATGGGCTGACAACTGCAGTGGCCAAAATAAAAACTGGTATTTAATCAGTTTTTTAATTTACATTAATTCAGACCATATCGCAGCAGAAACAATAACGATTAAATATTTTGAAGTCGGTCACACATTTATATCTGCTGACAGTTTTCACCATCTTGTGGAAAAGGGATTAAAAAGAATCCAAAAGTGTATGACTTCCAAGATTTTACAAATGTAGTACAAAACAGCAAAAAAAATAATGGCTTTACTGTAGTTTCTGATTTTAGGCACTGGCCCAATTTAAAAACCAACCATCAGATTTACAAACTAAATAAAAATCGCCCACTTTTAAAACAAATTGTATTAATTGAGGCAAGACGAGGTTGTAAAAACTTATATTATAAAAATTGTTTTAAAGAACTTGAATATCAAGAGCTAAATATTCTTTAAAAAATATATAATACTAAAAGAGCCTGAATATTACACACCACATAGAGGTATAGCTGCTGAGAGAAAAAATAAACTTCTTAACAATTTGTCATCTACTTTCCCGAAATATCTCTCTGGAAAGATTTACCTGAAAGTAATGCAGCTGATCTAATCAACATCATTGAAGATGAGTAAAAGTTAGTAGTGTACCATGGTACCCAAATATAACTGGATTTGTCCATTTCTTGTTTAGAAAAATTTCTTTTAATAGGTAGGTATATTATTTTTACTTTTGCAGTTAATTGTTTGTGGTAGGAAAAAGATATCTTGGCACTTACATAATGTATAAACGTACTCATTTTTGTTTAATAAAATATATTTTAATATAATATGTAGACGTATATTTTTTACTTTTACATTTATATATGCAGTTTGTAACCAACTTCTGAACTTTATGTTAAATAAATGAGTTTGGATTTTGTATCATTTCCAAAAATAAATAACATATGTTTTTACATCCGGTTTTTATGCTTAGTGACAAAATGGTTTTTATTAGTCCCATTTTACGTATGTGCACTATTTTTATTATTTATTATGATTCTTTTCATTAATTTTAAAACAAAACCTGCAAATAATAAAGTTGACTTTAATGGTGATAATTTGTGTTAATAAATGTTAAGCATTGGTTCTTTTTAGTGTTCTGTGAAAACGGAACAATTATTAAATCACTTCGGTGTCCGTCCGTCCGTCCGTCTGTCACAACAGTTGATCTTCTCTGAAATTATTTGAAGTAAGAATTTGAAATTTGGCCCAATTATAGACGTGAAGTATAAAAAGTTCTATTTTGATTCTGGGGGCTAATTTCAGGGGGTAAATTGGGCAAAGAAAAAAATGTTCAAGGGCATCATGTAGGGGTCAAATGAAAGCTTATTGAAGGACGAATTCAACAATGTATGTGACGTATTTTTGTATGCATTTTTTAAACATTTTTCGGGAAAAACGCTTAAAAATTGTTGTCCCCCACACTTATCACCACAAGTATTGTGACCACCCTTACTTCTCTTAGCACGCCACGAGGGTAATCATATAGAGAGGTATCTCGCTAGTTCTCGGTTGCCAGATTTTCGAATGCTTATGTACTGTATGGATGCCGCTAGCCTTTAGACAGTGGAGAAGGGCCAGGTTCATAAAAAGATTTATAGAGGGCGCCACATGATTTTATTTAATCCACCAGTACCAACCTACCTACCTATGAACCAAAACCATGAAAATGATAATCTCTTCCTCGTAACTCCCAACGGAAACTATGTAGTAGCGAGGGACGCTCCCTCAACTAAGCCACCTAGATTGATCATCCTACCATAATTTATATTCCATTCTTTTTTCCTTTTTGACACCCAAATGGAATCCGGGTAATAAGACGCGCTTTTCTTTGAAAATATGAAGTATATTAAGTAATTATTTACGATTTTAGGAAACCACCTAAAGATTACTTAATTTAATTAGTGATTTGAAAATATACAGTAGGTATATCAAATAATGAGGTTTTAGATAACAACCTAGAGATTAGTTTAATTAATGATTATTATACTGCCCATTTATAGTAACTTTTGGTTTATTTTTTTTTCCGAACCAAAATTAAGCGAGAAATACCTAACACTAAACTACACATCATAAACCCGTAAAATATGGCACACTCGTGAAAGTATTACTTAGGTACCCAACAAGAATAAAACGACCCAGTGTTATCAGGCGGAATAAGTCACCGTCCGCAGCTTACGTAAGCGTAGTGGAGGGGGGAGAGAATTTTATTTACTAATGTATGACATTTAAAATTTGATTTACCGAGAAGTGTTCGTGAATAGATCACCTTCAAGCTAGGCTATTTACAGAATTCAGGTTTTGTTGGTTATTATCATTATTATTTTTGTTTTATGAATATACAAAGATCTAAAAGAGAA
Source organism: Philopedon plagiatum (assembly GCA_963971165.1). Classification (NCBI taxonomy): domain Eukaryota; kingdom Metazoa; phylum Arthropoda; class Insecta; order Coleoptera; family Curculionidae; genus Philopedon; species Philopedon plagiatum. The sequence continues at coordinate 10,069,774 of OZ020196.1, read as the reverse complement.
CCAATTTTTGTTTTATGAATATAAAAAGATAAAAGAAAAGAACCGAATTTTGTTTTATGACTATAAAAAGGTATAAGAGAGAACCATGACAGTCGTAAGTAGTTAGGATAATCTTCGCCACACGATCGTGGGACGGTGTAGAGATCAGAATTTTAACCCAGGATTGACACCCTGAAATATTAAAAAAAAAACAAATTAATAAAAGGAACGGACTTACTCAATCACTCTAATTCACACCTCCTTAGATTAGTTGAGGGCTCCTAGGATCAATCGTTGATATCGCCATGATGACTTTCAAGCAACAAGAAAATGACCGGTGCCAGAAAATCCCTTAAAAGAACAAAACACCCAATAAATTCCTTAAAATTCCAATGAGGGAAAATATGTACATTGCCAAACTAATGTACAAATACACTTAGAAAACCTACCTGTGGACTATCTCTCGGTCTGCAAAATCACTCCTATTTGGTGTAAAATGGCGGCTCTCAGTTGAGATGAATATTTCTCCCGAACACACGGCTGTGTTTTCTCACACGAAACTAAATCTCAGGTTGGCTTGAACCACGTCAACACAACCCCCAACTTTAAGAAAACACCGGTAAAACTAGAACTTTAACTCCCACAAACAAAGTGGATTACTAGAAAATCGTTTTGTCTTAGCTTTACAATCGTCTCACTTGAAAAGAACATTCCCAGATCCGGAAAAAGGAACCAAACCTTACCGGTAAGAAATCTGTCGAAAAATCTCGAAAATTTGCAAGAGAGCTTCAGTCAAGTAGATGTCGTAACGTTAACGTTATATGATCAACCACACAAATTATCTAACCCTACTCTTTTAAAACCGATAACCTTACTGATACTATCTATGACTGCTTGCCTACAACCACCTGTTGTAGCCAATTCAACCATTTATCCTATATTTAACATCCCTAAAATTAACCCTACAAAAATCTCCCGCGTCAACCCGCTATTCAGCGTGGTTGCTAGAGAACCCTAATTTTCTAGATGCAGGCAGGCAACTCAACAACATGAAACCTTCCAGCTTTCCAGCCACCCTTGCCCATTAGTGCAACTTTTACCAACGATACTGACGTCATCAGAGCATCTCCTGTTCGGACCTAAACAATTACCCACCTTACCAAAACATACATAACCCAAAATTTGCAAAACAGCATGGGTAGATTACAAAATAATCGTCCATCTCGCATCTTCCCTTTCAAAACCCCGGTATTCCTAAGTTAAAATGTCCAATGCCACTCGCCGACCTCCGTGCGCACATCTGCAAAGCGCGACGTCCAGCATGGCGAAATGACAAGTAACCTAGGAAATGGCCAAACCAAAACACCGGTATTAGTAATTTCAATGGAAGTTATAAAATCTTGCAGTGTCTGTCCAACTTAATGTAACAAAACTTAGAGGATTACAAACTTCCAACATTAATTCAAGTGTAGACAGCATTTGTGACTCGAAAAATCAAAGGATGCTGCCGAATAAATCTTTACACCTAGTAGTGGTCATGTAAACAAGATTTTAATTAATATTTTTGGGGCGTTTCCAATACTTTTCGGTGAGTAAAGTTTAAAATACAAGAGAATACCGTTGTCTAATTTGAGTTGCTTTTGTGAATTCCCTCAAAAGAAAGAGAAAACCCATTAGTAAAATTATGTTGTTTATTTACACGAACATTGCCTTACCCTCTATTGTCTTAAACGGTATTTATCATTGTAACGACGAAACAGAACGTTACAAATTCCACCCTAACCTCCCAAAGAAAATTTCACAAATTTTCAACCACACTACACTCACAACTTACTTATCCTATACTTATTATATACTCAACTGTGTAGTATATATAACTACTACATTAACCATGTTACATGAACACATCAAATACCAATACAAGTACATGGCCCGACAGTAATAAACAAGGCGCACGTACTGTAGTGACTCATTCAAAAATTCGTAATAATGTTTTTAATCGACTGAAAGATCCAAACAAGTGGTTGACAACCTGTAGCGCATAGGTTTAATTCAACTTAGGTTTCAAACATGAGTATTCAACAGGAGTGATAACTAGGGGAAATTTCAATCGGAATAGGCCAGTCGCAAATGGTACTGCAACTAGACCAATTAACGGAAGAAACGTGTCTTCCCTTCGTGGGCGAGGATGACCCAACAACCACTACGTATCGATATCTACGCACGGTTTCAAACTCTTCGCGTGCCACACCCCGCAATTTTTCCCATTCAAATCCTGTAACTCATACGTCCATGGTGACCGTCTTTTCTTAACCACAAACGGACCAATAAATTTATCCTCCAATTTGGCCGGAAAAATTTTAGCCGCATCCGACAATACAAAGTTTTTCCTATAAACTCTAGTGCCAACATCACAGGTAACATCACGTCTGCGCAAATCATAAAAACGTTTATTGCGCATGGCCGTCCATTCCAAATTCTTCCGAACAACCGCATGGAGCCTGCCAAAAGCTTCCGCTCGATTTCGCAGTAAATTATTCTCCCGTGGTAACGATTCCCATTCCTGCGATCCCACTCTCGGCAAACCCAAGTTATTCGGCATTTCGCGACCAAACACAATGAAATAGGGACTATGCTTAGTCGATTCGTGAGCCTGTGTACGAATGGCACAAGCAAGTTTCAAAAGATGACGATCCCAATCACGGTGATTCTCCGTGACGTAACATCGAATCATGGTCCCCAGGGTTTTATTCACTCTTTCGGTGGGGTTAGCTTGAGGGTGGTAATTAGCCGTAAATGATATCTGAATTCCGTACGAGGACATCAATCCTCGAAACTCCTTCCCTCGAAATTGGACGCCATTATCACAGATAATACGTTTTGGTTGCCCAAATATTAGAAGCCAATTGTCCTCAATGGCCCTGCAACTAAAATTGGCCGTCGAGTTTCGCAAAGGAACAGTCACGGTGAATTTACTAAAACTATCCATGATCACCATAATTAATTTGTACCCACGAGTAGACCGCGGTAAAGGTCCAATCAAATCACATGTAATTACCTCGAAAGGTCCACTTGCGACCTGGTGTGGTTGCATAAGCCCAGCAGGTTTTCTCTGTTCTGGCTTATTTCTCAAACATACGGTGCACTTCTGTACATACCGGGTAATATCAGCTTTCATCTTAGGCCAATAGAACTTTTGACTTACTCTAGGAAAAGTTTTTAGAACTCCCGGATGACCGGCACATGGGTCGTCATGGCACTTACGTAAGATTTCGGCTCTCTCTGTTTTGGGAACCACCTGCTTCCAATAATCACCGTCGCTGGAAAGATCAGGAAATATACCAGTCTTACCATACTTATACAAAATCGAACCCACCACTCGCTAAGTTGAGAATTTTATCGGGATTTTGTTGACCTTACAGATCATACCACGATACCACTTATCCGTGACACTACAGGATTCATCTTTATTATTTTCCTGAAATTTATTATCAGATACCAAGGTATCCAAGTGAAGAAAATCTAAAGTGGGCACGGAACGAGATAACATATCCGGGACATGATGATCTGCGCCCTTCCTATGCACAACGTCAAAGCTGTACTGTTGCAGTTTTACCGACCAACGAGCCAATCGTCCATTGGGCTCTTTCAAGCTAGACAACCATTTCAACCTCCAATGATCAGTAACGATCGTAAAATGTGATCCCTCAAGATAGGGACGTAACTTTTCGATGGCCCACACTACAGCCAAGCACTCACGTTCCGTGGTACAATACTGTCTCTCAGCCCTGGTCAAGGATCTGCTCAGATAACACATCACCTTTTCGCCGTCCAGATGCTGCTGGCTCAAAACTGCGCCTATGCCAAAACCACTTGCATCCGTCTGCACGCAAAATGGCAGGCTAAAATCCGGACACGGCAAAACTGGAGCTGATACCAGATGTTCTTTGATAACACGAAAGGCCTCCTCCTGCCTCTCACTCCAGTGAAATTTTACATTTTTCTTCGTTAATTCCGTCAACGGCGCAACTATGGAAGAAAAATTCGGGATAAACCGACGATAACATGAGGCAGTACCCACGACGCTTCGCACCACGGACACCTTTTTAGGGGTAGGAATCTGCAAAATCGCGTTCACCTTCTCGGGGTCTACATGCAAACCATTCTTGTTAACCACGTAACCCAAATACCGTAACTCCGTCCGACAAAATTGACAGATTTCTTCATTCAAAGTCAACCCAGCAGCAATTAGGCGTTTAAATACCTCGGACAACACCTCGACGTGTTTTTCGAAAGTCTGGGTAACAATAATAACATCATCCAAGTAAACGAAAAAATAGGGTTCCAAGTCCATCCCCAACACACGGTCTCCGCAGCAGACGTTGCCACGTTGCTGGACCATTGTGAAGGCCGAACGGCATCCTTTTAAATTGGTATAAGCCTCGAGTCGGTACGGTAAATGCAGTTTTCTGCCTCGATGCCTCCTCCAAAGGAACTTGAAAATACGCCGACTTAATGTCCAAAGACGACAGATATCTAGCATCTCGTAATTTATCTAAAATTTGTGACACATAGGGAAGCGCATACGCGTCGCGAGTCGTAACTTTATTCAGTTTCCGGAAATCACAACAAAATCGCCAGCCTCCCTCTTTCTTAGGCACCATGACTATAGGGCTAGCCCAGGGACTAGTCGAAGGCTCAATGATTCCTTTGTTCAGCATATCGTTAAGTTCAGCGTCAATATGCTGCATTATCGCTGGTGAAACAGGGTAATACCTCTGCTTTATTGGCTCAGAATGAGTGACAATTCTGTGTTCCACTAGGGTGGTACAACCCAATGAATGACCCATTCTGTTAAAGCCATCCTTGACCAGCCTGTCCAAGACTACTGCCTCCTGAGGGTTTAAAGAACTACGCGACTTTAAAACCTCAACCGCAGCTATATTAACATTGTCACCATCCGAAAATTGCCATTCTCCCGAACGCAAGTCCGGAACAATTCCCATTCTACGCCAAAAATCAATTCCTAAAATTAAAGTATGCGGCAGATCAGGAACAACTAAAATATCTACAAGTTTCTCCATATTTCTTAATTGAATAGGAACATGCAGAATACCCAAACAACGACACTTCTGTCCATTCGCCACAGTTACCTGTAAGGAACTCTTTTCCAAAGAAATTAAACCAATACCCTTCAATAAATCCCATCCTTTACCTCCAAGTAAAGTACTGTTGCTACCGGAATCTAAAAGACCTAAAACATTCATACCAAAAATGGAAACATTTACATATGGCCTCTCATCACCATAGGCATGCGGCAGAACGTTACAGTATCGCTCAAAAAAATCTGAGAAAAATCGTGAACATTAAGAATTAGGTGTAGATTGAACAAAAATTATCAGGCTTAAAAAATTTTAGCGCTATAAATTCTTATAAACAATTGAATTGTTTATTTCCTTATAACTGCTGAACCGTTGGTTTTAGACAAAATTGATTTTCGACAAAAAATATTTCTTTATCAATCCCCGTAAATTTGTTACGTGGTTCTATAAACCACCATTGACTTCCGTTTTAAAAATACCCATAACGGTGTCTCGCTGCCATATTGACTCTTCTAACAATTATTATGTTTATAGCAATTTTTTTCATAATTATTAAAGTAAGCAAAAAAATTAAGTAATGAGTTTCACTAGGGGGAACAATAAGGATCTGAATAAAATAGCTGTAACACTGCGTGTATTTTGCAGGTTTAGCATGACGGCACAGTGTCTATAATAGCAATTAAATAGAGTAATTTTACTCACTTCAGCACTCTGAATGTCTAACCCTTGTTTTCTGAATTGAAAAAACAATAACCTCTGATTTAAAAGATAGATTAACAAAGCTAAATGTATGGTTCTCCTTTATTTTAGTTTATCATGATAGTAAGTTTATTACTAAAGGTATCAACTATACTTTTAATATTTTATTTTGTTATATTACTTTTCTAACACAATCCGTTCCTGGAATGTAACATTCGAGTCCGGTATACTACACCAGAATCAGTGGTTGTTACTTTCATTAGTTACAACATCCAGGCCCGTTCCTGGACAAGGTGCTGATGTCCCTTGCACTAGGGCGGCCAAACACGAGGAGCGGCTGATGCCGAAAAATGCTTCAGTAACCTTTGCATTAGGACGAAAAGTAACAAGTAACCCAGCCGTGGTAATGCCACAAGAGATTTTGTTTATCTGAACTAACTTTATTCTGAATAACAAACGTCTGATTGCTTGGTAACTGAAGAGAACAAATACTACGGAATAATCTCGACACCATAGGTACCTGCTGTTGTAGTCATTTTACCTTCAAGCAATCAAGCTTGGGTTTAGCATATGTTTGCCCTAAAGAAGCAAAAAGAGAATCGAGTAGTGTTTGTAAAAGGTATCCAACAGATAATAAAACATAAATAAAAATTTCGGCCAGATTGATGCAATGTTATAATAAAGGTACAAGGTACGTTTAAGTTTATCTGTTTAACCTGAACAAACAGCAGGCTTGGTGTTTATTCGACATCACACTAATAAGAAAATAAAGGACCGGCACAAGAGTTAAACTGCCTTCTTATTGAAGAAGGGATTTTCATTAATTGATAAAGAAAGGGTCTGCCTAACCTCGGAAGAGCCTGATTATAAAACAGGCTACCTGTTTAAACTTTTTTTTATCATGTAATCTTTTTGTATGAATTAAAAAATATTTAAACTTACAAATTCTACATCGCCAGTCCGGTCTAATTTGACAACCGAAAGTTTTAAACTGACAAGTGTACGAATAAGACAAATACGTTTTATACTATTAATTTATTTCTGTGCTTTTTCGCAAATTTATAAAGAAAACGGCAATTTTAGTACGTACTTTCGACAATAACAGAATCAAATTCATTCAACTAACCCGTTCCAAGATGAAAATCATTTGGAAACCAAACAAATCGCTGAAATATCAGAATAATTCATAAGGTTTTCATGACAACTTATTAACAATGACTGGACAAAAATCTGTTAAAACGTAACTGATCAACTAGAAGATCTTAACTTAAACCAGTACTAAATCTTAAACCTTAGTGAATCTGAAGGTAAAATTCGAGGCACTAATTAACATGTTGAAAGACAGGTTACAAAATGTTCTTTAGAAATAAGCAAATTTTACAAAAATACTTAATATGTTACTAGAGTTCTCGAGAAGCCAGTAAATTAACATGATTATACAGGCTGTCCAGTTTTCGACACTTTTGCAGGGTATCTCGGTTATCTTTAAAGATAGATACTAGAGTACTTTTTCGTCAAACGTATGATGCTACAAACAGAATTTTCATAGCCACCATCGTTTCGGAGATACAGGGCGATTTTTAAAATGAGTCATTTTCAATCACCCCTTATATCTCAGTTACCGTTTACTTATAAACAAGGTAAAAACTGATTATTATATAATTTTTTGAGCAGAATCCAGTAGCGTTGTCAATTTTTTTTTATAGAAGGAACGAGTTTGAAGATCAAAACCAAAGTTGCATTTTTTTAAATGGGACACCCTGCATATTTTGTTTTCATTCGATTGATTTTTTCATAAGCTTTTCAAAAATATATAAATGTTCTTATATATCTTTTGGAATAACTTCCGAATTTTACAAATAAAAAAAAGGTATAATATTTCATAGTAGGCCGTGATATAATGATTTGAAACAAATGAATATAATAGTATCAAAATTTGTAAGAGATCATTTAAAAAATATATTATTCCCAAAACCCCTACTAGTTATATTTTATTACTGTGTTGTTCCTTTAAATAAAATAAATGGCTAAAATGAGAGTTTATCAGAACTTTGTAAAGTATGATATGTTAGTTTGCTATATTGAATCGAATGAAGATTCGCATGATGCCGCCGAACTATATTTTAACAGGTAGTACGAGTTTATATCCACTATAAATTTATCTTTGGCTTTTTTCTATATCTATTCTAGATATCCAGACAGAAGGCAACCTTTTCCCGATATATTTTCTAGGATTAAAAAAAAAGTAGTTAATTATGGTGCTTTTATGCAGCCAAGACCAAAATCGACTAGGTTAACGTTTTAGGTTTTATGTGTAAAAGCAACTCCTTCGTGTAGGGCTATTGAGAAAGAAATTGAAGTGAACAAGGCTCGAGCTCAAACTATATTACTCTATTACAAGCCAATGTGAATATTGGAAGATTTGTGATACGGTCCGATCAGACGTATTTCCAAGCTCTGATATTTTCAGTAGACACAATACCAGACATTGGTATTAAGAAAACCATCATCTTTATTTTGAGCTGGAGCAGCAGGGAATATTCGGCATCAGCGTTGCTTGTTTTATTTTGGGAAGGCAACTAACTTATAGAATTTGTGAGAGAAGCCTTTCAGTAAATCGTTACCTGGGTATATTGCAAGATGTTGTACGTGCATTGCTGGATGGTGTTCCCTTGGCTTACTTAAACAATATATATTTCCAACAGGACGGGGCGCTTGCCCATAATCCCAGAATAAGATAGCCTTTTTTAAAAAATAATTTTCCTGAAAAAGGGATAGAAATCAACGGACCTGTAAGATGTCCACCACGATCACCCAGTCTTTCCGTCCTTGACTATTTTGTAGGTTACTTACAAAATAAAATTTACAAGTCTCGACATCGCACTATAGAAGAAATGCGTGAAGCCACTACACTCGAATTTCAAAATTTGCAGGGACGATACTCGTAAATGCCATATGGCGAATAAGTAAAATGTGTGTTTTGAGCAACTTTTGTGATTTATAAAATTAAAAAAAAAAGATTTTTTTATATTTACATTTAAAATTTATTAAAAATCACTGTTTTCTGTTTTATCTTAATTTGTTCTTAACAGTGATTTTTTTATTCAAAGTTTGATTCCGTTATGTTATTGGGATTTCAAATTTTAAAAATAAACCTCAATGTTAGTTAAATGTCTCTATTCATTTGTTTTAAATCATTATATGACGGCCCACTATGAAATATTATACCCTTTGTTTTTAATTGTAAAATTCGGAAGTTATTCCAAACAGATATATACCAACAATTATATATTTTTGAAAATCTAATGAAAAAGCTGTCGAATGGAAACAAAACATTTGAAAAAATGCAACTTTCGACTTTATCTTCAAATTTGTTCGTTCTAGAAAAAAATTGACGACGCCACTGGATTATACGCAACATACTATATAATAATTAGTTTTACCAGTTATCCTTAAGTTAAAAGGAAACTGAGATACAAGGGGTGCTTGAAACAAATGATACATTTTCAAAATCTCCCTGTATCTCAGAAACGAAGGGGCTATCAGGTTTATAGCATCATACGTTTCATGAAAAAGTAGCACAGTATTGGAAAAACCGCAGCCCTCTATCTTTAAAGATAACCGAGATTCTCTGCAAAAGAGTTGAAAATTGGACGCCCTGTACACAAAATATTTATTCTAGTTATTTTAAATCCAATTTTATTTACCTTAAATTTGATCCACTCCTTTTTATCTTCCTCTGTGATAGCTAGGACTACATAGGCTATATGTAGCAATATAATTATTAATAACTTCATTGTTTGGTTAAAAAACTTTTTTCTTTTTTGCAACAGTATTATCGAATTTTTTATTTTGTTTAATTTTTAATAGAAAATTTAAAGTATTTGTATTCTTCCCTTATCAATATATCGGTTACTATCAAATTACAAACAATTAACGAGATAAAAGTTAGTTTCCTTTTCTAGAACCAAAGGTTATTTTTCATATTGTGCAACATTGCAAAACTTGCTAGGCAAATAACAGATTTTAAAATGGCGGTATAAACGTTTACAAGGATATTTTAGTATTTCAAAATAGCACTTGAAACTGGTCTATTTTGATTAAAACGGATCTAAGTTGATAACATAGGTTTAAATTAACAAATATAAGTACAAGACAACTATTGAGGCGTAAACTTTGTGAGAGAAAAATGTATGCCCAGTAGTACTTCCGTTACGTTTCTCCAAGCATCTTAGCGTACTGTTGATCTACTGGTATTTCTGCACTCAGAGAGCTCAGTTTATTTTCCAGGTAGTAGTTTACTAGTTTAAACAGATTGAAATGTTTCAATTTAATATTTTAGCTTCCTAGATAACGAATTCAAAAATGACTAATTTTGACCTTCATCAAAAGTATGGAGTTGTTCCGACGATGATATTGATAGGGCGTATTAGTAGCACACAAATGGTAAACCTTACTTATACAGGGTATTTGGTAACGAATGGGTCATACCTTAGCAGTGGCTTCCGTGGCTCAATTAAGGTCTATTTAACCTAACCTATTTCAGTATAAAAGTTGATAATAAGCGGATAATAACACGGTGTTAAAGTTAAAATTTTACTTTACATTTATATCGATATGTTTTGAAAGATATTAGCTAAATTCATAAAATTTGGAAAGCGCGATTTTTTTTATGGGAAAAGCAAATCCGTTCTCAAATTTGCTGTATTTTGTAAGGGCATACGGCATTAAATGCCATTTTAAAAAGTCTCAACTTTTTTATGATTTAGTAAACACAATTTCTGAATAGAAACCCAATAAACACAATAGTCATGGGCCAACGTCGGTAAGTTGCCAATTACCAGTAATCTCGCCAATGCAATGGACCATCTTCAGCATACAGCAGCGGCCCACATATAGGATAGGCAATGTGCGCCAGGCCGATTCCCGGGCCAGCGTTAGCATAACATGGATTAGAGTTGGCGCGATGCCTTTGATTTGTTGGACCATTGCTGTTGAAACGACACGACACAAGGCCGGCGTTGGGGCAGTAAGTGTCCTATTCGAATAACCATCAGTGGTTAAATGCACTGCCAATGTGTGTGTTGTGCGTTGGGCACTTTAGGAATACGTGCAACTAATGAATGTTTTTTTTATATAAATGTGATTACAGGTATCTATATAAAAAAATCAACTAAATCGAGCGAGCGATAAAGGACAAATATATAAGAGGTATGCGCATTAAAAAAAAAGGAAAACTTTTCTATTTTTAATTTTCACTTGTTGACCTAAGAAATAGAAGACGTTGAATCTTATGAGTAGATTGTGTGTGACCTGTTTATTTAACTCAAAATTATATCGCCACCTAATGTAAAAGTTATCCTTGTCAACATTTGAAATAAGCTTTTTTATTTTGTATGTCTTATTTAATAATACAAAAACAAAATAGAATACCCTTATTTACAGGAACTTAAATAAAACGCCATGTGATTTGCACAAATAATACGTTACACAAATCTTCATAAGGTTGAATGTCCATTTCTAAAAGTCTTAAGTCATTCCTTAAACATAAACTTATACATATATCCTAAGCAGCGAAAACTTAATGTTAAATAAGTATTGTTTAGGTAGGGCAGCAACAAATTACAACAGACTGTCCTCTATAAGAATAAATTTATTAACTAAACTTGTCTGTTAAACAAATAAATAATAAACAAATATAAGCAAGAAAATATATTTTTTTTATAGTTATATACGCGCATATACAATATCAAACATGATTTCTTATTAACTCCTACTTTTGGGTTAATTCCTACCAACAAGCGGGCATAAGTAGGTAATTAATAAGAGTAGAACATAAAAAATATTTAATTCGTACTTCAAACGAAAATATCTTGAGAACTAAAAAATGTGTACAAAAGTACCTACTGGAAGCAAAACAGAATTTTTTATTCGTCAAAACACTTGTACTTCAATCATATTTTGAAGGGCTGGATCCTAAGTCCATCGGAAATATGTACTTATCTCAAATAGACGTGACATTGCACATTCATAAAAAACAACATAACATTCATACTTAACAAAAATCACACTTTTGAACAAAAAATGTAGCTAAAACACTTTAACATCGTTAAAAATCGGTAAAGAAATATTATTTCATCACTTCATCAGTTAAAAACGTAAATAAGTTAGGTTAGGTGAGCGATGCCAAATCACCCCAAAGTCCGCTAGGTGGCATTTAAGAATCGCACACGAATTTAAAAGATTAATTTGAAAGAGTTGCTTGTTTAAAAGATTTGTGTGCCTTAACTGGCCTATAACAAATACTTGAATCTAAGTACACATTGCTGAGAGCTGCTTTTTTTAGTGCATGTCCGGCTAAATTTGAAAATAATAGTTGTTTCTTTTTTTGTCTGGTATCATTCATGGTTTGCAATGCTGGCAAGATGTTGTAGTCTAGACGCAAGGCGGGCAAAATTAATAGCGTTGGCATGCCGCTGCTGGCCCGATAAAAATCATCCCTAAATATATCAGCATCACTAATCCAAAATAGTACCAATATTGGCCCCTTCACGTGCACCCTTGCCAACACTACGCCGACTTTGCCGCTTCAGACCCGACCATTTACCGACTTTCTGTGTTTGCTGGGAATTCTTATACCCCTACCTTTTCTTACTTAAACAAGGCATACTTTATTAATGTCGCTAAAAACAACTGTTTGTGAGAAAAGTGCATTTGAATTCGGTGTTGCACAGAATAAAATTTATTCTAACATATTATGTTACGGGCAGATTCCGAAAAACGGGCATTTGGGCTTCTGCCCGGGAGTATCACGATGTTTCATCATATCTTTGACCAAACTGACAAGAAGCTAGAGGAGGACAAATCAGTTATTTTTAAATAACAGTTGCAACTGATACTGTTATTTAAAAACAATAGTTTAAAAAAACAGGTTACGTGTTTACTTTTGCTGAATTTTATTCATATTTCATTTAATGCTTGTTTGCCGGGTTTTATTTTTGTTTTTTCTGTTTTTGTATGCATTATGTTATGTTTGTTACAATTATATATGTCTTTTATTACTTTTGTACATTAAAATAAGATACCAGTTTTTAATCCAACTTTTTTTAATAACCGTTAATTATTTTTTAAAAAAATTATTATATTTCCACCCCCAATAACAAATTTTTTACCTTATCACACGCTTATATACTATCTAATTTAAATCTAATTCTATACTTACCTAAAAAACTAAAATTAAATTATTTGTACCTAGGTATGTAAGATATTTTTATCTCAATTAGAATTGAAAATAAAATTATATTTCTATTATTAGCATCAAAACAATTACAATTGTCTATCTACATAACGTAAGATAAAAAAAAGTCCCCAAAGTATGCCGTGGAATCAGTCACGCAAGTCTTGAATTATTACTCTTGATTGGTAACATAATTAAAAGGTATAGGCGAATGAAAAATAAAACTGTCAAGTTCTGAAGTTTTTATTTTTAAGAAAATTGCATTAAAAATTATAAATTTAAACTAAATAAGAGACGTGTCCACCTTCTACATCTAAACATGTACTCATTCTTCTTTTTACAGCATCAAAAACATTGGCGAGCACTTGGGGGGAGCTGTTAATCTCCTGAAATATATTTGTAATTCAGCTCGTAGATCTTCCAAATTTCCACAAGGGGTTTTGAAAACTGAGTTTTTAATGTCTTGCCATTAAAAAAAGTCACACAGCGTGAGATCGCAGGACCGTCGGCGTCGTGGCCACTTAACTGGCATATTACGACTAATGATTCGGTTTTCGAAAAATTCTTCCGAAAAATTTAAATATTAAGAGTTACGTGAATTGGTGCGACGTACTGCTGGAAGTAGCCTTGTCGCATCTCTTCATCTTCTAATGCGTTTACAAAATTTTCTAAAATTTCATTACGATATCGCGCCGAATTGAGAGTCCCTTTATAAAAGATCGGTCCAATTAACCCTCTTTTCGATATGGCCGCCCACACGCCAACTTTTTATGAATGTAGAGGCTTCTCTATAAAGAAATGTAGATTTTCAGAACTCCACATTCTCATTTGTTGAGAATTTACATAACCAGAGAGGTAAAACCATGCCTCATCAGTAAAAAAGGTTTTTTTCAGATGCGTTTTCATTATTATGCAAATTACCCATAAACCATTCTGAAAATTGCATTTTCCGCCGCTTGTCGTTTGGTAACAATTTTTGGACTGAGCTTAGACGATAATCGTGCAAATGCAGGTCACATTTAATTTCAGGATTATATTGCAGGTTCCTTAGGATAAATGCTGGCTTTAACGCCGAATAAGGGTTTGTGGGTGTTCATTAACAATTTGCCTCAATTCTTTTACTTTTTGTGAACTACGAACCTTGGATCTCCCGCTGCCTTCCATTCTATTCACACTTTCTGCTTCTCTAAACAAAGCTACAGATCTAGTCAAAACTTGGCGAAACTGGTCGAAATCCATGACTATGTGTGGAAATTCTGTTTGAAAATCCGGCATGGCGTCCCGTCTTGAATAAACTTTCGATCATAATAGCTTTTTATTCTGCCGTGATTACCATATTTCTATTTTTCATTGACCTATACCTTTTACCTATGTTACCTTTCAAGAGTCATAAATAATTCAAGACATGCGTCATTGATTCCACGACATACTTTGAGGACTTTTTTTTGATCTTACATACAACATACAACAAACAGAACCATACAGATATACGGTTTATTTTCGTAATCGCAGCAACGCTAACAAAAGAAACAATCCAAATCGGAAAATCGAATCAATTTAACGACCGAGCGAAGCAGCAAGCAGCGAAGAACAAATCGTGGTGTTCAACACAATGCCCGAGAAATGCAACAAAATAGCGCTTCATTTGTATAGCCGCGTACAGACCAAGTCCCAATCCAAACCAACGCCAACTCCAACGAATGTGACAGTTGGCGTTGGGATTGGAAACGATTGGAAAGCATTTTACGATGTCGTCCACACCGCGTTTGTAGTTTCGAATTGGATACCGTTGGATACGGTTCGGTCATTTTCTACGGAAAGAGGTATTTTAATATGTCATCTAGTGATGATGAGTGATGAGTCATTATGTAAAAGTACCGCATTTTTAATTGTAAATTCTTTACTTAACAATAAGAAAAAGAAACGTCGACCAAGACGCTGGTGGATGACAACACCATATAAAAACAGCAAAGTATTAATAACACAAGTAAGTTGCTGGAGAAATTTCGGATCGATCACAGTGATCATTTCAGAACCTTCTCTCTATTTTTTTTCTTTATTTCAGCAACCTTGCACCTAAATTCAGTAGCAATGCTTTGCCAAATATCTATCTTCTTTTTGGAGAGTTTATAATTTATATTGTTAGGATCCCATAATATAGGGTTATCCCAGTATAGTTCAGTTAGTTTAAGGCTAAATCATCTGTCCATTTCATATCAAAAGGCGAAATAAACAAAATATTTGTCAAAAACAAAACACACAGACCCAAGGAATACTTGCCAACGACTGAAAACATTCAAATCTCGTCCACACCAAATCAAACATCTCTTTGAAGTACCGCTCAACAACCGAACGCAATCCAACGCCAACGGTCGCCTTGGAAACCGTTGGAATGCGTTGGGATATGTTCGCCAACGCCGTACACACCAACTTACATGCTTCCGAATTTCTAGTCACATGTGCCTTGGTGTGCGTTGGAACTTCGGTCTGTACGCGGCTTTAACTGTTGTTAGTTGTTATTGTTTTTAATTCGGCTTAGCCGCCGCAGACGCACGCAGACGACAGACTGCAGCGTGCAAGCAAACAGGGATGCCTGGTTGGGGGATATTCCCACAAATTTTGGGATTTTCATATGGACGGGGGGAAATCTGGGAGAGTTTTTGGGGGAAAGAGAGTATTTTTTATGAGCGAAACAATATATTAAAAATTAAAAATATGTATTGAAAATTTGCTCCATCACTTTCCTCAGCCAAATACAGTAGTAAAAAAAATACAGTTGGTTCAATTTTTCTCGCGGGTTGGCACCTGGTTGACGCAGCAAACATGCAAACTCGGCAATGCTGCAAACGCTAAACGATCTGTTCTGTCTATTTCGTTTTGTACTGAGATCGGAGAACGAGGACCTACCCTTTTGTCCTTATTTATTTCTGATTTCGTCATTCATTTCATTGTATTTCTTTCTTGTGTTTTTGCCATCATCATTTTTTCTTTATCTGATATGTCATTTCATTTGGCAATTGTCATGTTTTTGTTAATTTAAAAAAAATACCAACAAATTAAAACAGCAGTAAAAGTAGTTTTATTTAAAAATAATATTTAACCCCCGTCAAAAGAAATAAGATTTCAGTAAGATTTAAAAATAATATATTTTTTCAAGAAGTAACAGACAAGAATAAAACTATTTTTATTTGGGGGATTTTAGTTGCAAAACAGTGATTTTTGGGGTATTTGTAAAATCGTCTGGGGGAATTTAGTTACAACCATCTAGCAACCCTGCAACCAAAACAAGCAAGCAGTCTCGCGGCATCGGCATCACAACCACAACGGACAAGGCGTAGATTCTAACCTGTTATTTATTTCTAGGGATAACAGTTGCGACTTGTTATTAAAAAATATCAGTTGTAAAATAACAGATCGTTAAATAACAACCTATCGTTAAAGAATGCATTTTATGTCGGAACAGTTGGACGACATCTTAATGTCGGATGCAAAAATTAATCCCCACATATCGAGACGGCGCGGCGGCGTTCGATTGTCACTACGTTAACACTCAATTTGATTATTTCTCGCAGTTATTCACCAACACCAACGGCGCTGATACATCAAACTTCCATAGCTATCACCCGTGGCTAGGAACTGTAAAGTTATTGCTAATTGTTCTCCTAGAGATACATTATCATCCCTAGCTCTTCCGTTTTTAATAATATGGGGCGCAACTAGGTGAAGCAACTATTCGGACTCGATGAAAGACATGCGAACGAAGTTGTCGTATCCACTTTGCAAGCGAAGATCATTCGTTAATGAGCTCTATCTTTTGCCTTTCCGTTTTGACTTTTTTTTGATTTTCTAGTATCGCATGGCTTTCTGCCAACACTATGAAAGCTGATATAGCCTGTACTATTTCACTATTTCATCGCCTGCTATCTTGAAACTACAGATTTCCATTCAAGATAGTTCTTTCCACATGCCCGTTGCAGACAAGTGACGATATAAACATCTGTCAATTTTACCAACTTGTCGGTCGGCAAACATGTCGGGCCAACACGGGCTTACGAGAACGTACCTTAACAGGAGGAAATGGTATTAAATCTTATTAAAGAGAATCCAACATTAACAATACACTAAGTGGCTACAAATATTGGAGTAACTCGATGTGCAATAGACAGTGTTTTTACAACTTTATCTGTACCGTTGTAGACCAGACCTGTGCAAAGTTTACTGCCAGGAGATTATTTAGCAAGGTTTTCAAGATGGCGGCAAGTGCGGAGTTACTGTTAGCCGAGCTAAATAAAATCAATAAAAAGGATATCATCCAAGCGTTAGTCTACAAAAAGTTCGCGGATTCAATTAGCTCTAATGCAGTGTTAAGTGATTTTTTCACAGTGTTGTGCTTAAACCAAAGAACTAGTGACAAAGTCGATGAAAATACATTTCACGATACATCGGACGTCGTCCATACTGCTTGTAATAACCTTGAGTGTATAAAGTTGAAAATGACAAACACTGCACTTCAGAATGAAGCAAGACTGCTAGGTCAGAGTATTTCTCACATGGAAAAGAGACTCGCAAGTCAAGAAGATTTGATTTTAGTACTAAAACAATCAAATCCTATAATTAAAACTACAACGTCAACTATGCCCCCTGTCGGTGACAAGCTGAACCATACAAACAAAACATCAAAGCAATCGGCGTCAAATAGTGGTGCGCAAAACCAAATCACCTAGAACCAAGTGAATCGCGCCGTTCAGATAGCAGGGACAGAAACGACCTTGCGGCCTTTGCCTCCTTTTACTGGTACTGTAAATAATCAGTACAGTAATAGTACGGGCATTAATGGTACCAGCCATAACGTTGTACGTCACTCCAATAGGAGAAAACCAATAATTGGAGCAAATTCGACAAACACTGGGATCAAATCAGCCCCCAAGCATGGATTTTTACATGTCTACAGACTGGATGCTGGCACAACGTGTGAACAACTGGGTAATTTTTTAAAACAAACGGCACCCGAAATTAAGTTTGAATGCAAGGACTTAAATAGGACTGAAAGGGGCAGTTCATTTTTGGTGTCCTTTCCAATCAAGGATGTTCAAAAAGTTTACGAACCATCCATTTGGCCTTGCGGTTCCTGCGTTAATAGGTACCACTTTCCCAGGGTATCGAAACCCACCGGCTATGACACCGCCAACTCAAATTTCAACCAGCCTGCCTCAATAAAAACACCGCCATGGAAACCCATCTAGTTTCAGGATCAGTGGAAGAGAAGGTCGACAGGAACAGACAAATTTCTGTCTACCATATTAATGTTAGAAGTCTTAGAAACAAAGTTCACGAATTTGAACTGCTTTTGCAGTCCATAGGTTTTCCTGAAGTGGTCTGCGTTACCGAAACATGGTGTACTGCAGATGAAATTTTATTAGTTAATATTCAGTGTTATCAGCAGATCATCCCTTAAGGGTGGAGTTGTTGCAATTCTGGTACGTCAAGATACAGTATTTAAATCATTTGACAAACTATTTCATCTTAATGATGAACAACATTTTGAATTTGCCTTGTGTGAATTAATCATAAATATCGAACCTATTACTGTAGGTTACTTCTACCGATCTCCTACAGGAAATCTTGATGTGTTTTTTGATCACGCATATGAGATACTATTGCAAGCTTGCAAAACTATGTCCACTACTTTTGTATGTGGAGACTTCAATGTAGATTTTAACAAAAAATGTAAAGACTCTATAGCAATGGAAAATCTATTGTTATCATTTGGTCTTCAAAAATCAATATTTGAATTCACTCGTGTTCAAAACGGTTCTGCGACCACGGTCGACAACATCTTTTGTTCCATGAGTCCTGAGTTAGTGACATCCAGAGTTATCCATGCGGATATATCCGATCATTTTATGCAGATGTTATCATTTAACTTACAGAAGGATAAAAAATCAAATACCACTATCCAAAAACGATGCTTTTACAAGGTAACTAATATTAACCGATTTGTTTTAGAACTTTCCAAACAAGACTGGTCACCTCTTCTACTCGGTGACAATCTTAACGATAAATTTAATACCTTCTTTGATATATTTATGGAGAATTTTAATTATTGCTTTCCTCTTGAATTGTGTATACCTCAGGATAGGTCTTTTGGTAAACCGTGGCTCTCACAGGAAATTATTGAGGGGGATGGTTTTCTGAGAAATATGTTTAAGGTTTATAAATATACATCAGATCCCGAACTATTAGTTCGTTATAATATTTTAAAAAAACAGCACCAAAAAAGAATTCTCATAGCAAAAAAAATCATAACAATAATCTACTTGCAAATTCTAAAAATAAATCTAAAACAGCCTGGCAAATAATAAAAAACGAAACAAATCACAACAAGGTCAGTGACCTGCCAGATTTCTTTGTTGACAATAGTGGTGATAACAGAATTTACAAGCTTGATGTGGCCGCTCAGGCATTTAATAATTATTTTATTGACTCTATAAAGAACATTACTTCTAATATAAGGATTTCTCATAATAATGAAAACGATAAAAAAACATTCAACGATACCTTATTCTTATCACCTTATTTAAAAGAAGACATTCATATTATAATACTGTCAGTTTCAAAGAAAGATTCTTGTGGTTTTGATGAAATACCCTGTTCACTTCTAAAGCATGTAATTGAGTATATTGTTGATCCTCTAACGTATTTAATAAATATTTTTTTTTTGAAGGCTCGTTCCCCAAAATTTAAAAAAATACTATTATGCAGCCTATTTTTAAAAAGAATGACAAACATGACATTTCTAACTATAGGGGCATAGCCCTTCTATCTATTTTTCAAAAATATTTGAAAAAGCTTTTTATCACAGACTTTTGTCATTCCTTGAGAAAAAAAAAATTTTCAGCCCTAACCAATTTGGGTTTCGTAAGGGAGTATCCGCACACCATGCCATAGTTTCATTATGCAATAAAATTATGGAGAGCATTGATAGCTCTAACCAAACTGCATGCCTTTTTTTCGATTTAAAAAGGGTTTTTGAAGTAATTGACATTAATCTGTTACTCTGTAAATTAAGCAGATATGGAATTCGTGGTAACTCATATGACTGGCTAAAAGATTTTCTGTCGAATCGTTCCCAAAAAGTGATTCTGAAACAGAATGGCATTGCTTATTCTTCAACTGCCAAAACTGTGGACAGCGGCTTTCCACAGGGAAGTTTGTTGGGGCCTCTGTTGTTTATAATTTTTATAAACGATATTGTTTCTGAGAGTTTTAGAAACTCTTTAATTTCTTTATTTGCAGATGACACTGCAGTGGTGTGTTCTGGTAACAATGTGGAGAACGTTAGCAAAAATGCTAATAGTGCTGTTGTGCAAGTTCAGAATTACTGCCAATCTAATGGCTTAATCCTTAACTACGAAAAAACAGAATTAATTTTCTTTTCATTACGAGATTTGAACAAGAGCCTCTTGGTAAAAATTAATCAAAAAACCATAGAGCAAAAACCAGTAGCCAAATTTCTTGGCGTTTTTATAGATTCGAGGCTTTCATGGTCATATCAAATTGATCATATTTTGAAAAAGTTATCCATTTATCTGTTTGTTATCCGGCAACTGCGCTCAAAAGTTGACCTAAATCTTTTAAAACCCTACTACTTTTCGTATGTCCAGTCTTGCCTAGCATATGCAATTATGTCCTGGGGAAATTGTTCAAGGGCTAATGAGGTATTTATACAACAAAAGAAAATCATAAGAACTATGCTATTTAAATCACCCCAACACCCATGTCGTCAACTGTTTTCAAGTTTGGGTATACCAACCTTCCCCTCACTTTATTTATATAATTCAGTTAAGCACGCAAGAGAAAATTCTTCTGATATTGGATTGGCTCGGAATGTCACTGACCATTATGGACTGAGGCAAAGTTTTAACTTAAATATCCCAAAGCATCGTTTGTCGACTGTTGCAAATAGTCCACTGGTTTTGCCCATTAAATTGTATAATAGGCTGCCGACTGTTTTAAAGCAAATTTCTGCTCCATGTAGATTTCTCAAAGCTATTAAACAATTTTTTTATGGATAATGGATAAATAAATATTATAATACTTATAACTGGTTAGCGTGCTGTGAACACTGCTCGTTTGTCTCAGGATGTGCTTGTGTATATTTGCTTTTTATTGTACATTTGTATATTTTACTTTTTCTTAACTGTAATGACTCATCTACATTTGAAAATATCCCAAACTTATAATATTGTAAGTCAATAGGAAATAAATGTATTTTATTTTATTTTTTTATTTTATTTTAAGCTAACGTGGAAATAATCGATTGTTTGTCAGCAAAATTCTATTCACTGACGAAGCGACATTTATAAAAATGGTTATCATCAACACAATGAAATTGTCATTCATGGACTGATGAAAACCTAAATGCTAAATGAGAACGGTATTTTAAATATAAATTTATAAGTAGTATTTGATTGTTCATATTGGTTTAATCGGATCTTTTTAAATTCCGGCAAAGTCGAATAGTCTAGATAATCTAAAGTTTTTACAAGACGATTTCGTTGACCTTTTAGGAAAGGTTCCACGTAATATATGTGATGGTATGTGGTCCGTACACGATGACAACCCTGCTCACTATCCCATCCCCGACAGGATTGCTTTAATAATTTCACTTCCGCCATTGTTGGGTTGGACGAAGAAGCGAACATCCATGATCTTCAAAATATTGGAAAATAAGTGCTAAATTCTACATTTTCTTAGTGTCTTGAAAACTCCACTCTTTTTTTATATGTTTTAACTATACACGGTTTAGTGTAAAGTATGTAGTAAATTTAAATACAAGTGAACGTTGACAACAAGATGAAATAGTAATAAACGATGAGCCAGCTAGGAAATATCCAAAATTTAAGAATGTTGACGGGCATACTGTCAATGAGTTTTTATTTTACTCTTTTAGGGAATTACCTATATTTACATATGACAATGCTAACAGTGCATTCGAGAAGTTTTTGCAACACTTTTCATGGTGTTACAGCTTGGTTTTTACTAATCCAGTCAACTTACTAACTTTCCAGTCAAGAACAGGAGTACCAAAAAGATACAATTTTCCCATGAACTAAAGGCTGAATTGAACAATCTTAAGAACCTAAACTGGCTAAGGAAAAGGGGGAATAGTGACATATTAAATAGGAATTACAAAGATTTAAAAAAAGGTAAACAAAAAAATTAAACTAGAAAAACAGGGACATTACATAAATAAAATTAACAATTCCAGCAATCCACAAAAGACTGGCTAATGAAATAAGAGGTAAGAATAATAAAATTCGTAAAATTTCGGATATCAAATATAAAGATAAACTAATTTGGAATCCGATGGAAATCAGTAACACGTTTGGCAGGTACCTATCAACTACAGCTTCGGAAAAAGTAACTGATAATTTCAAAGGTTGTTTATCCAACAGTTGCACTCTTAATTCATTGATTGATCAATCTATGTACTTCTCTAGAATATCCGAAAAAGATTCTCGAGGCAATAAAGGGAATAAAAAATACCAAAGGAACTGGGCTAGATAAAATACCCATTGCATTACTAAAACAGATCTCATGACAAATAGTTCCATTCTTAACTAAATTAGTCAATCTGTCAGTGGCTAGTGGAGTTTTTCCTGATTGTTTAAAAACTGCTATTGTTCCAATTCCAGAAATTGCTAACAACAAACACATTGAACACTACAGACCTATTGCTTTAATAAGCTGCCTCTCCAAGATCGTGGAAAAGGTTGTTTCAAACCAGATCTACAGTTTTTAACACAAGCAAAATCATTAACTACAGGCCATCACGGTTTCAGGGCGGGCTGCTCTACCGAGACAGCAGTTGCCGAAATGAACCAATATATTTTTGATAAAATGGATGAAATCGCCTTGGTTTTCGGGACGTCATTTGACCTTACAAGAGCTTTCGACAATCTAAGTGTTGGCTTGGTTTCGGAGAAAATAGAGGCGCTCGGTATTCGTGGCCATATCAACGAGTGGGTCACATCTTTTCTGCGTGATCGTTAAATGTTGATCAGGGTGGACGATGTTGTTTCTGACAGTTTTAAGTTAAACATGGGTGTGTCCCAGGGCAGTTTGATTAGTCCCTTGATATTTCTTTAGCAAGGTTTTCAAGATGGCGGCAAGTGCGGAGTTACTGTTAGCCGAGCTAAATAAAATCAATAAAAAGGATATCATCCAAGCGTTAGTCTACAAAAAGTTCGCGGATTCAATTAGCTCTAATGCAGTGTTAAGTGATTTTTTCACAGTGTTGTGCTTAAACCAAAGAACTAGTGACAAAGTCGATGAAAATACATTTCACGATACATCGGACGTCGTCCATACTGCTTGTAATAACCTTGAGTGTATAAAGTTGAAAATGACAAACACTGCACTTCAGAATGAAGCAAGACTGCTAGGTCAGAGTATTTCTCACATGGAAAAGAGACTCGCAAGTCAAGAAGATTTGATTTTAGTACTAAAACAATCAAATCCTATAATTAAAACTACAACGTCAACTATGCCCCCTGTCGGTGACAAGCTCAACCATACAAACAAAACATCAAAGCAATCGGCGTCAAATAGTGGTGCGCAAAACCAAATCACCTAGAACCAAGTGAATCGCGCCGTTCAGATAGCAGGGACAGAAACGACCTTGCGGCCTTTGCCTCCTTTTACTGGTACTGTAAATAATCAGTACAGTAATAGTACGGGCATTAATGGTACCAGCCATAACGTTGTACGTCACTCCAATAGGAGAAAACCAATAATTGGAGCAAATTCGACAAACACTGGGATCAAATCAGCCCCCAAGCATGGATTTTTACATGTCTACAGACTGGATGCTGGCACAACGTGTGAACAACTGGGTAATTTTTTAAAACAAACGGCACCCGAAATTAAGTTTGAATGCAAGGACTTAAATAGGACTGAAAGGGGCAGTTCATTTTTGGTGTCCTTTCCAATCAAGGATGTTCAAAAAGTTTACGAACCATCCATTTGGCCTTGCGGTTCCTGCGTTAATAGGTACCACTTTCCCAGGGTATCGAAACCCACCGGCTATGACACCGCCAACTCAAATTTCAACCAGCCTGCCTCAATAAAAACACCGCCATGGAAACCCATCTAGTTTCAGGATCAGTGGAAGAGAAGGTCGACAGGAACAGACAAATTTCTGTCTACCATATTAATGTTAGAAGTCTTAGAAACAAAGTTCACGAATTTGAACTGCTTTTGCAGTCCATAGGTTTTCCTGAAGTGGTCTGCGTTACCGAAACATGGTGTACTGCAGATGAAATTTTATTAGTGAATATTCAGTGTTATCAGCAGATCATCCCTTAAGGGTGGAGTTGTTGCAATTCTGGTACGTCAAGATACAGTATTTAAATCATTTGACAAACTATTTCATCTTAATGATGAACAACATTTTGAATTTGCCTTGTGTGAATTAATCATAAATATCGAACCTATTACTGTAGGTTACTTCTACCGATCTCCTACAGGAAATCTTGATGTGTTTTTTGATCACGCATATGAGATACTATTGCAAGCTTGCAAAACTATGTCCACTACTTTTGTATGTGGAGACTTCAATGTAGATTTTAACAAAAAATGTAAAGACTCTATAGCAATGGAAAATCTATTGTTATCATTTGGTCTTCAAAAATCAATATTTGAATTCACTCGTGTTCAAAACGGTTCTGCGACCACGGTCGACAACATCTTTTGTTCCATGAGTCCTGAGTTAGTGACATCCAGAGTTATCCATGCGGATATATCCGATCATTTTATGCAGATGTTATCATTTAACTTACAGAAGGATAAAAAATCAAATACCACTATCCAAAAACGATGCTTTTACAAGGTAACTAATATTAACCGATTTGTTTTAGAACTTTCCAAACAAGACTGGTCACCTCTTCTACTCGGTGACAATCTTAACGATAAATTTAATACCTTCTTTGATATATTTATGGAGAATTTTAATTATTGCTTTCCTCTTGAATTGTGTATACCTCAGGATAGGTCTTTTGGTAAACCGTGGCTCTCACAGGAAATTATTGAGGGGGATGGTTTTCTGAGAAATATGTTTAAGGTTTATAAATATACATCAGATCCCGAACTATTAGTTCGTTATAATATTTTAAAAAAACAGCACCAAAAAAGAATTCTCATAGCAAAAAAAATCATAACAATAATCTACTTGCAAATTCTAAAAATAAATCTAAAACAGCCTGGCAAATAATAAAAAACGAAACAAATCACAACAAGGTCAGTGACCTGCCAGATTTCTTTGTTGACAATAGTGGTGATAACAGAATTTACAAGCTTGATGTGGCCGCTCAGGCATTTAATAATTATTTTATTGACTCTATAAAGAACATTACTTCTAATATAAGGATTTCTCATAATAATGAAAACGATAAAAAAACATTCAACGATACCTTATTCTTATCACCTTATTTAAAAGAAGACATTCATATTATAATACTGTCAGTTTCAAAGAAAGATTCTTGTGGTTTTGATGAAATACCCTGTTCACTTCTAAAGCATGTAATTGAGTATATTGTTGATCCTCTAACGTATTTAATAAATATTTTTTTTTTGAAGGCTCGTTCCCCAAAATTTTAAAAAATACTATTATGCAGCCTATTTTTAAAAAGAATGACAAACATGACATTTCTAACTATAGGGGCATAGCCCTTCTATCTATTTTTCAAAAATATTTGAAAAAGCTTTTTATCACAGACTTTTGTCATTCCTTGAGAAAAAAAAAATTTTCAGCCCTAACCAATTTGGGTTTCGTAAGGGAGTATCCGCACACCATGCCATAGTTTCATTATGCAATAAAATTATGGAGAGCATTGATAGCTCTAACCAAACTGCATGCCTTTTTTTCGATTTAAAAAGGGTTTTTGAAGTAATTGACATTAATCTGTTACTCTGTAAATTAAGCAGATATGGAATTCGTGGTAACTCATATGACTGGCTAAAAGATTTTCTGTCGAATCGTTCCCAAAAAGTGATTCTGAAACAGAATGGCATTGCTTATTCTTCAACTGCCAAAACTGTGGACAGCGGCTTTCCACAGGGAAGTTTGTTGGGGCCTCTGTTGTTTATAATTTTTATAAACGATATTGTTTCTGAGAGTTTTAGAAACTCTTTAATTTCTTTATTTGCAGATGACACTGCAGTGGTGTGTTCTGGTAACAATGTGGAGAACGTTAGCAAAAATGCTAATAGTGCTGTTGTGCAAGTTCAGAATTACTGCCAATCTAATGGCTTAATCCTTAACTACGAAAAAACAGAATTAATTTTCTTTTCATTACGAGATTTGAACAAGAGCCTCTTGGTAAAAATTAATCAAAAAACCATAGAGCAAAAACCAGTAGCCAAATTTCTTGGCGTTTTTATAGATTCGAGGCTTTCATGGTCATATCAAATTGATCATATTTTGAAAAAGTTATCCATTTATCTGTTTGTTATCCGGCAACTGCTCTCAAAAGTTGACCTAAATCTTTTAAAACCCTACTACTTTTCGTATGTCCAGTCTTGCCTAGCATATGCAATTATGTCCTGGGGAAATTGTTCAAGGGAGAGGTATTTATACAACAAAAGAAAATCATAAGAACTATGCTATTTAAATCACCCCGACACCCATGTCGTCAACTGTTTTCAAGTTTGGGTATACCAACCTTCCCCTCACTTTATTTATATAATTCAGTTAAGCACGCAAGAGAAAATTCTTCTGATATTGGATTGGCTCGGAATGTCACTGACCATTATGGACTGAGGCAAAGTTTTAACTTAAATATCCCAAAGCATCGTTTGTCGACTGTTGCAAATAGTCCACTGGTTTTGCCCATTAAACTGTATAATAGGCTGCCGACTGTTTTAAAGCAAATTTCTGCTCCATGTAGATTTCTCAAAGCTATTAAACAATTTTTTTATTCTAGAATTTTTTATTCAGTTCAAGAGTACTTGGATTGTGACACATACTATGGATGGATAATGGATAAATAAATATTATAATACTTATAACTGGTTAGCGTGCTGTGAACACTGCTCGTTTGTCTCAGGATGTGCTTGTGTATATTTGCTTTTTATTGTACATTTGTATATTTTACTTTTTCTTAACTGTAATGACTCATCTACATTTGACAATATCCCAAACTTATAATATTGTAAGTCAATAGGAAATAAATGTATTTTATTTTATTTTTTTATTTTATTTTAAGCTAACGTGGAAATAATCGATTGTTTGTCAGCAAAATTCTATTCACTGACGAAGCGACATTTATAAAAATGGTTATCATCAACACAATGAAATTGTCATTCATGGACTGATGAAAACCTAAATGCTAAATGAGAACGGTATTTTAAATATAAATTTATAAGTAGTATTTGATTGTTCATATTGGTTTAATCGGATCTTTTTAAATTCCGGCAAAGTCGAATAGTCTAGATAATCTAAAGTTTTTACAAGACGATTTCGTTGACCTTTTAGGAAAGGTTCCACGTAATATATGTGATGGTATGTGGTCCGTACACGATGACACCCCTGCTCACTATCCCATCCCCGACAGGATTGCTTTAATAATTTCACTTCCGCCATTGTTGGGTTGGACGAAGAAGCGAACATCCATGATCTTCAAAATATTGGAAAATAAGTGCTAAATTCTACATTTTCTTAGTGTCTTGAAAACTCCACTTTTTTTATATGTTTTAACTATACACGGTTTAGTGTAAAGTATGTAGTAAATTTAAATACAAGTGAACGTTGACAACAAGATGAAATAGTAATAAACGATGAGCCAGCTAGGAAATATCCAAAATTTAAGAATGTTGACGGGCATACTGTCAATGAGTTTTTATTTTACTCTTTTAGGGAATTACCTATATTTACATATGACAATGCTAACAGTGCATTCGAGAAGTTTTTGCAACACTTTTCATGGTGTTACAGCTTGGTTTTTACTAATCCAGTCAACTTACTAACTTTCCAGTCAAGAACAGGAGTACCAAAAAGATACAATTTTCCCATGAACTAAAGGCTGAATTGAACAATCTTAAGAACCTAAACTGGCTAAGGAAAAGGGGGAATAGTGACATATTAAATAGGAATTACAAAGATTTAAAAAAAGGTAAACAAAAAAATTAAACTAGAAAAACAGGGACATTACATAAATAAAATTAACAATTCCAGCAATCCACAAAAGACTGGCTAATGAAATAAGAGGTAAGAATAATAAAATTCGTAAAATTTCGGATATCAAATATAAAGATAAACTAATTTGGAATCCGATGGAAATCAGTAACACGTTTGGCAGGTACCTATCAACTACAGCTTCGGAAAAAGTAACTGATAATTTCAAAGGTTGTTTATCCAACAGTTGCACTCTTAATTCATTGATTGATCAATCTATGTACTTCTCTAGAATATCCGAAAAAGATTCTCGAGGCAATAAAGGGAATAAAAAATACCAAAGGAACTGGGCTAGATAAAATACCCATTGCATTACTAAAATAGATCTCATGACAAATAGTTCCATTCTTAACTAAATTAGTCAATCTGTCAGTGGCTAGTGGAGTTTTTCCTGATTGTTTAAAAACTGCTATTGTTCCAATTCCAGAAATTGCTAACAACAAACACATTGAACACTACAGACCTATTGCTTTAATAAGCTGCCTCTCCAAGATCGTGGAAAAGGTTGTTTCAAACCAGATCTACAGTTTTTAACACAAGCAAAATCATTAACTACAGGCCATCACGGTTTCAGGGCGGGCTGCTCTACCGAGACAGCAGTTGCCGAAATGAACCAATATATTTTTGATAAAATGGATGAAATCGCCTTGGTTTTCGGGACGTCATTTGACCTTACAAGAGCTTTCGACAATCTAAGTGTTGGCTTTGTTTCGGAGAAAATAGAGGCGCTCGGTATTCGTGGCCATATCAACGAGTGGGTCACATCTTTTCTGCGTGATCGTTAAATGTTGATCAGGGTGGACGATGTTGTTTCTGACAGTTTTAAGTTAAACATGGGTGTGTCCCAGGGCAGTTTGATTAGTCCCTTGATATTTCTTTTATGTATAAATGATGTTACAGAATATATTAACTATGTAAAGGCTTTTCTGTACGCGGATGATATTTTTCTTATTGTTAGCGATATTAATACTATTGAGGTACAGCGAAAATTAGAAACTGTCCTAGAAAGCTTTGAACAGTGGTGCTTTCAGAACAGACTGATTACACAGGCCGACAAAAAAAAAGTTTGTGTCATAGAGACGTGACCCTACCCATCTTTAGTAAAATTTTCTGCTGAATCCGCAAATGATAAAAAAATTTCTGACGTGTGGATTACCCCAAAAACACCCTCAATTCCCCCCAAAATTCAAAAAATCCAAACTGGCCATCCAACCCACCTATCTTTAGTAAAATTTTGCGCTGAATCCGATAATGATAAATAAAAAATTTCTGACGTATGGGTTACTCCCCATACACTTTCAAGTTCCCCCAAAAATTCAAAAAACCCAAACTGGCTATCCAACCCACCTATCTTTAGTAAAATTTTCCTCTAAATCAGAAAATGATAAAAAATAATTTGTGACGTATAGATTCCCCCCAATACCCCCCAGTTCCCCACAAATTCAAAAAATCCAAACTGGCCATCTAACTGACCCATCTTAAGCAAAAAGTGTACGAGCAAAGGGAACTTTTAGTTCAAAAATATTTTTAGTTTTGGCTTTACCGACCGATTTTATAAAAGTTATAACGGTTGCCACGTCTGATTTGTATTTATTTTTATTTTTGAAACAAGCAAGTGAGAGATAGGAATGAGTATATCTCACACACCAAACAATTTTTTTGTCATTTATCATTTTCTGATTCAGCTGAAAATTCTACTAAAGATAGGCGGGTTGGATGGCCGGTTTGGATTTTTTGAATTTTTGGGGGGAACTGAGGGTGTATGGGGGTAATCTATACGTCAGAATTTTTTTTTATCACTTTCGGATTCAGCGGAAAATTTTACTAAAAATAGGTGGGTTGGATGGCCAGTTTGGATTTTTCGAATTTTTTGGGGGAATTTTGCGCTGAATCCGATAATGATAAATAAAAAATTTCTGACGTATGGGTTACTCCCCATACACTCTCAAGTCCCCCCAAAAATTCAAAAAACCCAAACTGGCTATCCAACCCACCTATCTTTTGTAAAATTTTCCTCTGAATCAGAAAATGATAAAAAATAATTTCTGACGTATGGATTTCCCCCAATACCCCCCAGTTCCCCACAAATTCAAAAAATCCAAACTGGCCATCCAACTGACCTATCTTAAGCAAAAAGTGTACGAGCAAAGGGAACTTTTAGTTCAACAATATTTTTTAGTTTTGGCTTTACCGACCGATTTTATAAAAGTTATAACGGTTGACACGTCTGATTTGTATTTATTTTTATTTTTGAGACAAGCAAGTGAGAGATAGGAATGAGTATATCTCACACACCAAACAATTTTTTTGCCATTTATCATTTTCTGATTCAGCTGAAAATTTTACTAAAGATAGGCGGGCTGGATGGCCAGTTTGGATTTTTTGAATTTTTGGGGGTAATCTATACGTCAGAATTTTTTTTTTATCGCTTTCGGATTCAGCGGAAAATTTTACTAAAAATAGGTGGGTTGGATGGCCAGTTTGGATTTTTTGAATTTTTTGGGGGAATTGAGGGTGTATGCATACGTCAGAATTTTTCTTATCATTTTTGTGTTCAGCGGAAAATTTTACTAAAAATAGGTGGGTTGGATAGCCAGTTTGGATTTTTTGAATTTTTGGGGGGAATTGAGGGTGTATGGGGGGTAATCCACACGTCAGAATTTTTTTTTTATCGCTTTCGGATTCAGCGGAAAATTTTACTAAAAATAGGTGGGTTGGATGGCCAGTTTGGATTTTTTGAATTTTTTGGGGGAATTGAGGGTGTATGCATACGTCAGAATTTTTCTTATCATTTTTGTGTTCAGCGGAAAATTTTACTAAAAATAGGTGGGTTGGATAGCCAGTTTGGATTTTTTGAATTTTTTGGGGGAATTGAGGGTGTATGCATACGTCAGAATTTTTTCTATCATTTTCGTATTCAGCGGAAAATTTTACTAAAAATAGGTGGGTTGGATGGCCAGTTTGGATTTTTTGAATTTTTTGGGGGAATTGAGGGTGTATGCATACGTCAGAATTTTTCTTATCATTTTTGTGTTCAGCGGAAAATTTTACTAAAAATAGGTGGGTTGGATAGCCAGTTTGGATTTTTTGAATTTTTGGGGGGAATTGAGGGTGTATGGGGGGTAATCCACACGTCAGAATTTTTTTTATCATTTTCGGTTTCAGCGGAAAATTTTACTAAAGATAGGTAGGGTCGCCTCTCTAAAACACAAACCTTTTTTTGTCGACCTGTGTTAATCATGGAAAGACCGTTTTGATGAAGTTTTTTTAACAAGCATATAAATCCTAGCAATGTGAATCTTGACATTGGTTCTGCTAAGAGAAATATTTCGCAGTCTGTAAAGTATTTGGGTATTGTCTTGGACTGTCACATGAGCTGGTGCGACACTATTGACTATATTTGCAAAAAACTGAATAAGGCTTTTTACGTGTTGAACTCGCTTAAAGGGTGCCGTGGCGTGAGGATTATTTTCAATATTTCCTAGTATATTCTGATATTTCATCTAACATTGTTGTCTGGGGTCATTCAGTCAATTTAAACAGGGTTTTTAGTTGCCAAAAACGGATATTGAGAATAATATTTGATTGACCTTTGAATCAGTCTTGCTGGGTTTTCAGGGACAACAAAATACTTACTGTTCCATCGATATTTTTATTAAAATTCTTAATTTATACATTCCAAAATATAGACAATATTGCTTGAAGCGGAGATCATCACTATCACAACAGTAGAGAAAGACAAGATATTTATTTAAAAAAACACTATCTTGCTTTCTATGAAAAGTTACCTTGATATTTTGGTAGAAGGTTGTTTAATGCGCTTCCTTGGGCCTTGAGGGATGCCACGAGTATAAATGAATTTAAGAATAACATTAAAAATGTATTCATACAAAACTGTTTTTACTCTGTTGCAGAGTTTCAAACTTATCTGGTTGGCAATGCTAGGTAATATGTTTCTTCTTCATCCCTTTATTTTTCTCTATATGCCGTATTTGATGTTTGCCTTATCACAATCTTGATTAACAGGATAGTATATAGTGTAGTCCAAATATTTTACTTTTTAAAATGTTCCGTGTTATTTTATTTACAATTTGTGATATAAGTGTGAATATTTTGAATTATTTTTGTAAATATTTTGACGTGTTCAATCTATTTCATTATAAATAGCCGACGGACAAATAAATAAACTAAACTAATCTCAACATTTTGTATGTCTTTTATCTAATTTATTAAGAAACTTTATTACAATGAGTCGTAAGTCAAAAACTACTTCTAAAAAAATATGATTTAACTAAACACGAAATAGTAAAAATAACTTAAAATATATGTTAAAATTAACGTAGGTACTAAATTTTACTCTCAAGGATTATGATTTATAACAGTGGAAGAAGTCTAAATGTAAATCCTCAAAAGTAATAATAACGCCTGCAAATGCCAAAAGAAAGATTCCGTAACTTTTCTCGATCAGAAGAAACTTTGAACAAAGATGCCGAAAATGTATTTAACATGGAGAATATTTTGAATATTTATTAAAAAATCTATGCACGGAACTTTCCTCACGAAATGAAGTTAAGTATAATGAAATTCCAAAATCCACATTATTTTGTCTTTTGTCAATAGTAACACGTAAGTTACATTAACTAGTTAGTTCTAATATCAAGTCAAGTCATAGTATATTTAGGAACAATGAAAATAGTCAAATACATTCATAGTAAAAATATACGAAATTTTCAGATTTTTTTTTATTGTGGCCCTGTACAAAAAAATTATTTTCCACATAAAATCCTAGGCTCAGTATAAAATAAAATTTCTTTTAAGCTAATGTTCCAGAGTAGTGGGAAATCTGAACAGATTTTGATGTATAAAAAATCTGAATTGTGTCTAGATTCAAGTATATTCAAATGCTTTTTTCAAACTTGCATTCCCGATTTAATACAAAATTTAAAAAAATTTCCCTCCTAATTTCATAAGTAATAACAACCTGCTATACAAAGTACTAATAAAAAAGTAATATTTGTCTCAAATAAACAGTGCTTCAACTAGATCAAAAACCATCAAAATGCCTTTATTTATATTAAAAGTAAAAGTCTTAGCTGCATAAAAAATATACTGACATAATTTTTATAATATAGTGATTGAGCTAAAGCAGAGGTTCCCAAAAAAAAAATTGTCCAATAATCCCTCCCGTTATGCCAAATATTAAAATATTGTTAAACGTTATCTTTATCTTATCTATCTATTAAAACTCACAAAGTAGAAATTAAAAAGATCATCAAAAGTAGAAAATTGTTGATTTAAAATTTAAAAATTAACACAAAAATAGCAACAAAAAAATTAAAAGGATGGTGTAGTTTTATCAATTTGTTAATGCCGGGTTCCAATTTTGTCAACATTAGTCGCAAACGGCCACGCTCAGTGATCTGCAGTCTGTTCCTTTTCCTAATGAAACCGCCCGTACCCGGGTCGGTATATCTGGGAAATTTTGCAAGATCTCTAAAGAAAAATGAATATTCTAAAATATAAAAAATTCTAATAATATGCATACATAAAAATCTCTGTTTTTAAAATAGTCTAAAAACGTGGGAAACGGCAAAAGTGTGCAGATTAAAAGGTCTCCAGGTCAAATTCTTGAATCCAGATGGCCCAGCCAAGCCTGGGAACCAACAAGCCACGATACATCCCCCGCAGAGGGAGGAAGCGCGACTACTTAAGCGCTCGATCAAACAAGCGTCTACAGATCCCACACTAAAAATTTTGCTTTGTGCATCTGTGGTTGCATACGCTTCTCTTTTGGCGTTTTCGTTGTCACATTATACGGGCGAGCGTTCAAAATTACTAGTTTTGTAATACAAGGGCATTTAAAAAAGTAGATAATGTAATATGTATTTTATGCTTTACATCGCAGTCTGGACATTTGAAGTCACAAACTGTTTGACCATTTAGTATTGGTGTTTTATAATAAGAAAAAAAAAGAACTAAAACTAGTATATAAATTTTTCCAATGTTCTATTTTAAAAAATCTTCAGTTTACTACAGTAAATGCGTCCATTACGACCTAGATATATATAAACTGTTAATACTATAGTAGACCGAATTTTGGACTTAAAAGAATTAAAAAATAATAAAATGTCTAAATCTCCCTATTATGACCACAGTTTTTCTGTAAAAGTAGTCGTATTCTTACTACTTTTTTCTCCTAGTAGTTATACTCGATTATTTTAAGTCTGCATAAAATCAAAACGTAGTTAACTACTCAGTGCTAACTACTTAAGATATTTTAACTATTTTGGTGTAATTTAACTACTTTTAAAAATATTTAACTACATCCCTCTATATTACGTCATTACATGACATGTACGTTGACGCGTGCCAAAAATCTCGTTAGAACAAGTTCTCGGAAATTTCTCGTCTGACGTTTCCAGTCCAGTAAGCGATAAGCAAACCTAATATAGAATTTTCAGGTTTTAAAAGTTTTCAAAAAATCAAAATTTCTGATTTTTAAATACCTCGTATTCCTTTTACCTAATATGATTTAGTTTTGTATTTTTGTACCAAAAAGGAACTGTGTTAATAATTGATGTTCTAATTTAAGTCAGTGGACGGTTAACTTTACAATAAAGTTTAAATAATAAAAAAATTTATTTTATTTTAAATTTTTTTATTTTTTATAGGTTCAAGTCTTTTTTTAATCATTTTTGTAAGTACAGCTACGGCACTGGTTTTTTGAGCCACAACGGTACATGTCTGGTTTGGTTTGTAGTTAAATATTGAAATTCTAACTACTTAGTAGGTAGTTATAGTAGTCTAACTACTTAGTAGTTAGGATTCTAACTACTTTTTGAAGAAGTAGTTTAACTACCAAGTAGTTAAACTACTTTTATGATAAAGTAGTTAGTAGTAATACTCCACTACTTTTTTCAAGTAGTTTGCCTAGCTCTGATTATGACATTGGCATTAAGAAAAATAAGAAGCTGACAACAATAAAATTGACGTAATAATGTTGGGTGGATATTTCAATTCAATATTAATAGCTAATATTAAGTGCTCATTGCATAATAAACTATTATTCTAAAGTTAAAAAAATTCCTTATTAACTGATTTTACCGCCTCTATCCATTGCTGCCTTTATGCGGGGCACACGCTGCACGCCGTATAGGGACGGCCTTGTATAATGTAATAATTCCCTAAAACATTTTAATATCATACAGATTATACTTCAAAATATCTGCTACAACTACAGTTGGTTTAATAATTAATTAAATAAACAACTAGACAACCTGCTACCACAGTTAGACAACAACATTTACATATTTCATGAAAAGTACCTTTAAATAAATAAATAATAGCTCTAGCTTTTACAATGTTTTTTCACTATGCAATAATTGCACCTAACCAAACTAGCGATGGGATATCTCGAATGAAAAATAATCGATCATTCGATTATTCAAATCACTCGAGATATCTCGAGAAGTCAGCGCGATCATTCGAATGATTTAGCCGAGAGATTATAATATAATAATAATCGCCTTTCGCCGCTTCGAATGACGAGACGAAATACGAAATGATGCCGCCGCCGACTCGGCACTCGACGTTGCGTTAAGGCGCGTATACACCTGAGTACGAACGCGAACGAGGCATGCGATGCCAAACGAACGCCTCGCTTTAACTTTATTGATTGCCTCTCCTCGGTGATACGTACACACTTGTACGTGAGCGGCGGCTCGCCTTTGCCTCGTACCCGTTCGTGCTCAGGTGTATACGCGCCTTTACGATGCGATTGTCTCGGATGTGTTTTTCATTTGAATGATTATTTATTTCGAATGATCCTTCGATATCGCTCGAGCATTATTTCATCTCTCGACAACGCATAGCATGTTTTTAATATTGTCTGGGTCTCGGATGATTTTTTCATTCGAATGATTGTTTATTTCGAATGATCCTTCGATATCGATCGAGCATTATTTCATCTCTCGACAACGCATAGTGTTATTGCATGTTTTTATGATATATACAGTATGTTAGTAAAGTATGTGGCCAAACTAGAGGGTATTATTCCTTACTTAATTTTAAGACAAAACATAGGTTCTAAAAGACTTTGTTTTTAATACACAGGGTGTTGAATTTTTGTAAAAGGTTTTTCCTAAATAACTAGAGGACGCAAATTTGTATAAAGTTGAAATTTGGTGACAATTTTTAATGCTTAAAGGGGAATCATGCTAGTTGCCAAATTTGTTTAAAGAAGTGTTTTTGTTTTCATGGATCTCTTACTTTTTTGTTTTTTTTTTTTAACAAATTATACTAATAAATAATGTTATGTATAACTTTACATTTTTTTGTTTTTATCGAAAACGGCCAATCCAAGCAAAAAAAATTCAAGAGATGATTTTTGTGTAGTTTTATTTGCTATATTTTTTGATTCGAATGATTATTTCGAATGATCATTCGATTATTAAAATCATTCGAGAGCTAATATTTCGATTATTTAATTCATTCGATTATTCCCAACACTAAACCAAACCAAAACAGAAACGTATGCAACCTTAGATGCACCTGCGCGATAGTAGAGCTAAAAACCTGAAAGCAAAATTTTTAGTGTGGGATCCGTAGACGCTAGTCTCGATGAGACGGCAGAGAGGCATTCAGATTCAGATTCACATTCGACTCACATTCCGATATCAGATAGACATTCAAATTTTTCCTCTTTTTAAAAAGCTAAGTCGTGACGATGTCAGTGGGTTCTCTGTTAGTAAATTTTCTGTGTTGAAAAACTGCCAGTAAGTCCTTTGCTCTTTGTCCAAAGTACAATTACGTTAATTTGTGTTGTAATATTAAGCAAGTAGTAAATTGGATTCGTTTTACTTATTAATGTGCCTAGTACGCCGATTCCAACTGGCGGTGAGTACGCCGAGGTTGGTCTAACTGGTGGGTCGGCATTTTGGTAACGAAATTAAATCCATGAACCGCTTAAAAGAATAATTCATCTCATTAATATGTCTATAAGAAATTGGATTCTTTTTACTTATTAATGTGCCTAGTACGCCGATTCCAACTGGCGGTGAGTACGCCGAGGTTGGTCTAACTGGTGGGTCGGCATTTTGGTAACGAAATGAAATCCATTACTGTAATTTAAATTACCATATTATTTAAATCAAATACTGGCAGT
Source organism: Philopedon plagiatum (assembly GCA_963971165.1). Classification (NCBI taxonomy): domain Eukaryota; kingdom Metazoa; phylum Arthropoda; class Insecta; order Coleoptera; family Curculionidae; genus Philopedon; species Philopedon plagiatum. Next base: position 10,032,359 of record OZ020196.1, on the reverse strand, counting down.
CGTACATCACAGTTAATCTTATAAACGATATAAAGTAATCTGTTTAAAATTAAAAACTAAATCTTAAAAACGGGGCAACATTTGGGGGAGAATTTAAAATGAAGGTATAAAAAAAAATAAGATTATCAAATATTATTTTACATAAATTATGACTGAAAGAGAGACCTAATTTCTAACGGTACCAGATGGTGTCAAATAACTTTTGCTTTCGAGATTTGGGTCAGTATTGTTAGGGCTAGTGCAAAAGCACCTTTCTTGTAAATACAGATGGCCAGTTTGTCTTCCGGGGTTTAATTGGCGTAACAAAGAAAAAACAAAGGTCAGTAAACCGACAGGGTAGATAAAATAAAAAAGGGTGTTTTAAATAAATTAAAGGTAATCTGCATTATTAAAGAATAAACATAAAAAGGGTTGGGTTGGAGAAAATATGAATTATCGCATTTGACAAACGTATTATCAAGATTGGCAATGATAAAAATAAAGTATGGGTGTAGGTATTGACATGATGCTACCTGTAGAACGTTAACAGATAATAGGTATATATAAATCGGTGTGATGGGTTTTCTTGAGAAAGGGTTATAACCGGCGATGGTGCTGCTGTCGTGGTTTCCGGTACCTCAGTAACATGAAAACAACATTCGCTCGAGAAGAAAAGTGACACATGCGTATGGGCGAATGGACTCCTAACTTTTATTGCACCTTTATATGTTATACATTGAGGTGTCCGATATTTTTGTTTGGGTATTTTGCTGATTGTAAATCGGCTAATTACAGTAAATTAATTTAACAGTGGGGTTCCACTGTTCAGGTTTTCGGCTCCTCACGGACTGTCCGAAAGTGGGGTTCCGCTGGAGGCTTTCCACCCTACGTAGTAGCATTATGCCAAGCGTGTACGTAATTTGGGGTGATACTAAGTGTTAAAAATGTATTTAAAGAATAAAAAGATATTTAAAGAGTAAATGAAAATTATACGTACACGTCAGAGGGGCGATACCAATAATACAAAGCAAGATTACCAGGTAATATCAGAAAAGGGGTGTTATGAAAACAGGGACGAAGTGATAAAGTACATGCAGAGGTTCGCTGCAGGCGCACAGCAACAGGTATAGGGGTTTTGGTAAGATAGAGTGCATGCAGAGGTTCGCTGCAGACGCACAGTAACAGGTATAGGGGTCTTGGGAAAAACAACATGTAAAGAAACATTTCACGAGTATCACCATCAGTGTCGCAGACATTAGATGGGTACGCTATGAGTGGGAAAGGCGCAGCCAAGAAAATCACCGGTAAAGTGTAGTCAGGAAAATCACCTGTAGTGTCGCAGACATAAACAGGTGACAAAAGTGAAAAAGGGTACAAATTACGGGAGACAGACAAAGGCCTATGCTAATATATTGAATTGTAAATTGTTATACATATTTTATTGTTATTTTGAATATATTTTATTATTATTTTGAATGTGAAATTGATAACTAACAGCTGTACAAATAAATAAATGATTAAAATAGATTGATTCTTTGATTTCTTGTATCTATAATGCGACAGACTAAAAAGGGGAAAATATAATTAAAAACTATCAAAATCTGATATAAAATTTACTGTTGTACCAAACTTTAAAAGAACCTGAAATAAACACAACGTAGGAAAATAAGGTAATACGTCCAGACGATTACAGCCAACGTGATTGACTTTGTCACGTGATGAATAGACTGGGGATAGAGCAGTTTCACTGGTGCCGTGACCAGGATGTAAAGTCAGTAAATTGGTACAACCAAAAAGAATCCATGTACTTAGTTATAACAAGCAAATGGTACTAGCAGCAATCTCAGAGACAACCAGATGACCAGACGCATAGTAAGAAGAACTTGCAAAATAATACATGGAAAATTGATAGCAGCATATAACTGTCCATGCCTAGACAGCTGTATGCAGAGAAGTCGATCAGGAACTTCTTACCGGAGCAGAGCCGATTGTGTCAGAAAAGGGGAACCATAAAGGCCAGTTTGGGTAGCAGCTGGAGATGACAGCATCCACATCACCAGCAGCAGCAGGCCAGCAGGAGCTGAAAAGGGTCAAGTATAAGGATCCAATACAGCCACGCTGTCAACTACCGACAGCGCAGATGGGGTCAAGGTGCATCGCAGCAGCGCGGAGAGACGAGTCACGAGACAGCAGGCGTACCAGCAGGGACATGCAGAGAACTAGCAGGTCCAGGTCCAGGAAAGGAGTAGCGAGGGGTCCACCGCCCTCGGTCCGGGGGAGAATGGGTAACAGACTGTATAAGTAAGTAGGTACATACTATGTTTGCAGTATGGGAATTTTTGCTATTAGCTTTTTTGTAGTATATACCTATTTCTTATGCATATTTTATGAATTGTAACAATGTTGTTCCTTGGGTGTTATTTATGTAAAAATGTAACGAAAGCAAAAGTAAAATGGGCCTTAAATGAAACCATTATAAATTTTACACTATTCCTTTCTGCAAAAGGCATAGTTTAAAATTGGGGGAGAGTGAAACCGCCCGTACCCGGGTCGGTATATCTGGGAAATTTTGCAAGATCTCTAAAGAAAAATGAATATTCTAAAATATAAAAAATTCTAATAATATGCATACATAAAAATCTCTGTTTTTAAAATAGTCTAAAAACGTGGGAAACGGCAAAAGTGTGCAGATTAAAAGGTCTCCAGGTCAAATTCTTGAATCCAGATGGCCCAGCCAAGCCTGGGAACCAACAAGCCACGATACATCCCCCGCAGAGGGAGGAAGCGCGACTACTTAAGCGCTGGATGAGACGGCAGAGAGGCATTCAGATTCAGATTCACATTCGACTCACATTCCGATATCAGATAGACATTCAAATTTTTCCTCTTTTTAAAAAGCTAAGTCGTGACGATGTCAGTGGGTTCTCTGTTAGTAAATTTTCTGTGTTGAAAAACTGCCAGTAAGTCCTTTGCTCTTTGTCCAAAGTACAATTACGTTAATTTGTGTTGTAATATTAAGCAAGTAGTAAATTGGATTCGTTTTACTTATTAATGTGACTAGTACGCCGATTCCAACTGGCGGTGAGTACGCCGAGGTTGGTCTAACTGGTGGGTCGGCATTTTGGTAACGAAATTAAATCCATGAACCGCTTAAAAGAATAATTCATCTCATTAATATGTCTATAAGAAATTGGATTCTTTTTACTTATTAATGTGCCTAGTACGCCGATTCCAACTGGCGGTGAGTACGCCGAGGTTGGTCTAACTGGTGGGTCGGCATTTTGGTAACGAAATGAAATCCATTACTGTAATTTAAATTACCATATTATTTAAATCAAATACTGGCAGTCGTACATCAGAGTTAATCTTATAAACGATATAAAGTAATCTGTTTAAAATTAAAAACTAAATCTTAAAAACGGGGCAACATTTGGGGGAGAATTTAAAATGAAGGTATAAAAAAAAATAAGATTATCAAATATTATTTTACATAAATTATGACTGAAAGAGAGACCTAATTTCTAACGGTACCAGATGGTGTCAAATAACTTTTGCTTTCGAGATTTGGGTCAGTATTGTTAGGGCTAGTGCAAAAGCACCTTTCTTGTAAATACAGATGGCCAGTTTGTCTTCCGGGGTTTAATTGGCGTAACAAAGAAAAAACAAAGGTCAGTAAACCGACAGGGTAGATAAAATAAAAAAGGGTGTTTTAAATAAATTAAAGGTAATCTGCATTATTAACGAATAATCATAAAAAGGGTTGGGTTGGAGAAAATATGAATTATCGCATTTGACAAACGTATTATCAAGATTGGCAATGATAAAAATAAAGTATGGGTGTAGGTATTGACATGATGCTACCTGTAGAACGTTAACAGATAATAGGTATATATATAAATCGGTGTGATGGGTTTTCTTGAGAAAGGGTTATAACCGGCGATGGTGCTGCTGTCGTGGTTTCCGGTACCTCAGTAACATGAAAACAACATTCGCTCGAGAAGAAAAGTGACACATGCGTATGGGCGAATGGACTCCTAACTTTTATTGCACCTTTATATGTTATACGTTGAGGTGTCCGATATTTTTGTTTGGGTATTTTGCTGATTGTAAATCGGCTAATTACAGTAAATTAATTTAACAGTGGGGTTCCACTGTTCAGGTTTTCGGCTCCTCACGGACTGTCCGAAAGTGGGGTTCCGCTGGAGGCTTTCCACCCTACGTAGTAGCATTATGCCAAGCGTGTACGTAATTTGGGGTGATACTAAGTGTTAAAAATGTATTTAAAGAATAAAAAGATATTTAAAGAGTAAATGAAAATTATACGTACACGTCAGAGGGGCGATACCAATAATACAATGCAAGATTACCAGGTAATATCAGAAAAGGGGTGTTATGAAAACAGGGACGAAGTGATAAAGTACATGCAGAGGTTCGCTGCAGGCGCACAGCAACAGGTATAGGGGTTTTGGTAAGATAGAGTGCATGCAGAGGTTCGCTGAAGACGCACAGTAACAGGTATAGGGGTCTTGGGAAAAACAACATGTAAAGAAACATTTCACGAGTATCACCATCAGTGTCGCAGACATTAGATGGGTACGCTATGAGTGGGAAAGGCGCAGCCAAGAAAATCACCGGTAAAGTGTAGTCAGGAAAATCACCTGTAGTGTCGCAGACATAAACAGGTGACAAAAGTGAAAAAGGGTACAAATTACGGGAGACAGACAAAGGCCTATGCTAATATATTGAATTGTAAATTGTTATACATTTTATTGTTATTTTGAATATATTTTATTATTATTTTGAATGTGAAATTGATAACTAACAGCTGTACAAATAAATAAATGATTAAAACAGATTGATTCTTTGATTTCTTGTATCTATAATGCGACAGACTAAAAAGGGGAAAATATAATTAAAAACTATCAAAATCTGATATAAAATTTACTGTTGTACCAAACTTTAAAAGAACCTGAAATAAACACAACGTAGGAAAATAAGGTAATACGTCCAGACGATTACAGCCAACGTGATTGACTTTGTCAGGTGATGAATAGACTGGGGATAGAGCAGTTTCACTAAAAAGTAAATCTGCTACTGCACTAAACCCACGCTCAGTCAAATACAATGAAGGAAATAAAATTAAAAATGTCTGTACTATTTCCCACAATCTAGGGTAGAGTGCTGGTATTTATTTTTGAAGCCGGAAATCTTGGTATCCATTTCTGAATTTTACTTTTAGTTCTTCGTTAGTTGTGAGTTCTACGAGTTCTTCTTCTAAAGTTGATGATTCCGCTATATCTGCAACTTGATCTGGAGCTGGATCTAAAACCCAACTCAGTATATTCATGTCTAAATTATCCTGAAACCGCTCCTTAAAATCAGCATGAAGAACGTCCAAGTGTTGCCCGTAAGTAAGTAAATCTTCCTGTTTTGCAGAGACTACGGATAGCGTGGGAAAGTGGGAAATTCACCTCTTTTTAAATTTACCTAAATTTCGTTTGAACAGAAGAAGATTTCCCACAAACGCAGCTGTGACATTTTTGTTTTAATTAAATTCAACTCATCACCTTGCAATTGTAAATTTACTTCGTTAAATATTTTAAACAGGTCTGTCCAATAAGCGATGTCATTTTTGGATGTACTCAGGTTTGCGCGCAGTTTTTCGTCTCCGTTTTCAAGGAAATCTAGTATTGAGTCAAATAGATTGGAAAAACGTTTCAGGCAAGTACCTTTTGAGAGCCAACGAACTTCTGTGTGCAGCAGCAAGCGATAATAATCTTCATCATTTTCACTACAAAGTTGTCCAAATGGTATGTCACTCAATGAATGACTTGTATTTATGTAATGTAATGTATCTTATTGACTGCCCTAATAACGTAATCAGGCGACGTATGCAGGCGTTCATTCAGATTTTTTGCAACCAAAAGCTGACGATGAATGACACAATATAAGCATCGAGTACATTTGGTACCGCTTGTTTCAAATGCGCTATGAAACCCTTATGACGCCCCGACATTGCTGGAGCACCATCAGTAGCAGCTGATGACATATTACGAAAAGGAATTTCTTTTTCTTAAAAAAAACTTGTTCATGGTATTAAATTTCGATTCTCCCTTTGTATCAGTTTCAATTTTTTTAGCATATGGTAACTATTGAAGTTTTTTTATAAATCGTACGTATGATAAGAGTAGTGCTTTGTTATTTGGTAGAGTTGATTCATCCAGTTGAATGGAAAATTTGTCTTCAAATACTCGCATAATGATAGTTCAACGTCTTTAGCCAATTCGTCTATTCTTCTTTTCACGGAATTATTTATTACTCAAGAGGTATTTTCCTGATGACATCTGATGGTGTACTATGATGAGGAACAGTCTTTATTACTTCTTTGACTGCCGGAAAGATTACTTCCTCGATCATTGTTTATGGCTTTCCCGCTTTTGCGATTAACAATAAAATATTATATGAGCTCGTAGTCTTCTTGTTTAGAAGTCGACGCAAAAAGGTTTTATATAGTTGGCTGTTTTAAATATTTCTTCTCCAGTCTTTGAAAATGGGGTAATTCTTTGTCCTTTTTATCAGCAAGCATTTTATTAAAATGCTCCTGTAGCCTAGAAGGCTTAAAAGTAAGAATATGTGCGAGAATCTAGAGTTCTCTAAACCAGTGCTACTCAAACTGTGGTCCGCGGACCAGTGCGGGTCCGCGAGCCTGTTGTAGCTGGTCCGCGATCAGTTCCCTAAAATAGGTATTTATTTTAACAGGTTAGTAACTAAATGTCAATATATGTCCAACCTGGTCCGATGGTGACAAGGAAAAATAAATACCGGTCCGCCACTAAAAATAGTTTGAGTAGCACTGCTCTAAACCACCTGAAAATGCCTTATACAATAAGGGCTAAATAAATAACACTACAATGGCTCTCCAGCTTTTTTTTGAACTTCTGATAGCCCACGAAGACCGAAGCCTAAGTACTATGTATCGTGGGTCTACTGTGGAAGTCCGACTCACACATCCAGAGCTGGAAACATGCGTAGGGATTTCACCAGTCCTTTAAGAGGATGTGTGGGGTGGTACCACCTCGGCGGAGGAAGAATTCCTCTACCATCTTCCTTGTCACCCATGCAAGTACTTACCGTGCCGGGTGTCGTTTAACTTCAGTGATCGGGCGAAGAATGGTCCGAACAGCGAAGTTAGACGTCACGTAAAGCAGCCCTGGATTTATAACAGTGTAAAAGCATATAAAAACAACATTTAATCGTTTTTAAGTTCCGCGCTCGAGCGAGTATTGTATTCTCCACGATACACTTACAACGGTATGCTACGCTATGGCGTCACTTCGAGAGAAAATCCTAAATTAATTAGACGATTGCACCCCTTGTACATAAGTACAGGTCAGTTTATTCTCGGGTAGTGTGTTGAGACGTTTATTAAAATATTATTGTCATATTTTATTTGCTCAGGTAAGCGCCTAGTCAATTTCAGATTTTCCCTCGAAGTGACGTCATAACGTAGCATACCGTTGTAAGTGTATCGTGGTATTCTCCAACGCTAGAGCTTTGAATTTTTTTGCAAATCTATAATGAAAAGGTCAATTTTAATACGTACCGTCCACAATAATAGAACTAAACTCATCCTTGCAACACGTTCCCCTCCTTTTTGAGTGGGAAACCAGGATTACTGGGAACTGCTGGTGACCAATCAGTGATGATCAAAATTAGTCATTTTTGAATTCGTTATTTGTAAGTTCTAACTCCTCAAAGCATAGAAAACATCCTAAAGTCTAAGTTACTTAAATAGTTATCTTGTACTTATGTCAGTTAATTTAAACCCATGCTGTCAACTAGATTCATATTGGTCAAAATATATCAGTTTCAAGTATTGTTTTTAAATGTTGAAAAATCCTTGTAAATCTGTATAAAGTCTGCTCCAAGATATGCCGTCTCATTCTTAACCGCAATGCCAGTCATAAATCGTGTCCTTTTTACCTGTTGGCGCAGGGTCGCCTGCGGTGGTAAATTGGACCCGAAGGTTACCTGCTCCATAACATGTACTTGTAGGTAAACTGGGTGCATGGATTTTAGTATTAAAAAAAATAGTGCACTTTACTTTATGTATATTAAAAAAGGCACATAATATACATTATAGATACGAAGTACATTTTAGGTAATATTTATTTCTCCTAATTTATATTTAGTAACAAGATTATCCAGCGATGCTAACTTAGCTTTTACATTTTTGTCTTTAAATCTAGCAGTTACATTTAAACTTTGTATTTGAACATATGTTTCAATTTGACATTCTTTCAACTTTTCAAGAAAGACATATATAGAGGGATCGGTTGCATAAAAGGAGGAATTAAATTTTGCATGAAACGACTCGCAACAATTTGTCGTTCTTATAACCGAAGCATTTTCTTCCGTTCATACAGCAGGAGGAAATGTTGCGTTTTCAAATGCCTCTAACAAATAATCACAATATTTATCCAAAAGTTCATTGTGTGGCTTGTATGACATCAAATCGTACACGAAACAGTCTTGTACTTCATTTGGATTCAAATAAGTCAACCCCAAAGTATTTTAAAGCCAGATGCCGACTTCAGTTTTTGATTCATAATCAGAACTTAAGCCGATTGACTTTATCTTTCTATACCATGCTTGGTGCAAGTGAAATCGGCAACCACTAATTTCAACATCAGGTCAAACATACAGTAATGCTACAAGAATGGCCCCTTCAAAATCAACAAAAACTTGTCTTGGATTGGATAAGACGATACTTTTCATAAATTTTACATTTGAGTAAAGAAAAACACGTTTTATAACATGCACTAGTCTTACTCGGTAACATACAAAAACTAAAGGAACATAGTGGCCATTTTGGAGTCCATGAATTGTAATAAATTGACAGAAAAACTTTGTACAAAAAGAAAATGTTCCGTCCATACGAGTATATTGATTTTGGTTAAAATACTTATGTTCGTTTCACATGTAAACACAATAATATTATATTCTGTGTTGTTAATAAACAAAAAATTCCACCTTTATTTGTTATATGTTATTTGTTATAGCGTTTCACTTTATGCGCTGAGAGCTCCATGCACTTCTATATTTTTAGGGAGTAGACGTGGTACTATCTTGCGGCGACAGTTATAAATATTCCTAATCGTACTGACATCAATGGTTGTGAGAGATGGTGGCAAATGTGATATTAATGCTTTACAAATGATTTTTTGAAGGCCTTTCAGTTACATCTTCTTCAGCCTTTCTTTTACACGTATTTGAAACAGCTTTTCTGTTTACCTTTTGTTCGTCTGCTTCATGATTGTGAACATCATCCTTTCTTGAAATTAGGTGGTCTGTACCAACAGTGTAAAGTTTGGTTTTACAATCCAGCTTTTTTTTGGCTATATCTCCACGATGTCTCACCACTTTGTCTTTCGAAAACCTAAAATTTACGTATAAAATCAAATCATTCCCACGTTCATTTTTGATCACTGACACGGACATTTTCCATTTTCATCTATGCGCTATTCAAAGTAGAAATAAACTATAAAGCAAATTGACCTGAGCAAGTAAATGAAATTAAATTTCGGAGTATTTAGGTATATATAAGTAGTAATTGTTAAGTAATTATCTCATACCTGGCAGGTGCTTAAAGAAAGGCCCGCGCCCAATTTACACAGACCCTTTTAGAAACACAGGTAAAGGCATTACTTTTGGGCCCAGTTTACTACCGTCCGTTCGCACCCTCCTTGATTTCAAGAAAAATTAGGTAAAAGTAATGTACATTTCTTGTTCCTAAAGGATTAACCTTTAATTTGACTTTGTATCCTATAAGGTACGATGTATTTACAGCGCCATAATTTAGAGTACCTATATTAATATCTTACGCTGCTATAATACATTAAAATGCTCTAACCCTGTCTGTTTTATTCGATAGTATTATAAACATAAGTTGCTCTCTATGAATTAGTAATGAAAGTAACTCATAAAGATTCAGCTCTGGGGGCCGGCTGCCAGGGCTGGTCAAACAGTCAGGTAAGTTTTAGCAATTTTTAAAATAATTACTACAGATTTTTTTCAAAAGGTGTGTAAATATGATAGGTACTGTTTTATAAAATAAAATTAGATATATTTGAAACAGTGGCAATATGCTTTTTAAGTAAAAAATACCATAATTATATATGTATCTTATAATCCACATTAGGTACTAATAATTGTTTAAGAAAATAAATCACTTTTTAAGTTTAAATTTTATTTTTTGCGAATAATCTCATTTTATCTAGTAATTTTTGCCTAAAAGCCAAAAAATATGTTCTAAATAAATCACTTTTGTTTTGTATCCTAGTTTCCACATTACCAAAAAAACATAAAAAAAATAAATCACTTTGTTTTGTATCCTATCGTTAACATAAACAAATATAGGAGACTAAATTTTAAAATAATTTGTTATGTACCTTAAAAAAAAGAATATCAGTTGAGCTATTTTATTTAAAAATAACATTTTTTAGATATACGCTACAAATAAAATGCCTTTGGCCCGCAAAGTTCAAACTCTAGCCTTAATTCCACCTGATAAGTACATCAGATTTAGATGAATCAAGCGATGACGATGGGAACACACCTGAGCAAAAACGATCAAGACAGATATTCATTTTCTTCGGAGGCTCCTTCACTACCTATTTAAATTGCATATCAGCTGGATGACGCAATTTTTAATAATTTAGATACAGATACTGCTTCTGAGGAACCTGATGAAGAAGATATTTGCGAACTAAAAATAATTAAAACATTAGTCAAAAATAATTTAGAGTACACTATCACTCCAACACATAAATAATCTATATGTATACCGTTAAAAACGCGATTCAATTCGAAGAAAAAATGTACGGAAAGCAACAAAAAGAAGAACGAAAAGGACAAAAGAAAGAATATGTTCAAGCCATAAACAAAAATAACAATATAAAAAAGAAAAAAAAAAGAAGATAGATCTAAAATTCACTTGGGCAAATAAAGAATTAGAGGAGGCACGTTAGATCTGGAGGGTCGAAATAAGCAAAAAAATTGTACAGTACATGAAACCAATAGGAATGGGTCCCTAAAGGTGGCCAGATGAACGTATGAAACTCTTTATAAAAATATCTTGTTGCTAATTTTTTTATTTCAAAAAATGTTTTTTTTTTTAATTTTTTTTCGGTTTTTCTGTCATATCTGAGTTATTTATTAAAATAGCGGAAGGCCGCTCGGAAAGATGAGAAAATTTTACATAATTTTGCCACTGAGCACTTTTTTCTACGACCAATAATAGATTCCTCAGTATTTAATAAATTAAAAACCCATCAAAATGTTCGCGCGCGAGCGAGCAGCGGATAGAGCGGTATATAGGTACTCATAAGCGTCGCGCGCTATAAACCAATGTTCATAACTTTTGATCCATTAAAGATATTTGGATAAAACACAATTGCACGTATATAATCGCCAAGACAATAAATTAATCATATCTGAAAGTATTTCGAATGTTGAATTTCCAGTATTCTTGTTTAAGTGTGAAATTTTCTACCTTGTTGAGTAGGTATATATATTTATAAACAAATTTTAAAAAACTAAAAGTAAGTATTATGATCTCTTCTTGAGACCACTATCTACGAATTCTGTGAGGGGTGTTATCCATAGGCCTCTTTTTTTTTACGACAAATTTTCAGTTGTCTGTTTTACGAAAAATGAATTTTTGCGTGTTCGCATCTTAGGAAAACCATTCATTATTTTTTGTAATTTTTCAATTTTAAAAATAATACAGTTGTTGAGGTAAAACATGTACTTTCAGTCGATGTGATGTGTGGTTTTACAAAAACTTTAATTTTTCAGTGAGTTTTATTGACATAAATTTGAAGTTATCTCGAAAAAGATGATAATATCGCTATAAAGAAATTGTTATAAAAAGGTAATCATCTATAACTTGGTAAAGTTGTAGATAAATATATGTTCTAATAATATTTTTACCATATATATAATAGTTTCTGCATATTATATTTTCATAAATTTCGTTTTGTCCCAAAAAAAACGTGGTTTTTCATATTGCGCGCCAAAGACTTACATACCTCATAAATAGGTATTACAAAAATATATATTTCTTAATTTTAATCTCTGCAAAAAAAATTGAGAATATTATAGTACACGATATTTTGGAAGTTTAAACACTTAATCGACGTCAATTTTTTTAAAGAATAACTACTAAAAATGAATAACTTTGGTTTGCAATGATCGTTGTTATAAGGGAGAAAGAAATAAAGTAACTATACAACTTAATGGTTAGAACGCAAAATTTATAGCTAAAGTTCTGGGATAGTTCATGGAAAGGTAGTACTACTTATAATATATTAAAAAATGATTTTCACAACATGACATGGATTAAACGTATAAAATGATCAAAAATAGTTATTAATACAATGTACATTACTTGATTAAACTTTACATAAAGCTCTACAAGAAGCAAACATACCACTACCGGAATACATATAATATTAATATATAACTTTATTTTAATTAAATACATATTATATTTTGCACCAAACAGCAATCACCGATTAGGAAGCCTAACAAACAACCATAACAAATTAATAATAAAGCAAGCTAAACTAGGTACTTATTTGGAGCTTTGAAAAATATTAAGTTTCCTTTTAGCCTTTGAAGTGCTCGCACTTTGTTTTTCGCTTATGATATTGGTTTTTACCTTACTATAATTATTAAAAAATATATTAACATATAGAACCTACCCAATTAGTTTAAAAAAATGTAGGTCCTGATAGGTAAATTTTGATCTATCTTTTACAACATATATCAGGTAATCAAAAAAATATAAAAAATAAATGTAGGTACCTACTAAATAATATTTTTAAAATTTTTATACCTAGGTTACCAAGGTAAGGGCGTATCTCCAGGCGTATACAGCTATTTATTTAAATAAATATTACCTATCTAAACTAACAATAGACATGGATACTCAAAATTAAAAAGTACACATCAGTCTACATTATAAGACATTGACATTATGGTATATACTGGCTTAGTCCACCTTCATACTACCTTGGCCCCCTCATAATATTAATCATTCGTATTTACCCTTGAATTCCTTCGAAGAATTTTTGATAACCGCTGCAAAGAGTGTTTAAACTATTTAAGGTAACTATGTCATACCATCAGTCATAATATGGTACTTATCGATTTGAATTTCTATAAAGATCTTAGATACCGAGTTAGATATCTATCAGCTACGTGAAGTTGGTACCTAGACCCAAAACATGCCAACATACATAAGGAGGTTACCTTCTTAAACTTTTACCTGCACCAAGTAAATAGTATAATTCAATGGTACTCAACCCTAGTTTTAATTTTACTGTAGAGGTGATACGTAGACCCAAAACATATAAGCTTACCTTCCTAAATTGGTACCTACACCTACTTAAGCTAAATAGAACAATTCCTATTTTACCAGATATTAGTGATGTGACTTATGTATATGCGATACTTAGACCCAAAACATGCCTACAAAGAAAGTTACCTTCCTAAACTTCTACCTACACCGAGACCTACACCTACTTAAGCTTAATAGAAGAATTACTATTTTACATGCCAAATCAACTAGGACTGTAATTTAACCTCAACTTTTTGGTTATGCGGATACATACAGGAAGTAAAAAGACGTAAAATATGCCCTTATATGCCACAAAATACTCATTCTACCAGAAATATTAAAGAATTTGCTTGATTTTAGGGTAATAAACTTATCACAACCAAATATTAACCCAAAATACTAATTTACTTACCATCATTTCTAGTCGCCCGGAGTTCTCGAATTAAATATTTCTCATCGAAATGTTTAATGCATATAGATATATTTTTGGTTACTTGTAAATTATCTCTAGGGATCTTTTTCAGCCACAATGCACACCTCTGTCTTTTGGGAAAGAAAAACTTGCAACATATTCGCCGGTATTATAGTTTGATTTACATCCCGGAGCACAACAACTTTGTGGCATTTTTTAAAACAAAAATCACAAAATTATTAACACAAAAACTAATATAATAGCCACAACGTAACTTTTAGGTCATTAAATATTACCACAAGCACAAAATTTAATTCAAATAACCCCCAAACTAAATACAAACAGTACGACGCGCCGGTAAACGTTTATAAAATGTCATTCGTTCAACCGATTGACCGCCCAAGAAGATCAGCTGATCACGGAAAATGGATGCGCACCTGACGGCCTTGATAGCGACGGCAGCGACAGTGGGCAATGCTTTCATTTCGTAAGTCATAAATGAGTGCCGGGTGCTTTTACTGTTTTTATGTGATGCGGTCAAATGTTTTGAACGCGGGTTTTGATTTAGTTTTCTCAAAAATGTTAAAAGGTGTAGGATATTAAAAAAGGAACCAATAGAGAAATTATGTTTTTTGCAAAAATATATCCTGTTCCTAATAGGTACATTTTTAAATATGCAGGAAAGTAATATCGTATTTCATGTAAGTAATTTTTTAAAGTAAAATGAGCTGTTGGCAATTATAAATTAATAATAGGTTATTGTTGAACAATTCTAGCGTAATTTAATTATTTTTTAAATAGAACAAATTTAAAACAATATTCCTTTCAAAAATAAAATTTTTGCAACGTCGCAACAGCGAACGCGTATGGTCTGGTTTTCAGGTGTTAGAGAAAATTTTACAGTCGTTCGATTAAACCAAAGAAAAAGTATTGAGTGTCTCTAGACCACACCGGGAGTCACCCATTCCAATATATGCAGCGAATTTCACTGTTCCAGTAATGGTTTTGTCACAGGTGACTAAAGGTCGAAAAAATGTAGGTATTACTTTTTAAAATTTCTAAGCAATTCACATGACACAAATGGATTTTTATACTTTAAGAATATACAGTTGACATACGTAGGATATTTTACGTCTACAATGTGGCCTGTATATTAGTTGTATATGAATAGAAGATAAATATCTGTTGACTGTTATATGGGAACCGACTTCTATAATAATATGGTAGGTAGGCATGTATATTTTTACAAATCGGTTTTTTCTTTTCCTTTCCTCTTCAGACTGTCATTCTTTCTCTTCTCTTTTGTGTTCCTTCTCTCTTCTAACTATCCACCTCCTCAAGAAAAAAACAAATGTGAAAATGATGATGGCGCTCCTAGGGGTAAAAAGTTCCGGAGGTAAACTACCCCTCCATTCGGATCTCCGGGCGAGGGGTGCTCGTGGGAGCCCACCATCGAAGAATTCCAAGAGCATAGTAACCTTTGCCAACATCTGTGGGCTTAATTCCAATTTGGACTCTGTCCACCACTATCTCCAATCATGTAAACCCCACATTCTTTTTCTGACCGAAACCAAAATCAGCTCCAAATCCTTAACCAATCATCTCCTGTTTCCAGGCTATGAACTTCTGTCACCTTTTCGTCTTCATGGTGGGGTATGTGCCTACGTTCACAGCCGTCTCTCTTGCACCAGACTCGGAACCGGGAATCAGGCCAGCCCGATATTCTCTGGCTAAAACTCGCCTTTAAATCTTCTACTAAATTTATCTGCTGCATTTATCGCTCCCCATCAGACAAATCCTACAATGAGTTATTTGACTATCTCTCGGCAAAAATCGACCTTCTCATCTCCGAATTTCCCTCCGCTGAAGTTATCGTCCTAGGCGACTTCAACATCCATAGCAAGGAATGGTTAGGATCCACAAAAACTGACCCAGAAGGCAGAGCAGCAGAAAACTTCGCAATCAACAACTCGCTCACCAATTTGATCAGAGAACCAATATACTTTCCCCGCGTTTCTAGCCATAATGCAAATCCACTAGATCTTTTTCTTACCACCCATCCGGAGCCTTACTTAACATCTGTATGCGCTCGCCTTTGTCGTTCAGATCATGGCCTCATTACCGTCTCTTGTCCCATACATCCCGAGTTTGCTGAAATCATGCCAGAACGCACGATCTGGCACTACAATTCTGCCGACTGGGATAGTCTTCGAAACTTCTTCTCTGCTTTCCCTTGGAACCCTGTCTGTTTTTCCACTCCCGATCCCTCCGAAATTTGCTCTCATATCACAGACATTATTCAAGCAGGTATTGAAGGTTTCATTCCACATAGCCGCAAGAAACCTAAACTCCACCATCAAAAGCCATGGTTCTCCAAGGCCTGTGACAAAGCCAGGCTCAAAAGAGCCCAAGCTCACAAAAGGTATCTTCAAAATCCTACACCCGAAAATCGTCAAATTTTCACCGAGGCCAGAAATCAATACAACCAAACTATCTTAGAGTCCAAAAATGCTTTTAACAGCCGCATAAAAGATAAAGTGCTTTCCTGTCCCAACGGCGGCAAATCTTTCTGGTCACTTGCCAAAAACATTAGTCAGAACTTCTGTAGAAGCACTTTTCCTCCCCTGACTTCTGACAACGAAGTTATCTCCACCTCTAAAGGGAAAGCAGAACTATTCGCCAAACAATTCGCTGCCAATTCCACCCTGATCCCTCCCCGCAATTTCGTTCTTCCAACCGCTAAGCCTGTACCCCACAAAATGCCCGATATAATACTTAAGGTCAAACAAGTTCAAAAAATTCTTCTATCCATTGACACAAAAAAGTCCTCTGATCTGGATGGCATACCAGCAATTGTTCTAAAAAAATGCGCTCCTGAACTTGCACCCATCTTAACTCGTCTTTTCCAGATCTCTTATGACAAGGGTATCTTCCCAGATTGCTGGAAGACTGCTCGTGTGAAGCCTGTCCCGAAGAAAGGTTCCAAGTCCCTTCCATCCAATTATAGACATGTCTCTCTTCTCTCCGTTGTCAGCAAAGTTATGGAGAAAGTAATCAACTTGCAAATTCTAAAATATCTAGAAAAACACAAAATCATCCATGACAAACAGTACGGATTTCGTCACCAAAGATCAACAGTTGATCTCCTTAGCTTTGTCACACATAACTGGAACAAGTCTCTTGAATTTCATTGCGAATCTCAGATTGTTGCTCTCGATATTTCCAAGGCCTTTGACCAAGTATGGCATGCCGCACTCCTCAACAAACTACCTTCTTACGGTCTTCCTACCAAACTATGTACCTGGATCGGCAGCTTCTTCTCTAATCGGCGCAAATCTGTTGTGGTTGACGGTCACTCATCTAACTTCCATCCTATCAATGCTGGTGTCCCCCAAGGTTCAGTCCTGGCACCAACCCTATTTCTTCTTCACATTAATGACCTACTCTCTTCAACTACCAATCCCATCCACAGTTATGCTGACGATAGTACTCTTCACTCCAATATTCATTTTTCCAGACAAGTTTCGAATCAGGAGTTGGACAATAGACGCAGATCTATGTAGCTATCCCTTTCCCAAGATCTTCAATTAATCTTAGACTGGGGTGCCAAGAACCTTGTTCAGTTCAACGCCTCCAAAACCCAGTCTTGCTCCGTCTCACGCAAAAAATCTGGCAACCCTTACCCCATCCACATGAATGGCCAAGCCCTACAAAACAACGAAACATTTGATCTTGTTGGCGTCGCTTTCGAACATGATCTCAGTTGGCACAAACACATTACTTCAGTAGCCACATCGGCAGCTAAAAAGCTTGGTTTTCTCTTTCGAGCCAGAAAATACTTCTCCCCTTCCAACTTATACACTCTCTATGTTTCCCAAATAGGACCTAACCTAGAGTACTGCTCCCACATATGGGGAGCGGCATCACCTTCGACACTTAAGATTCTTGATTCTATCCAAAAGAGAGCCATTCGACTTATCAATGAACCACCCCTCACGAGAAAAGGGGATTGTAGGGGATTGTAGGGGATTTATCCCTTTTTTACCGCTACTTCCACGGATTTTGCTCTAAAGAACTAGCCGGTATCATTCCCTCCTTGAATGTCCCTAACAGAACAACAAGAGGCGCGTTACGTATGCATCCCTTTACTGTCCAGCTACAAAAGCCTAGAACAGACCACTTCTCTCGCTCAGTCATACCTAGGGTCTCCAGATTATGGAACAAATTGCCTGCAGATGTTTTCCCTTTCCGTCCCAGCCTCCAATCCTTCAAATCCCGAGTCAATAGACTACATTTCCCTTCTCTCCAGACACCCACGGTACGTTAGTACTTAGGCTTGAAGTATACGTGAGATGTCCTAGATAAAAAAAAACAAAAAAAATGTAATTAATTTACTTCCCTTTTGATAACGTAACTAGGGATTAGATAAGGAATGTGTTATTCTTTAAATATTAACTATTTCTATAACTAGCACGGATAGACCGCCCTATCGCCCCCCGAGGGGGCTCTATAAGGTCGGTAATATCATCAGTGTCATGCCCTGAAAATTTCGATTTGCTAGGCCATGTATTAAGGAAGATATCACACTCCTTCGGACTGGTGATGCAGAATAGACCGCCCTTCGTAACCGTATCGCTACACACATACAAACACCTATTACATATAAATACAATATATACGGTTTCGCTGAAACCTTACTAAATTAAGCTTGTCGTTTTTCGATCGCCTTGGAACCATACATATATTAACATTGTCTTCCTGAAAGGGACCTGCTGGATCATGATTGGTGGCGAGCCCTTCGGGCACGCCACTGACTCTCAAAGAAAAAAAATTGTGCATACAGATTATGAACATCGGTTCTTTCAACCGAAGAAGCCGTTCGCGTGTTGTAAGTTGTCAACTTTACTCCTAATCGTTGCTATGGCAATCATCACAATTGAATGTTTGCAAAAATATTTTTCTATAATTGACCGAATTCTACCTAGATGAGCAATTTCGATTCTACAACTCAGTAAATAACGGAGAAATTAAATTAATCGTCGTCATGGCAACCAAATACCGAAATTATTTTGAAATAAAAAATTAGTGTACTTCCATCCCTTTCGATAGCCACGTCACTCGTTCCAATCGGAAAAGGCGTCCATGAGTTATAAATTATCAACTTTATCCTTATGCCAACCATGGGAATCGATATTTACAGATATTTTTTAAATGATTGACCGAATTCTTCCCTGATATCAAATTTCAACTCTTGAACTCAATAACCACCTCACTCGTTCCAATCGCAGAAGGCGTCCGCGAGTTATAAATTGTCAACTTTATCCTTAATCGTTGCTATGCCAACCATGGGAAATATTCAGCGCATATAATGAATGAAATAAAAAATTAGTGTACTTCCATCCCTTTCGATAGCCACGTCACTCGTTCCAATCGGAAAAGGCGTCCATGAGTTATAAATTATCAACTTTATCCTTATGCCAACCATGGGAATCGATATTTACAGATATTTTTTAAATGATTGACCAAATTCTTCCCTGATATCAAATTTCAACTCTTGAACTCAATAACCACGTTCCAATCGCAGAAGGCGTCCGCGAGTTATAAATTGTCAACTTTATCCTTAATCGTTGCTATGCCAACCATGGGAAATATTCAGCGCATATAATGAATGAAGAAAGAAGCACTAAATTAAAAAATTATTATTTAATAATGCCGGTTGAGAGTAGGATTTGTTAGAAAAAATAAAAAAAAAAGTTTTTACCCCCTAAATACGCTCCTGGATAACCCATTCGAGATTAATTTTAAAGCCTGATGATCCCTCTATAAAATGGCGTTGAAAAATTTAGAAAAAATTAGATAGGAAAAAATACAGAGTGATTCAAATGTACCGATGTCGAGGGCAAAAATGGAAAATTAATCGTCGATTGCTCCCTTCCTATTAAGAATAAAAAAACTAAAAAATATGGATTTTACGTATTTTGACGAGCTCTTTCTGATCAGGTATATGAGATTTTGATTTGGATCCATTTTGACCCCCCCCCCAAAAAATTAAAAACCATGAAAAATTTGGGTCTAAAATCTACATTTCCAGTTTTTCTCAAATATATCCATTTTCCAGCCGTTTTAGGTATAGGTAAATGTATTGCAAAAAGAAAGTATTTGAGTTTCTAAAGGTTTTCGTTTGAATGCGTTTTTTTGTCCGACGTTTGGTTTTCGAGTTATTAAATACCAAAAAGGGGTCTGCAAATGACACTTTTCGACATAAAAAAATTCAAAAGAATTACTTCCCATTTTCCAAATATCGCCAATTTCAACAGGGTTCGGAAGCCCCCGGTCTTCTACAACCTCCGAAAATTTAAATCGATTTAATTAAGTTTTGCGACCTGTAATCGATATCATACGAAATCGCGGAAATTTCGATTTTGGCGTTTATTAAATCCGAAACGCAACACCCCGTATAACTGTTTTTTTTTTCGAAGCTAGATGCACTATCCCTCTATTAACCCTGAAAATTTGAACGTTCCCCTATCAACCATCTCGGAGAATTTAATTTTCTTCAGATTTCAAATTTTAAATCAGACCCGTCATTTTTGTAATATACCCCGTATGTACATATATTACCTAATGGAATAAAACCTTTCTATGATGCTTTAACGCGTTATCGAGAAATCGTTAAAAATGGTACTGAATGCCCAATTCTTCAAATTATATGTTCCGAAATCGACACTGGAACGTCTAGAGAAACGTTGGCCGGTATTTCTTAGGCCAAGAACGGACCAGAAAGCTTAAAAATCTCGCAAGATATACTGACATTTTTGCGACATTTAGACACTTCATATTTTAATACATTTCTCCGTTAAAACTGATTTTTAAATGCATTTGCAGGGCCTCAGCCAAATCAATAAAATTGGTATTTAATGCTTAAATCGCCCAATGAAATGTACCATAATTAAAAGTCTAAAGTCACTTCTATCTTTTTCATGTATATTCCAAGCCAAATCGGCTCAGGGAGCTTCCAATATCGCTGTCATTTTGACAGGTCATATTTTAATTTCGATGTAAAGAGAGTCCGTTCAATTGTTTTTCCAAGGCAATGCATTTAATATATGAACTTTTAAAATTTTTCCTGCACCGATCCAAAAAATGGTATTTATTTATAACTTTAACGAAAAAATATGGAATTTTAATTAGTTAGGGGCGTTCTCAGATGATAAGGGATCAAAATAAACCAAAAAAGAAATGTTAAATAAGAAAAATAATATATAATAATGCCGTTTAAAGATGAATTTTGATGGAAAAAAATTGAAAAAATGAGTTTTTACCCCCTACATCCGGTCCCGGATCACCCATTCGGGATTCATTTTAAAGCCTGATTATATCCCCAAGGGATAGCGTTGAAAAAGTTAGAAGAAATTAGATAGGAAAAGATACAGAGTGAATCAAATGTAGAGATATCATGAAAAAAAATCGTAAAAAATCGAAATTTAATCATCAATTGCTTCATTCCTATTAAGAATGAAGGAACTAAAAAATTTGTGTATAACGTAGTTCGGCGAGCTCTTTCCGATAAGACACATGGGAATTCGATTTGGATCCATTTTGACCCCCCCCCCAAAAAATTAAAAACCATGAAAAATTTGGGTCTAAAATCTACATTTCCAGTTTTTCTCAAATATATCCATTTTCCAGCCGTTTTAGGTATAGGTAAATGTATTGCAAAAAGAAAGTATTTGAGTTTCTAAAGGTTTTCGTTTGAATGCGTTTTTTTGTCCGACGTTTGGTTTTCGAGTTATTAAATACCAAAAAGGGGTCTGCAAATGACATTTTTCGACATAAAAAAATTCAAAAGAATTACTTCCCATTTTCCAAATATCGCCAATTTCAACAGGGTTCGGAAGCCCCCGGTCTTCTACAACCTCCGAAAATTTAAATCGATTTAATTAAGTTTTGCGACCTGTAATCGATATCATACGAAATCGCGGAAATTTCGATTTTGGCGTTTATTAAATCCGAAACGCAACACCCCGTATAACTGTTTTTTTTTTCGAAGCTAGATGCACTATCCCTCTATTAACCCTGAAAATTTGAACGTTCCCCTATCAACCATCTCGGAGAATTTAATTTTCTTCAGATTTCAAATTTTAAATCAGACCCGTCATTTTTGTAATATACCCCGTATGTACATATATTACCTAATGGAATAAAACCTTTCTATGATGCTTTAACGCGTTATCGAGAAATCGTTAAAAATGGTACTGAATGCCCAATTCTTCAAATTATATGTTCCGAAATCGACACTGCAACGTCTAGAGAAACGTTGGCCGGTATTTCTTAGGCCAAGAACGGACCAGAAAGCTTAAAAATCTCGCAAGATATACTGACATTTTTGCGACATTTAGACACTTCATATTTTAATACATTTCTCCGTTAAAACTGATTTTTAAATGCATTTGCAGGGCCTCAGCCAAATCAATAAAATTGGTATTTAATGCTTAAATCGCCCAATGAAATGTACCATAATTAAAAGTCTAAAGTCACTTCTATCTTTTTCATGTATATTCCAAGCCAAATCGGCTCAGGGAGCTTCCAATATCGCTGTCATTGTGACAGGTCATATTTTAATTTCGATGTAAAGAGAGTCCGTTCAATTGTTTTTCCAAGGCAATGCATTTAATATATGAACTTTTAAAATTTTTCCTGCACCGATCCAAAAAATGGTATTTATTTATAACTTTAACGAAAAAATATGGAATTTTAATTAGTTAGGGGCGTTCTCAGATGATAAGGGATCAAAATAAACCAAAAAAGAAATGTTAAATAAGAAAAATAATATATAATAATGCCGTTTAAAGATGAATTTTGATGGAAAAAAATTGAAAAAATGAGTTTTTACCCCCTACATCCGGTCCCGGATCACCCATTCGGGATTCATTTTAAAGCCTGATTATATCCCCAAGGGATAGCGTTGAAAAAGTTAGAAGAAATTAGATAGGAAAAGATACAGAGTGAATCAAATGTAGAGATATCATGAAAAAAAATCGTAAAAAATCGAAATTTAATCATCGATTGCTCCATTCCTATTAAGAATGAAGGAACTAAAAAATTTGTGTATAACGTAGTTCGGCGAGCTCTTTCCGATAAGACACATGGGAATTCGATTTGGATCCATTTTCACCCCGAAAAAAAAAAAAAACTGTCAAAAATTTGCATGAAAAATCGTAATTTCCAGTTTTTCCAAAATTTTTCCAATTTCCAGTCATTTTAGGTATAGGTAAATGTATTGCAAGTAGAGTGTTTGTGCCGGTTGTCCATCAATCCCCCCACTCTTCACCCCACCAAATCCCCCCACTCTTCACCCCACCAAATCCCCCCACTCTTCACCCCACCAAATCCCCCCACTCTTCACCCCACCAAAATCCCCCTCTCCTCTCCCCTCTCCTCTCCCCTCTCCTCTCCCCTCTCCTCTCCCCTCTCCTCTCCCCTCTCCTCTCCCCTCTCCTCTCCCCTCTCCTCTCCTCTCCCCTCTCCTCTCCCCTCTCCTCTCCACACTCCTCTCCCCACTCCTCTCCCCACTCCTCTCAGGAGCTTCCAAATGAGCTTTCAAAACTATTCCTCCTACCAGCTTTTCCCCACACCACTTTTATTGCTATAAATTCTCAATATTTACAGTATTTAACACAATTCAGATCATGTCTGTAGCAGTCCCTATTGATCTCTCCTGGGACGCAGAACATTACGAAAGCTATAATCCACAAGACTACATAGAAAACAATTTAATAATAATAAATCCACCTCCCAACCTATCTAAGGGTGCTAAAAAAAAGTTTCGAACTGGACAGATAAAGAAAGTTCAAGAATTGGAAACAGAAAAGGAAAAGACTGAAAAGAAAGAAAAACTATGTCTTGCCCAACAGCAAATGTAATGTTTAGTCATGTAAGCGGAAAGAAAACCTTGCAGGATTTTACTACAGATGAACTAGAAATGTTACCTTTGGAATATCTAATTAATTATGCAGATCCTTTGGAACTCTTGGATGTATGGGGGAAATTACCAATGTCTTATAAATCAAGTTTTGATCTTCAAATTAAATTGCCATGTTTTATACATTACAATCGTCCTGACTGGAGCACACAATTCGATGGTCCTCCTGTATCTCAGAAATCATGTTTCATGTGCAATAGAAACATAAAGTAGAATAATGTAGATAAACTCACTGTTATTTTTTCAAAAATAAACCTGTATTTTAATAAATGAATTTTTCATAAATGTCAAACAAATAATTAGAAGTATTATTCATTAATCCACCTATCACCAATCACCCTACCAAATCCCCCCACTCTCCATACCCCACCGCTACTTCCAATCCATATTTAAAGCTATAACAAAGCATTTTTGCGGTTAGTTATGTATCCTAAGTGGTTCAGTATTACTACATATAACTTTAGTGTTTTATCAAGGTGTCGTTGTTTAGTTTGCAAAAACCTAATTGTTAAGAGTAATAGTGCTTGTATACAGTATTGTACAAATTGTTGTGAGCTGAGACCAGTGAAAATATCTGAAGAAATGTGTTGACTTTTATAAAAGAAGAAAATGCTAAAACCTCAACAGAAAATAAAAGTGTTGGAACTCCAATATCATCTTATTAAAGTAAAATACAGACTTTTTCAGAAAAATTATGGTAGTGAAATACTAACATTGTATGATGAAGCTATTATTTTATGTGATAATCTACTAAAGGAATCTATAACAGTTAAACATTTTAATGATCATTTGATGATAATAAATTTGGGATTAGATTCACATAAATCCTATAATGTAATGAGAAGAATGATTGCTGAAGAATAAAATCCATTACAACGTTAAATTCATACAGTTCGTCTTCTCAGTTCATTTGTGATTTTAGAGAAGCACTATGAAGAAGGTTACATTTAACGAAAATATGAATAAAATCCATGTATTGTTTGCATGGAAGTTTGCTTACAAAGCAGCACGTGAGAGTGATTATGAGCAGTATGTATTGGATCGCTACCGCTTTCAAAATAGACTTCAATATGCTGAGAACCTCCTAAAGGATGTTTTGGATGAAAATTATAGGAAGAAAATATACAATGAACGTTTTAAATAATTTTTGTTTTATTACAACCAATTCAAGCTCATATCCTCCCACCTCGACCATGTGGTCTTGACTTGCAATACTGAGTGGGGGAATATCTATAAATTTATACGCACACGGTTTCTAAAACATTATTTGCTAGAAATAATACATAAATATGATTCAAAAACGAAAGCTGGTTGGTAGCAGAAAATCGGTGAAAAAGCTTAAACAAGAAGACAGAAGCAGATGCCCTGTTTGTTTATATTCCATGAGAAGAGAAGAAATTTGCACACCCAATTCGTGCACACACAAATTTTGTATAAAGTGTTTAACAGAGTGGACGAAAACAAACGCACATTGTCCTCTTTGCAGAAGATTCTATTTCTCAATTGTTTTAAAAGAGACTAAGGAAAAGATTCTTGTGAAGAAAAATGACAGTGCTGATCAAGCTCTAGTGATATTGTTGTATATAAGTGACATGAATTTAATATAGGTATATCAGAAGTAAATAAAACCATGTTGTTAAATATAAAGTTTCTTTATTTTATTTTATTATATTACATCTTTTTTTAATATCCAAGAATTGTGTGATTTATCCATTCCCAACCATTTAACATAAACTTTATCTCCCTTTCTTCTTAGCACCTTTTCCACGAGATACACGTTTGAATGTTTGACTTTCTGCAACTCCGGTTCATAAAAACTACCTAAAATTATTTCATTTTTGTCATCTGTCAGCAAATATGTTCTTGGGTTGGTTAATTTAATTTCTTTAATTTGAAAAATTTCATTTGACCAGTTTGGTGTATAGCCCTTTTGAAAAGCCTCCCTGTATTTACTAACCCTAACATAATCCCCTTGTTTAAATTTTGATTTTCTGGGGTCAATTGTTTTTATATTATTATAAGTTGATTTTAGAACATCTTTTTCATTTTCTTCATTTATATCTATAGGTTTTAATCCTGTTGTTCTATGTTTAGTTGTATTATACTTAAAAACAATATTATTTAGGATATCCAACCATTTATAATTGCCTTGCAAGCTAAACTGTTTCCACATGAGAGTTTTTAATGTTCTGTTGACCCTTTCAACAATCCCCGCTTTGATAGTGGAATATGTACTGTAGTGATTAATGTTATATTTTTCCATTAATTTATTAAAGTTTTTGTTGAAAAATTCTCTTCCTTGATCTGTATGTATGTTAGTTGGAGTAGTTTTCGCAAGCTTTAAAATTTTTTCCATAGCTAAAGTTACTTCCTCAGCAGTTTTTCTTTTAACAGGTTGAACCCAAACATATTTGGAAAATGTGTTTATAACAACTAAAATATATCTATATCCTTTATTTAGTTTTGCATAAGGTATCATTTCCACCAAATCAGCTTGCCATAAATCGTTTAAATTTTTAATAATAACCCGTCGTCGTCTAAAATTTTTTCTAGCAGGTTTATGTAACTCGTTGACTAGATCTTCCTTGATGTTAGGTTGTGCAGACATGATAATTAAATGTTTAGTTTGTTACTTCTACAGGACATTTTATTAACAATTCACCATAAAAATCTTCTAAATGACTACCTTCAGGACGATGAAAAGAAAGAACATCCCCTTTCTTTAACCGAATACCTACAGGATCGGTGATCTTTTTTCCGTTAATTTTTAAGAAAACATATTTTTTCGGGTATTCTCCAGAAATTATAGTAGCAGATTCCATAGGAAAAACATATGTAATTCGTTTGTCTTGTAATAAATGGTAAACTCTATCGGATAGAGAGTAAATTCCCATGAAGGGTAACACCAAATTATACCAAAGTTTAACTGCACTAAGGTCAACAACTTTTATAATGTTATGTTCTTCAGATGAAAATTTATTATCCTTGCCAAAGATGTGGGAACCAAACTTGTCAATAGACATGGTTGTTGCCAGCGGTAGAATAAGGAATAAACATGTGAGAATTAGTATTTATTTAATTATTTTTGCTTCTCTTAGTTCTTCTAAAATCGATATTATTTCATTTTGATGACCAGTATGTCCTGCCATTTGCGATGACATCAACAATTTCAATCTATCTATGATTTCGTTTGGATCGTCATAATAAACGTAATCTAATTTCTTTTTTGATAAATTTAACATAGCTCCCCCCTTTCCACTTTTTGTAGACAGATTTCTTGTAGAACGCGGTCTTTGTGGAGGTAACAAACGTGAAGTGCTTGGTAGAACTGCACGATAACCTGTCTCTGTTGTGCTTCCACGTTTTAATATACCTTTTTGTAATAAGTAAGGTTTAACTATTGTCAAGTATTTAATGTCGGTCGAACCTTGAATTTGACTATTAGGATCAAAATTTCGTCTATATGCATTTGTCCTATTCAAAACATCCATATAATTTTCCATATCATTTGATGTATAACCAACAGGTTCTTTTTTAAAAAGAAGCTCATACAATCCAGGTGTTCCCTCATACCTAACTCCTTCAACTTTAAAATCTTTTCCTATGAAATCCACCACAGAATTAGCAATCTTATATTTATCTGCATCAACATCATGGCTAAACCCATATTTGTTATCAAATTTGCCTTCCGTGTCTTTTATTAGCCCATCCACGAAAGGTCTTAGAAGTGAATGATATGCTTCCAAATATTCTTCATAAGCAGGTGTTCTTGTTAATTCTAAAACATCTTGTCGCAACTCACTTATAGTTGGTTCAATTGTTGTTTCAGGGCTTGATTCTCCTGTACGAGACTGTTGCGAATCTTCAAAAAATACTTCTTCATCTCCTAAAAGTGAGGGCATGTGTGTTGAAAGATATTTACTATATGCATTTGATTTCCTTTGATTAACCTCTGGCGTAGGAAATTGAAATTTTGGAGTCGAAACTAATTGTGGTGAATATACTTCTTTTTTAATGAACGGTTCTGTTTTAATTGTCTGAATTAACTCATGCAAAGGTTGAGTTATTGGTTTAAATTCTTTTTCCATACGAATTTCTTTATCAGATAAATCTGATTTTAAAGCTTTATACTTTTGTCTAACGGCTTGTCTAGTTTTTACCAACTCTTTCGCTGTTTTTTCGTCCATCTTTACAAAAGGTAGGTTGTATACTAGAAAATTATCGTTGTGTCAGAGAGTTATATAGTGGAAATAAAATTATCAAATCCTTTTCTATAGCGACCATCATTAAATTGGCAGTCTTTGTCAATAACGACAAAGTCATATTTATGTTTCCAACACATTGAACACAAGTTTTTAAACTCCTGAAAGCTCATGTCACCATTTACATGATCATCATATATATGTTTCAAGTTTGTAGCATCCTGTTGAAAAATTACCAAGAGGTTGGCATTATCACGTATAAGTTGTTTAGGGATTGATGAATATGTTTGACACAAATAAAAACAATCTGTATTTTTATGACGTCCGAAACAAAAATAATCCCTCATAAGACTTTGATCAGTGCATACTATATCATCAAATACAATCAATGAATTTGGTTTTATTTCAGTGGGTGAAACAATATCCTCAGCGTTCGATGATTCAAAATAACCAATAAACTTTAGTGGAGCAAAAAGCCTTTTTAGATATTCATATTTTGATTGATATAAGGATTTTGAGTACACATATATGTTTTCAAATCTTAATCCATTAGGGTGTGTTATAAGAGAAATCATAACATTTGTCTTCCCACAACCCGATGGTCCTACTATTAAACATCTTTTACAGTTTCCACCAAATAATTGTCCATGTTTTCGATAATTATCATGACATAAATCAAAATTTTTTATCGGTAAAGAAAAATCTTGTTTTTTGATCTTCATTGTTTGAACATCACTATTTAAGTAAGGTTATTTGCGTTTTTAAATCATTTATATATAATGATTAGACATAATAATAATGTCATTCACTGCGTGGAAGGACAGAGAACAGGTAGTGGTTTATTAAATACTCTTATTAATAAATTACCAGTAGAGCTCCATATTCCTTCTTATAACTTTTGTGGGCCTGGTACAAAGTTAAATAAAAGGCTCGCCCGAGGTGATAAGGGAATTAATTTATTAGACGAAGCTTGCAAAGAGCACGATATAGCATATTCGGTATATTCCGATTTAAAAAACAGAAACGAGGCAGATAAAGTATTAGCTAAAAAGGCATTTAATAGATTTAAAGCTTCAGATTCAAATCTAGCCGAAAAACTGTCATCCTTGGCTGTGGCCGGAATCATGAAAGCAAAAACAAAACTCGGTATGGGAATAAGAAAAAGAAGTCATAAACGCAAGAAAGGAGGTCAAATATCCTTTAACCAAGGTGTAAGAAAAGCACGTGAAGAGCTGGTTGGAAAAAAGTTTGCTAATATAAGAAATGCTGCCAGCACAGCTTTATCATCCATTAAAAAATTAAAAATAAAAGAACCTAAACAAAGAATTATTCCAATTCCAAAAACTGGTGGAATTTTACCTTTAATACCTATTTTTGCTGGTTTATCTGCTCTAGGAGCCCTAAGCGGAGGTGCTGCTGGCATTGCGCAAGCAGTAAATTCTGCCAAAAATGCACAGAAGAAGTTAGAAGAACAAACAAGACACAACAAAGAAATGGAAAAAATATCGATAGGGAAAGGGCTTTATTTAAAACCTTATAAGCAAGGGTGTGGTCTATATCTTAAACCATATTCAAAAAACTGTTAAATTTGCTACCTCGCCGACCTTTGACAAATATAGATTTATTAAAGTATGCAAAAATATTAAAGTTGCAACATTTTAGAGGTGTCTTTATGAGAAACAAGTTACCCAAAAAAATAAAAAAATATGAAACCGGTATTATAAATTTAGATGATGATATGGGGGAAGGCACTCACTGGACAGCGTATGTTAAAAATAATAATAACATAATTTACTTTGATAGTTTTGGAAATTTACGACCACCAAATGAAGTTATAACTTATTTCTATAGCGATGGTAGCAACAACAATATTAAATATAACTATGAGAAATATCAATCTTTTAATACCTCAACTTGTGGACAGTTATCATTACAGTTTATTTATAATAATACGTAACTGTGTTTCCATTTTATTCTTATTTCGACCATCATGTCGTTTACTATAGCTCTTTCCACAAATTCAGCTATACTTCAAGCAGATTTCCATCCACCTATTTACTTAGATCCTAACACTTCCTACGTTGTCGGACTTACCAACTTTGAAACTTTTAATGCAATACCAAATATTGATAAAAGTAATAATAAAGTATATTTTGGAAAAAATAATGAATTTTTAACAATTCCTACGGGAAGTTATGAAATGGACGATGTTAATAAATATTTACAGACTGAATTCCAAAAAAGAAATATTTCATTTCACCTCTATGCAAATAACAACACATTAAAATCAACAATAAAGTCTACTACAGATATTATTTTTAAAGATGGAACAATAGGAAAACTTTTGGGTTTTAATAATGGGATAATATCTGGTGATGGAGTTCCAAGAACATCGCAAAATCCAGCAGAGATTATAAAAGTTAATTCTTTATGCATAGACTGCAGTATCGCAGAAGGTTCCTATCTGAACGGAAAGCCAGTACACATTATTCATCAGTTTTTCCCTAATGTTAGCCCTGGATTTAAAATAATAGAAAGCCCCCAAAATATTATTTATTTTCCTGTTACAGTAAAAGTAATAGATAAAATAACAATAAAGGTAATAGACCAAGATTTAAATATTGTTGATTTTCGAAACGAAACTGTAACAATAAGGTTGCATATAAAAGAAGTATAATGGTTATCCTTTATAATAGAAAAACCTTCAATTTACCCACAAAAATTAATAAAAACTATAAGAAGACTAAACACCGTAAACCAAAGATTAGTAGAAAGAGAAACACACAAGGGATAACACCTGAAAATATAAGCTTTTTGAAATCTCTAGGTTTAAAGGTTTTAGTATAATGGATATCCTTAACGTAGCAGAAGGTCTTTTCATAGATAATTCAATTGTGCATTCCGAAGTTCATGGTTATGAACCATACCTACCTACAAAATTGGGAAATAATGATGAAATTATAATACCTGTTCATGAAGTAGACAAGTATACGCTTCCTTCCGAAAGCTTTCTTTACATAGAGGGTAAACTAACAAAAGATAATAATACTATTTCAAATACATTAAAATTGATAAACAATGGGATTGCATTCCTTTTTAAAGAAATGCGTTATCAACTAAACGGTGTTACAATAGATTCAGTTAGAGATGTTGGGTTAACTTCGACAATAAAGGGATACATGTCGTATAATAAAAATGAATGTAATAGACTTAAAAACGCAGGTTGGTTTCCTATGGAATCTTCACAAGTTGTTGACGCAACAACAGGATTATTTAATGTTTGCATTCCGCTTAAATTCTTAATGGGGTTTTTTGAAGACTACAAAAAAATTATTTTAAATGCCAAACAAGAACTTATTTTAGTACGAGATAATTCGGACAAAAATGCAACAATTAATACTGCAGATGAAAATCCAAAAATTGAGCTTACTAAGCTAACTTGGAATATACCTCACATTTCAGTAGCTATTCCTCAAGAATTAGCATTATCTAAAATAATTAATAAGAATACTGATATAATAATTGCTTTCCGGAGTTGGGAACTGATTGAATACCCAGAATTATTAAAAACTAATCGTCATAACTGGCCTGTCAAAACATCTACGAAAGTTAATACCCCACGTCATGTAGCAATTGCTTTTCAAAAAGACTTAAGGGATAAATCAACAACTGATATGTCTCTATTTTCCAACGTTAAATTACGAAACATCAAAGTATTTTTAAACTCTGAGAGATATCCCTACAACGATCTATTTTTAGACTTTGCTAAAAATAAATTTGCATCATTATATGAAATGTTCTCACAATTTCAAAAATCTTACTATGGAATAACACCTGAACCCATTTTTTCTCCAAAGGAATTTAATACTTATGCTCCTATCGTATATATCGATTGTTCACATCAGAAAGAAACAATTGAATCCGGACCTATTGTTATGAGAGTTGAGTTTGAATTACATGATGATCTTAAAGACAAAATATCTGCCTATTGTCTTATTATGCATGACAAAGTATTTAGTTACAATCCATTAACCAAAAATGTTAGACAAATTTAAAGCGCATGTCTAACTATATAAAATCAATGCTCTACTATTCTTTCCTACCATTATGGGTGAAGATCTAGAACTTCGAGTATCCTACTTTTTAAAAGAACTGAAAAAATTAAAACAACAACTACAAGAATATTCTGACAAGAAATCTATGATTAAACAATTCTCATTTTTGAAATTATGAGGTTATTAATTGTCGATGTGCAAGGATTTAACATAGAAAATAAGAAGTTTATTCCCAAAGAGTTGGCTGCCTATGATGGACACAAAATATGCCACTATATCTTTAAATCACCATTTGATATAAAATACCTACCACCTGACTTACATAAACAAGCTGTATGGTTAATGAAAAATCATCACTGTATTCCTTGGAATGAAGGATATACACCAATTCACAAATTTTCTGAAATAATCAAGAATCTAACAGAAAAGGCTGATCAAGTTTATGTGAAAGGGAGAGAGAAATCCGAATGCATCCGAAAATATTCATTAAAACCAGTCATAGAACTTGATGAAAATCCAAAATTACAAGAAGGAGAAGCTCATTGTTTTTATCATTCTAAATCACCATGTATATGTGCACTTACTAATGTATACAATTTATATAATAATTATTTAATGATTGAATAAAACACATAAATAAAATAAAGTTTTTTATTTGTTATAAATTAGGTTTAAAATACTTCTTGAATAATTTCAGGTGACAAAAACTTCTTTACTTCATCCAAATGCTCCTCAAATCCCATTTGTTTCATCGTGTACAGAAAAGACTTTAAATCAGAAGTATGTAAATATATGTTACAGGCTTCGGCAGCTTTTTCATACTTTCTACCCATTTCTATACATTCTTCATACGTATAAAATCTTTCAAATCCATACTCGGCTTCATAGGCAGCATCAAATTCTAAATTACTGAAGTGTTGTGATAGATTCTCTATAGCACTTGTTAGGTTATATGCTACTGGTTGAGATGTATATGCTAACCACATCTTGTTGGAGAATGTTCAGACTTAAAGTAAGTTCAGAGCTTTAAATATTAATTTAGGAGGTGGGGGGAATAAAAAGAAAAATATATTTATAAGTTTTTATTTTCAATACAACTTTTTACAAATTCATTACATGTAAATGTTTCTACATCCTCCACAACACAATCTGAGTAAAAGTTTAATAATTCTAAAACACAGCAAACATTTAAACTATTTTCCATAGGTGAAATAACATCATATACATTTTTTAACAAATCACCATTTTTCATAGAGATTCCACTAACTAAAATATTGTAATATTTGGAAAATTCCTGGTTTTTTAAGATATCAAAACGATATTTGATTAAATTTGACACGTTCACTAATTCATTTATGGTATCACCAGCTAAGAAAACTTCATTACCACCATCTTGTGTAATCTTAATTATTCTTGCATCACCAATAAACACAAAGTGAATCTCATAACCATTCCCCTTCATGGGTTGCCACCCGGTGTTGTTGGAATAAATGAAACTTAACATAATTCCTTGATTATTTAGTAAGGAAATCCATTGATCTTCATTAAAAATCACATTTTGATTATATTTGTATCCACAGAGTTTAACAACAGGAATATATTTTCTCTCTAAGGAAAATCCAATGCTGACCCATTTGGATTTGGATTTGTTAATGTAGTAAATTGTTTCATTGATGAGAGCTGCATTGCGCTTCTTACTAAACTCTTGTTGGTTATAGTTTGTTGGTTGATACATTTTCAGATGCTTGCTTGAAATACTGTGAGTAGAACTGTGGGTGAGCGTTTAAATAAGCAAGCGTGGTAGTGGGGAAAGCAAGAGTGGTGGGGATAGTAAGAGTGGTGGGGGGATTTAAACACTAATCTTATAGATTTAAACATCATTTAGCGACTAACCATGAATGAGTGTAAGACAGAACTTTTTATCGACATTCAAGGATTCAATTGTTCTTTTGGGTACATTCCAAAAGAATTAGCGATTTATGATGGGATTCGTTGCTCAAATTATCTGTTTAAATCACCATTTCAAAAAAATATGTTATCTACCCCTGATATCAAACTGGTTAAATGGGGCGAAGAGTATCATGGACTAAAATGGGAATTTGGAAATATAGAACTTAATGAAATTGATGATATTTTAAAGCATGTGTTAGAAGTTTACCAATCGCCCAAAATTTACGTGAAAGGGAATGAGAAAATAAACTACTTAAAAAAGTTTTTGAATGAAGATTTCATATACGCTATTCCCATTGGTCAAGAACCAAAATTAAGTAGATTTAAGAAAATTCCAGAATGTTATTTTCACAAAAATGTGAATCCATGGCATTGTGCATTAGCAAACGTAAAATTGTTATATAATTATAGACATTGTTATGAATAAAAACCTTTATTATAAATATGTTTTTTTACTATTGAATTTTATTTATAGTACAAATATACTTTGAATAATATATATCCTATTGAACATATAAACACTACTAACAATATACTTAATAATACTACACACATATTTGAACTACATTCTTCTATACAAGATTTTCTATACAACTGATTCCATTCCTGTGTCACTATTGAAGTTTTATTGACATAATATAATCTTAACTTATACTGCACAACGGTAGAATCATTTATAATATTATCATCTATTTTGTGGGTAAATAAACCATTATTTATATTCATTCTTTTCCATGTTGAAGGCCAACTATCATTATTTACATTATTAACAGATAGACAAATAAATGCTTCTCGAACATTAGGATCAACTTGTGTGAACAAAGTATTGTTAACGAATGCTGATAGAAATAGAACTCCTACTGGTAGCAGAGCCATTTTCAAAATAAAATATTTTCCCAGGGATCTTATGTTTTATATTCGTCATGAACTAAATTTTTTAGAATGTCAATTACATTATTAACTTGGTCATCATTAGTCTTGGATTTCTCTTCCAAAATACTTATATGTTTGTGTCCCCAAGCTAAAGTTCTAAAAGAATCTGGAATTATATAGCGTTTATCATCTTTTGGAGATAAAGCAACTTTATTTTTTAATTGTGTGAACATTTCATGTAAAATTGAATGAAAAATATTCATTTTTCTAAATTTGATCTCAGAATTTTCAACTACATCTTTATAATCTTGTTTAGTAATGGAATTTTCTATAAC
The DNA here is from genome assembly GCA_963971165.1 of Philopedon plagiatum. Lineage (NCBI taxonomy): Eukaryota > Metazoa > Arthropoda > Insecta > Coleoptera > Curculionidae > Philopedon > Philopedon plagiatum. Next base: position 9,997,166 of record OZ020196.1, on the reverse strand, counting down.
ATATTTTTTAACACCCTTTGCCTTTTTTTCAGATTTCTCTTCTAAATTTACACAGTAAGCTTTAGCTCCCGTCCCATAAAAACTTGAAATTGGTTTGCCCGCAAATTCATCTTTCATTCGCCCTAATACTGATTTATTCTTAGTAATATTATGAATATTGTTTTCATTGAAATTAGAAGTGTCAAATTTGTCTAAATTGTCTTGCATATCTTTATAAAAATTTTCAGTCTCTACTTGCAAGATCAAACTATCTGTATCCGTGTATAACAAAATTGCTTCGTCTCCATACTTGCTTTTAATATAATCATAATAAAAATCATATAAAACGGTTTTTGATAATTCCAAGACTGTGAAGCCAATATAAACAGGTTTATTGTAAGTCACTTTTACTCTTTCCATTTGTATCGCAACCAAATTTTCATTAAAGACTAATCGATTTTTAAAATTTGGTTTAGCAATCAATGTCTGCGCTCCTTGTTTTTTACCAATATTCTCCCAGTGTGTGATTAATCTAATGTCAACTCGCTTATCAATGTTTTCTAAAGATTTACCATAAATGGCATTATTAAATAATTTATAAGTATCCTTTTCCAACTTATTTTTAGATTTGTTCCTCATTTCGGTATTTAAATCGATATACTGTTTAAGAAATGCAACCTGTTTAAATTTAATAACTCTATGAATTTTAGTTAATTTTAATCCATTTTGAAGCACCTGTTTCAGATTTCGGTAATGAATAACATATGTTTCTTTATGGTTTAAATTACATATTAATTTCTTTTGTTTTGAACCAGGTGCACAAATATTTTCAGCCAAAAAAGGTAATTCGTTGTGCTCTTGATGTAAACCTTGAGGATACTTTAAATCTACTTCCAAAACGAACCCGAATTCAGCATCGTCAGGAAGAGACATCACAACAAGGTCTTCAATTTCTTCATCGTTCAACCAAGAAAAATCACTTACGGGGAGACATTGACTCATACTATGTCCATACAAGTTAGTGGCATCCAAATACATTATAAATGAATTTGGTTTGCTTGGATCATAATTTTCCAAGAATGGATTATTAGCTTCTGCTTTTCGAACGCTGCAATGACAGACACCACCTCTTATATTATTTTTAAAAAAATGTATCATATCTATATCCGTTAATAATTCTAATTTAACATCAGTCATTTTTAACATTGAATCCCAGCTTAAACCTGGTAATGTATAATACTGTGCAGGATCTAGCTTAAAATTATTTAAAGATACATTTCGAAACGCTTCAAAAAAATCTGTTAATATGAGAACATCTGACAATAAATAAATTTTGGTATAATCCATAAGATTTTGACAATTAAATAAATTCCAAATATTAAAAGCTCTATTGTAATCCGATGGACACATAGGTTCATCTTTAAGTTTATCATAAAAATGTTCAATAGCTGGGAGTTCATTTTCATGTAATTTTTCGAAAGAATCAACGTAAGAATAAGGATAAACACCTTTTTTACGAATTTCGTTGAACTGGTTAGGATCTTCAAAATATTTTTTAATCTCAATGCACTGATTTGATTCCAAGCTTTCACCAAGCTTTTCCAAAGAGGAACCAACGAAACGGAATGAATCCAAAAATCTCATTTTTATAAAAATACTTTTTTCGCTATTATCCTTGCCTTTTACTTTGTCAACCAATATGGATTTTGAAAATGAAATATATTTTTCCTTAGTTTGTGCAAGTACATCAATATTATCTTCTTCACAGCACAATTGTTTAACAAATAAATGACTATCATAACCAGTTAAATTATGAAAAAAGATGGGTATAAAATTTGGAATTTGAAAGTTTAAGTTGCAGATACTGTGAGCTGCATTTCGAAATTTACCAGTTAAATGATCATGATCCCTGACTTTTTCATTTTCTTCAATTGTTTTATTACAAATATGACAAATTTTGCTATTTTTATAAGATAGTTCTTCCTCATCTGTTAAAGGAAGCATTTTCACTACAGGTTTAAGATGGTCATTATAAATTCTATGTGCATGACCTTCAATTCGTTTACAAAATTCATCAGCTGCATCCAAACCAAAATAGAAATCTAGTATCGACAAAGAATCATCATATGAGCACTTAATAAAATAGCAAAAAGCGTACGGTTCGTGTTTAAATGTATTTAAAGTATAAGAATTCTGTTCGTTTCCCGGTTCTTGATGCTGTAAAGGTTTTAAAAAGCATTCAAAGTCTGCATATATGACAAACGGAACTTTTAGTTGTTTTTGAAAATTTTCAAACTGTAGAATATTTTCTGGTATATTTTGACCGTACTTATTTATTTTAATGTCATTGGTAGGAACTTTTGTAAACAAATGATTACAATCATGTGATTGGTGTAATTTTAATTTTTCCATTGATGTAAAATAAATTAAACATCCATCACAAAAATATTTTTTATGCTCTCTTTTATTAATCTGAGATGACACTAATCTTGACATGTTCTTAATCCAACAATAATGGTTGTTTTCACCTTCACTTATTAACAACAAATTTATGTGTACTGGAAGTTTTTTACTAGTGTAATGAAGAGGACCTACTACTTCATACTTGAATTTACTATCTTCATAAACACTCTCTAAACCATAAACATTTATAGATATTTGATTAAGCGTTTCAAACTTCTGTATATCCTTTAATTTCACAGGAAAATCTATTCCTTCAAAACTTAAATACTCAAAAAAATTAGGGTATGAACTTGTTCTATCAAAATTAATATTAGCAGGAAACAGTGCACTTATCACACTCCATGCAAAACAATATGAATCATTATTTTTGATATTAATAACAGCTTTTTTATTTGAAATTTGTTTTGGTAATGGTATATACGATGAAGCTCTAATTGGATTATACTTGTTTATATTAAGCTCCAAATGTAAGATTTTTTCCAATGTCCAACCTGATCCATTTTCCGCAAATATTGACACCTTTTCTTTAATTTCAGACAAAAACTGTTTATAAATATCACTTAAACTTGTTGTCGAAGTTATGACCTTATTTTTTGTGTTAAATGATTTAATTTCGATTCTCTCTTTTGTTTGTAAAATATATTGTCCAAATAGTTCTACATTAATCTTAACACTTCTATGCTTAACTAATTGTTCGGAAAGTAAACTTACAAATTTTTGTTGTACTTCATCAAAAAATTCTTCAATGTCCACACACTTTTTCGATGGCAGCAACATGTAAGACACAATCCTGTTTTTAAAAGCAGAAGTTAAAATTTTCACATCATCGTCACTTTTAAGTGCACTTTTATGTAGGTTTGATCGTAAATGGGCAGAAAGTTTATTTTTCACGTACCAAGTAACACAATCTTTACATCGCGATAAAGTAAGTTTAGGTATTGGAGGTCTGTCTTCTTTAATATCTTCTATTTTAGCTTTTTTCATGGATACATCACATACCTGGGTATTAGCCTTCCTTTTTTCTCCCGAACAAGATGGTCTCATGGCACACGATTCTCTTTTATGTCTATACACGTTCGATTGATGAGTAAAACTCTTGTTGCATTCACCGCACTGATACATCTTGAGAACTGAACAAAAAGTAGAAAAGGTTGATATTTATTCAACAGTTCTTGGGATATTTTAACTGCTCTCACAACACTTTGCACAATACTAAACAATTAATATAATATCAACGCTAAGTCAACTAACCGCTGAGGATATATAGGTAACAAGGAGAAGACACAACTGTATTATATCCAGCTGAAGATACGACTGCGAACACTTAAGAACGAGAAGCGAAGAGAGAATATAAAGAGAATCCGTCTGGGCGGAGCATACGCATGCCCATGCGCATCTCTATTGCGCAGTTGTAAAAAACGAAAAAAAAAAAACTTTTTTTTTTTTTTTTTTTTTTTTCGTCTGGGATTTTTTTTTTTTTTTTTTTTTTTTTTTTTTTCGTCTGGGATTTTTTTTTTTTTTTTTTTTTTTTTTCGTCTGGGATTTTTTTTTTTTTTTTTTTTTTTTTTTTTTTTCGTCTGGGATTTTTTTTTTTTTTTTTTTTTTTTTTTAAGTTCTTGGAGGCGGGGCTTAAGTTTGCGCCGGCCAATCCGGTTCTTGGAGGCGGGGCTTAAGTTTGCGCCGGCCAATCCGGTTCTTGGAGGCGGGGCTTAAGTGGGGAGTGGGGGGAGGAGTGGGGGGAGGAGTGGGGGGATTTGGTGGGGTGAAGAGTGGGAGGAGATGAGAAAATTTTACATAATTTTGCCACTGAGCACTTTTTTCTACGACCAATAATAGATTCCTCAGTATTTAATAAATTAAAAACTCATCAAAATGTTCGCGCGCGAGCGAGCAGCGGATAGAGCGGTATATAGGTACTCATAAGCGTCGCGCGCTATAAACCAATGTTCATAACTTTTGATCCATTAAAGATATTTGGATAAAACACAATTGCACGTATATAATCGCCAAGACAATAAATTAATCATATCTGAAAGTATTTCGAATGTTGAATTTCCAGTATTCTTGTTTAAGTGTGAAATTTTCTACTTTGTTGAGTAGGTATATATATTTATAAACAAATTTTAAAAAACTAAAAGTAAGTATTATGATCTCTTCTTGAGACCACTATCTACGAATTCTGTGAGGGGTGTTATCCATAGGCCTCTTTTTTTTTACGACAAATTTTCAGTTGTCTGTTTTACGAAAAATGAATTTTTGCGTGTTCGCATCTTAGGAAAACCATTCATTATTTTTTGTAATTTTTCAATTTTAAAAATAATACAGTTGTTGAGGTAAAACATGTACTTTCAGTCGATGTGATGTGTGGTTTTACAAAAACTTTAATTTTTCAGTGAGTTTTATTGACATAAATTTGAAGTTATCTCGAAAAAGATGATAATATCGCTATAAAGAAATTGTTATAAAAAGGTAATCATCTATAACTTGGTAAAGTTGTAGATAAATATATGTTCTAATAATATTTTTACCATATATATAATAGTTTCTGCATATTATATTTTCATAAATTTCGTTTTGTCCCAAAAAAAACGTGGTTTTTCATATTGCGCGCCAAAGACTTACATACCTCATAAATAGGTATTACAAAAATATATATTTCTTAATTTTAATCTCTGCAAAAAAAATTGAGAATATTATAGTACACGATATTTTGGAAGTTTAAACACTTAATCGACGTCAATTTTTTTAAAGAATAACTACTAAAAATGAATAACTTTGGTTTGCAATGATCGTTGTTATAAGGGAGAAAGAAATAAAGTAACTATACAACTTAATGGTTAGAACGCAAAATTTATAGCTAAAGTTCTGGGATAGTTCATGGAAAGGTAGTACTACTTATAATATATTAAAAAATGATTTTCACAACATGACATGGATTAAACGTATAAAATGATCAAAAATAGTTATTAATACAATGTACATTACTTGATTAAACTTTACATAAAGCTCTACAAGAAGCAAACATACCACTACCGGAATATATAATATTAATATATAACTTTATTTTAATTAAATACATATTATATTTTGCACCAAACAGCAATCACCGATTAGGAAGCCTAACAAACAACCATAACAAATTAATAATAAAGCAAGCTAAACTAGGTACTTATTTGGAGCTTTGAAAAATATTAAGTTTCCTTTTAGCCTTTGAAGTGCTCGCACTTTGTTTTTCGCTTATGATATTGGTTTTTACCTTACTATAATTATTAAAAAATATATTAACATATAGAACCTACCCAATTAGTTTAAAAAAATGTAGGTCCTGATAGGTAAATTTTGATCTATCTTTTACAACATATATCAGGTAATCAAAAAAATATAAAAAATAAATGTAGGTACCTACTAAATAATATTTTTAAAATTTTTATACCTAGGTTACCAAGGTAAGGGCGTATCTCCAGGCGTATACAGCTATTTATTTAAATAAATATTACCTATCTAAACTAACAATAGACATGGATACTCAAAATTAAAAAGTACACATCAGTCTACATTATAAGACATTGACATTATGGTATATACTGGCTTAGTCCACCTTCATACTACCTTGGCCCCCTCATAATATTAATCATTCGTATTTACCCTTGAATTCCTTCGAAGAATTTTTGATAACCGCTGCAAAGAGTGTTTAAACTATTTAAGGTAACTATGTCATACCATCAGTCATAATATGGTACTTATCGATTTGAATTTCTATAAAGATCTTAGATACCGAGTTAGATATCTATCAGCTACGTGAAGTTGGTACCTAGACCCAAAACATGCCAACATACATAAGGAGGTTACCTTCTTAAACTTTTACCTGCACCAAGTAAATAGTATAATTCAATGGTACTCAACCCTAGTTTTAATTTTACTGTAGAGGTGATACGTAGACCGAAAACATATAAGCTTACCTTCCTAAATTGGTACCTACACCTACTTAAGCTAAATAGAACAATTCCTATTTTACCAGATATTAGTGATGTGACTTATGTATATGCGATACTTAGACCCAAAACATGCCTACAAAGAAAGTTACCTTCCTAAACTTCTACCTACACCGAGACCTACACCTACTTAAGCTTAATAGAAGAATTACTATTTTACATGCCAAATCAACTAGGACTGTAATTTAACCTCAACTTTTTGGTTATGCGGATACATACAGGAAGTAAAAAGACGTAAAATATGCCCTTATATGCCAAAAAATACTCATTCTACCAGAAATATTAAAGAATTTGCTTGATTTTAGGGTAATAAACTTATCACAACCAAATATTAACCCAAAATACTAATTTACTTACCATCATTTCTAGTCGCCCGGAGTTCTCGAATTAAATATTTCTCATCGAAATGTTTAATGCATATAGATATATTTTTGGTTACTTGTAAATTATCTCTAGGGATCTTTTTCAGCCACAATGCACACCTCTGTCTTTTGGGAAAGAAAAACTTGCAACATATTCGCCGGTATTATAGTTTGATTTACATCCCGGAGCACAACAACTTTGTGGCATTTTTTAAAACAAAAATCACAAAATTATTAACACAAAAACTAATATAATAGCCACAACGTAACTTTTAGGTCATTAAATATTACCACAAGCACAAAATTTAATTCAAATAACCCCCAAACTAAATACAAACAGTACGACGCGCCGGTAAACGTTTATAAAATGTCATTCGTTCAACCGATTGACCGCCCAAGATCAGCTGATCACGGAAAATGGATGCGCACCTGACGGCCTTGATAGCGACGGCAGCGACAGTGGGCAATGGTTTCATTTCGTAAGTCATAAATGAGTGCCGGGTGCTTTTACTGTTTTTATGTGATGCGGTCAAATGTTTTGAACGCGGGTTTTGATTTAGTTTTCTCAAAAATGTTAAAAGGTGTAGGATATTAAAAAAGGAACCAATAGAGAAATTATGTTTTTTGCAAAAATATATCCTGTTCCTAATAGGTACATTTTTAAATATGCAGGAAAGTAATATCGTATTTCATGTAAGTAATTTTTTAAAGTAAAATGAGCTGTTGGCAATTATAAATTAATAATAGGTTATTGTTGAACAATTCTAGCGTAATTTAATTATTTTTTAAATAGAACAAATTTAAAACAATATTCCTTTCAAAAATAAAATTTTTGCAACGTCGCAACAGCGAACGCGTATGGTCTGGTTTTCAGGTGTTAGAGAAAATTTTACAGTCGTTCGATTAAACCAAAGAAAAAGTATTGAGTGTCTCTAGACCACACCGGGAGTCACCCATTCCAATATATGCAGCGAATTTCACTGTTCCAGTAATGGTATTGTCACAGGTGACTAAAGGTCGAAAAAATGTAGGTATTACTTTTTAAAATTTCTAAGCAATTCACATGACACAAATGGATTTTTATACTTTAAGAATATACAGTTGACATACGTAGGATATTTTACGTCTACAATGTGGCCTGTATATTAGTTGTATATGAATAGAAGATAAATATCTGTTGACTGTTATATGGGAACCGACTTCTATAATAATATGGTAGGTAGGCATGTATATTTTTACAAATCGGTTTTTTCTTTTCCTTTCCTCTTTAGACTGTCATTCCTTCTCTTCTCTTTTGTGTTCCTTCTCTCTTCTAACTATCCACCTCCTCAAGAAAAAAACAAATGTGAAAATGATGATGGCGCTCCTAGGGGTAAAAAGTTCCGGAGGTAAACTACCCCTCCATTCGGATCTCCGGGCGAGGGGTGCTCGTGGGAGCCCACCATCGAAGAATTCCAAGAGCATAGTAACCTTTGCCAACATCTGTGGGCTTAATTCCAATTTGGACTCTGTCCACCACTATCTCCAATCATGTAAACCCCACATTCTTTTTCTGACCGAAACCAAAATCAGCTCCAAATCCTTAACCAATCATCTCCTGTTTCCAGGCTATGAACTTCTGTCACCTTTTCGTCTTCATGGTGGGGTATGTGCCTACGTTCACAGCCGTCTCTCTTGCACCAGACTCCCGAACCGGGAATCAGGCCAGCCCGATATTCTCTGGCTAAAACTCGCCTTTAAATCTTCTACTAAATTTATCTGCTGCATTTATCGCTCCCCATCAGACAAATCCTACAATGAGTTATTTGACTATCTCTCGGCAAAAATCGACCTTCTCATCTCCGAATTTCCCTCCGCTGAAGTTATCGTCCTAGGCGACTTCAACATCCATAGCAAGGAATGGTTAGGATCCACAAAAACTGACCCAGAAGGCAGAGCAGCAGAAAACTTCGCAATCAACAACTCGCTCACCAATTTGATCAGAGAACCAATATACTTTCCCCGCGTTTCTAGCCATAATGCAAATCCACTAGATCTTTTTCTTACCACCCATCCGGAGCCTTACTTAACATCTGTATGCGCTCGCCTTTGTCGTTCAGATCATGGCCTCATTACCGTCTCTTGTCCCATACATCCCGAGTTTGCTGAAATCATGCCAGAACGCACGATCTGGCACTACAATTCTGCCGACTGGGATAGTCTTCGAAACTTCTTCTCTGTTTTCCCTTGGAACCCTGTCTGTTTTTCCACTCCCGATCCCTCCGAAATTTGCTCTCATATCGCAGACATTATTCAAGCAGGTATTGAAGGTTTCATTCCACATAGCCGCAAGAAACCTAAACTCCACCATCAAAAGCCATGGTTCTCCAAGGCCTGTGACAAAGCCAGGCTCAAAAGAGCCCAAGCTCACAAAAGGTATCTTCAAAATCCTACACCCGAAAATCGTCAAATTTTCACCGAGGCCAGAAATCAATACAACCAAACTATCTTAGAGTCCAAAAATGCTTTTAACAGCCGCATAAAAGATAAAGTGCTTTCCTGTCCCAACGGCGGCAAATCTTTCTGGTCACTTGCCAAAAACATTAGTCAGAACTTCTGTAGAAGCACTTTTCCTCCCCTGACTTCTGACAACGAAGTTATCTCCACCTCTAAAGGGAAAGCAGAACTATTCGCCAAACAATTCGCTGCCAATTCCACCCTGATCCCTCCCCGCAATTTCGTTCTTCCAACCGCTAAGCCTGTACCCCACAAAATGCCCGATATAATACTTAAGGTCAAACAAGTTCAAAAAATTCTTCTATCCCTTGACACAAAAAAGTCCTCTGATCTGGATGGCATACCAGCAATTGTTCTAAAAAAATGCGCTCCTGAACTTGCACCCATCTTAACTCGTCTTTTCCAGATCTCTTATGACAAGGGTATCTTCCCAGATTGCTGGAAGACTGCTCGTGTGAAGCCTGTCCCGAAGAAAGGTTCCAAGTCCCTTCCATCCAATTATAGACATGTCTCTCTTCTCTCCGTTGTCAGCAAAGTTATGGAGAAAGTAATCAACTTGCAAATTCTAAAATATCTAGAAAAACACAAAATCATCCATGACAAACAGTACGGATTTCGTCACCAAAGATCAACAGTTGATCTCCTTAGCTTTGTCACACATAACTGGAACAAGTCTCTTGAATTTCATTGCGAATCTCAGATTGTTGCTCTCGATATTTCCAAGGCCTTTGACCAAGTATGGCATGCCGCACTCCTCAACAAACTACCTTCTTACGGTCTTCCTACCAAACTATGTACCTGGATCGGCAGCTTCTTCTCTAATCGGCGCAAATCTGTTGTGGTTGACGGTCACTCATCTAACTTCCATCCTATCAATGCTGGTGTCCCCCAAGGTTCAGTCCTGGCACCAACCCTATTTCTTCTTCACATTAATGACCTACTCTCTTCAACTACCAATCCCATCCACAGTTATGCTGACGATAGTACTCTTCACTCCAATATTCATTTTTCCAGACAAGTTTCGAATCAGGAGTTGGACAATAGACGCAGATCTATGTAGCTATCCCTTTCCCAAGATCTTCAATTAATCTTAGACTGGGGTGCCAAGAACCTTGTTCAGTTCAACGCCTCCAAAACCCAGTCTTGCTCCGTCTCACGCAAAAAATCTGGCAACCCTTACCCCATCCACATGAATGGCCAAGCCCTACAAAACAACGAAACATTTGATCTTGTTGGCGTCGCTTTCGAACATGATCTCAGTTGGCACAAACACATTACTTCAGTAGCCACATCGGCAGCTAAAAAGCTTGGTTTTCTCTTTCGAGCCAGAAAATACTTCTCCCCTTCCAACTTATACACTCTCTATGTTTAATTTAAATCGATTTCCCAAATAGGACCTAACCTAGAGTACTGCTCCCACATATGGGGAGCGGCATCACCTTCGACACTTAAGATTCTTGATTCTATCCAAAAGAGAGCCATTCGACTTATCAATGAACCACCCCTCACGATAAAAGGGGATTGTAGGGGATTGTAGGGGATTTATCCCTTTTTTACCGCTACTTCCACGGATTTTGCTCTAAAGAACTAGCCGGTATCATTCCCTCCTTGAATGTCCCTAACAGAACAACAAGAGGCGCGTTACGTATGCATCCCTTTACTGTCCAGCTACAAAAGCCTAGAACAGACCACTTCTCTCGCTCAGTCATACCTAGGGTCTCCAGATTATGGAACAAATTGCCTGCAGATGTTTTCCCTTTGCGTCCCAGCCTCCAATCCTTCAAATCCCGAGTCAATAGACTACATTTCCCTTCTCTCCAGACACCCACGGTACGTTAGTACTTAGGCTTGAAGTCTACGTGAGATGTCCTAGATAAAAAAAAAAACAAAAAAAAATGTAATTAATTTACTTCCCTTTTGATAACGTAACTAGGGATTAGATAAGGAATGTGTTATTCTTTAAATATTAACTATTTCTATAACTAGCACGGATAGACCGCCCTATCGCCCCCCGAGGGGGCTCTATAAGGTCGGTAATATCATCAGTGTCATGCCCTGAAAATTTCGATTTGCTAGGCCATGTATTAAGGAAGATATCACACTCCTTCGGACTGGTGATGCAGAATAGACCGCCCTTCGTAACCGTATCGCTACACACATACAAACACCTATTACATATAAATACAATATATACGGTTTCGCTGAAACCTTACTAAATTAAGCTTGTCGTTTTTCGATCGCCTTGGAACCATACATATATTAACATTGTCTTCCTGAAAGGGACCTGCTGGATCATGATTGGTGGCGAGCCCTTCGGGCACGCCACTGACTCTCAAAGAAAAAAAATTGTGCATACAGATTATGAACATCGGTTCTTTCAACCGAAGAAGCCGTTCGCGTGTTGTAAGTTGTCAACTTTACTCCTAATCGTTGCTATGGCAATCATCACAATTGAATGTTTGCAAAAATATTTTTCTATAATTGACCGAATTCTACCTAGATGAGCAATTTCGATTCTACAACTCAGTAAATAACGGAGAAATTAAATTAATCGTCGTCATGGCAACCAAATACCGAAATTATTTTGAAATAAAAAATTAGTGTACTTCCATCCCTTTCGATAGCCACGTCACTCGTTCCAATCGGAAAAGGCGTCCATGAGTTATAAATTATCAACTTTATCCTTATGCCAACCATGGGAATCGATATTTACAGATATTTTTTAAATGATTGACCGAATTCTTCCCTGATATCAAATTTCAACTCTTGAACTCAATAACCACCTCACTCGTTCCAATCGCAGAAGGCGTCCGCGAGTTATAAATTGTCAACTTTATCCTTAATCGTTGCTATGCCAACCATGGGAAATATTCAGCGCATATAATGAATGAAATAAAAAATTAGTGTACTTCCATCCCTTTCGATAGCCACGTCTCTCGTTCCAATCGGAAAAGGCGTCCATGAGTTATAAATTATCAACTTTATCCTTATGCCAACCATGGGAATCGATATTTACAGATATTTTTTAAATGATTGACCGAATTCTTCCCTGATATCAAATTTCAACTCTTGAACTCAATAACCACCTCACTCGTTCCAATCGCAGAAGGCGTCCGCGAGTTATAAATTGTCAACTATATCCTTAATCGTTGCTATGCCAACCATGGGAAATATTCAGCGCATATAATGAATGAAGAAAGAAGCACTAAATTAAAAAATTATTATTTAATAATGCCGGTTGAGAGTAGGATTTGTTAGAAAAAATAAAAAAAAAAGTTTTTACCCCCTAAATACGCTCCTGGATAACCCATTCGAGATTAATTTTAAAGCCTGATGATCCCTCTATAAAATGGCGTTGAAAAATTTAGAAAAAATTAGATAGGAAAAAATACAGAGTGATTCAAATGTACCGATGTCGAGGGTAAAAATGGAAAATTAATCGTCGATTGCTCCCTTCCTATTAAGAATAAAAAAACTAAAAAATATGGATTATACGTATTTTGACGAGCTCTTTCTGATCAGGTATATGAGATTTTGATTTGGATCCATTTTGACCCCCCCCCCCCAAAAAATTAAAAACCATGAAAAATTTGGGTCTAAAATCTACATTTCCAGTTTTTCTCAAATATATCCATTTTCCAGCCGTTTTAGGTATAGGTAAATGTATTGCAAAAAGAAAGTATTTGAGTTTCTAAAGGTTTTCGTTTGAATGCGTTTTTTTGTCCGACGTTTGGTTTTCGAGTTATTAAATACCAAAAAGGGGTCTGCAAATGACATTTTTCGACATAAAAAAATTCAAAAGAATTACTTCCCATTTTCCAAATATCGCCAATTTCAACAGGGTTCGGAAGCCCCCGGTCTTCTACAACCTCCGAAAATTTAAATCGATTTAATTAAGTTTTGCGACCTGTAATCGATATCATACGAAATCGCGGAAATTTCGATTTTGGCGTTTATTAACTCCGAAACGCAACACCCCGTATAACTGTTTTTTTTTTCGAAGCTAGATGCACTATCCCTCTATTAACCCTGAAAATTTGAACGTTCCCCTATCAACCATCTCGGAGAATTTAATTTTCTTCAGATTTCAAATTTTAAATCAGACCCGTCATTTTTGTAATATACCCCGTATGTACATATATTACCTAATGGAATAAAACCTTTCTATGATGCTTTAACGCGTTATCGAGAAATCGTTAAAAATGGTACTGAATGCCCAATTCTTCAAATTATATGTTCCGAAATCGACACTGGAACGTCTAGAGAAACGTTGGCCGGTATTTCTTAGGCCAAGAACGGACCAGAAAGCTTAAAAATCTCGCAAGATATACTGACATTTTTGCGACATTTAGACACTTCATATTTTAATACATTTCTCCGTTAAAACTGATTTTTAAATGCATTTGCAGGGCCTCAGCCAAATCAATAAAATTGGTATTTAATGCTTAAATCGCCCAATGAAATGTACCATAATTAAAAGTCTAAAGTCACTTCTATCTGTTTCATGTATATTCCAAGCCAAATCGGCTCAGGGAGCTTCCAATATCGCTACGAAAACTGGTATTTTCATGTCATTTTGACAGGTCATATTTTAATTTCGATGTAAAGAGAGTCCGTTCAATTGTTTTTCCAAGGCAATGCATTTAATATATGAACTTTTAAAATTTTTCCTGCACCGATCCAAAAAATGGTATTTATTTATAACTTTAACGAAAAAATATGGAATTTTAATTAGTTAGGGGCGTTCTCAGATGATAAGGGATCAAAATAAACCAAAAAAGAAATGTTAAATAAGAAAAATAATATATAATAATGCCGTTTAAAGATGAATTTTGATGGAAAAAAATTGAAAAAATGAGTTTTTACCCCCTAAATCCGGTCCCGGATCACCCATTCGGGATTCATTTTAAAGCCTGATTATATCCCCAAGGGATAGCGTTGAAAAAGTTAGAAGAAATTAGATAGGAAAAGATACAGAGTGAATCAAATGTAGAGATATCATGAAAAAAAATCGTAAAAAATCGAAATTTAATCATCGATTGCTCCATTCCTATTAAGAATGAAGGAACTAAAAAATTTGTTTATAACGTAGTTCGGCGAGCTCTTTCCGATAAGACACATGGGAATTCGATTTGGATCCATTTTCACCCCGAAAAAAAATAAAAACTGTCAAAAATTTGCATGAAAAATCGTAATTTCCAGTTTTTCCAAAATTTTTCCAATTTCCAGTCGTTTTAGGTATAGGTAAATGTATTGCAAAAAGAAAGTATTTGAGATTCTTTAGTTTTATGTTCAAATCCGTTTTTCTGTACGACGTTCCGGCTTCGACTTATTCAGTGCCAAATACGGGTCTGCAAACGGCATTTTTCGACATACAAGAATTCAAAAAAATTACTTCCCATTTTCCGAATACCGCCAATTTCAATAGAGTTCGGAAGCTCCCGGTCCTCTACAACCTCCGAAAATTTAAATCGATTTAATTAAGTTTTGCGACCTGTAATCGATATCATACGAAATCGCGGAAATTTCGATTTTGGGCTTTACTAACTCCGAAACGCAACACCCCGTATAACTGTTTTTTTTTTCGAAGCTAGATGCATTATCCCTCTATTAACCCCGAAAATTTGAACGTTCCCCTATCAACCATCTCGGAGAATTTATTTTTCTTCAGATTTCAAATTTTAAATCAGACCCATCATTGTTGTAATATACCCCGTATGTATTTACCTAATGGAATAAAACCTTTCTATGATGCTTTACCGCGTCATCGACAAATCGTTAAAAATGGTACTGAATGCCCAATTCTTCAAATTATATGTTCCGAAATCGACACTGGAACGTCTAGAGAAACGTTGGCCGGTATTTCTTAGGCCAAAAACGGACCAGAAAGCTTAAAAATCTCGCAAGAAGGACTGACATTTTTGCGACATTTAGACACTTCATATTTTAATACATTTCTCCGCATAAAAGTGATTTTGAAATGCATTTGCGGGGCCTCAGAAAAATCAATAAAATTGGCATTTAATGCTTAAATCGTCCAATTAAATGTACCGAAAATAAAAATATAAAGTCCATTCTATCTTTTTCATGTAAATTCCAAGCCGGAATCGGCTCAGGAAGCTTCCAATATCGCTACAAAAACAGGTATTTTCATGTCATTTTGACAGGTCATATTTTAATTTCGATGTAAAGAGAGTCGGCTTCATTTGTTTTTCCAAGGCAAAGAATTTAAAATATGTACTTTTTAAATTTTTTCCTGCACCGAAGCAAAGACACCTATTTATTTATAACTTTAGCGAAAAAATATGTAATTTTAATTAGTTGGGAATGTTCTCAGATGATAAGGAATGAAAATAAACCAAAAAGAAATGTTAAATAAGAAAAATAATATATAATAATGCCGTTTAAATATAAATTTCGATAGAATAAAACGGAAAAAATGAGTTTTTATTCCCTAAATCCGGTCCTGGATCACCCATTCGGGATTTATTTTAAAGCCTGATTATAAGATACAGAGTGATTCAAATGTAGAGATGTCATGAAAAGAAATGGTTAAAAACCGAAATTTAATTATCGATTGCTCCTTTCCTATTAAGAATGAAGGAACCAAAAAATACGATTACCACGTATTTCGATGAGCTCTTTCCGATAAGGTACATGGGATTTCGATTTGAATCCATTTTCACCCCGAAAAAAAATAAAAACTGTCAAAAATTTGCATGAAAAATCGTAATTTCCAGTTTTTCCCAAATTTTTCCAATTTCCAGTAGTTTTAGGTATAGGTAAATGTATTGCAAAAAGAAAGTATTTGAGATTCTCTAGTTTTGCGTTATAATCCGTTTTCTGTACGACGTTCCGGTTCGACTTATTCAGTGCCAAAGTGGGGCTGCAAACGGCATTTTTCGACATAAAAAAATTCAAAAGAATTACCTCCCATTTTCCGAATACCGCCAGTTTCAATAGGGTTCTGAAGCTCCCGGTCCTCTACAACCTCCGAAAATTTAAATCGTTTTAATTTAGTTTTGCGACCTGTATCGTGTATCATACCAAATCGCGGAAATTTCGACTTTGACGTTTAATAACTCCGAAACGCGACACCCTGTATAACTGAATTTTTTTATCGAAGCTAGATGCACTATCCCTCTATTAAACCAGAACATTTGATTGCCCCCCCTCTAACCGTTTTCGAGAAAAAAAAATTGAGAATGGGAAAAAACCGAATTCGGCAACCAACGCACATTTTTCTCACTGACGGGGCAGTATATAGACCGGCGTTGCCGGTCTATAACTAGATTGCATAGACCGCCTAATCGCCCCCGAGGGGGCTCTATAAGGTCGGCAATATCATCATTGTCATGCACTGAAAGGGGACTCCATAATGTCGGTAATATCATCTTTGTCAAGCCCTGAAAATTTCGTGTTTCTAGAGCATGTATTAAGGAAGATATCACACTCCTTCGGACTGATGATGCAGAATAGACCGCCCTTTGTAACCGTATCGCTACAGACATACAAACACCTGCACGTAGAAACTATTTTTGCCAACAAAAAGAATTTTCGGACACCCTGTATACTTACATACAAACCTAAAGACGTACTAATATAAATATATTCGATTTGCGTGAAATCCGACCTAATAAAGGTTATCTAAGTACTAATAGTAGTATTTGCCCATACCAAGGATTTTTGGACACCCTTTATACATTCACACTAACACCCACACGTTTAAATAGGAATAAACTCGATTTGCTTAAAATCTGAATTAATGAGGTTTATCTCGGTACTAGTAGGAGTATTTGCTCAAACCAATACTTTTTAGACAACCTGTATACAAACATATAAATCCGTACACCTCGAAATGCAAATATATACGATTTGCTTTAAATCCGACAATTAAGTTTATTTTTGTACAAATAGCAAAGGTGTTTGCCCATACAAAGACGTTTCGGACAGCCTGTATACAAATATATAAATCCGTACACCTCGAAATGCAAATATATACGATTTGCTTTAAATGCGACAATTAAGTTTATCTTTGGTACAAATAGCAAAGGTATTTGCCCATACAAAGACTTTTCGGACAGCCTGTATACATACATACAAACACAACCAGCACGGCATATAGCAATTTAAATATCTTCGATTTTCTTGAAAACCGACTGAATTCAGTTTATATTCGTAGTAATGGCAAAGATATTTGCGCATACAAAGACTTTTAGGACATTCTGTATACATACAAACATATAAAGAACCACACAAAGGAATAAAAACTCCGACAATTAAGTTTATTTTTGTACAAATAGCAAAGGTATTTGCCCATACAAAGACTTCTCGGACACCCTGTATACATACATACAAACAACACAACACGACACATACTAATTTAAATATTTTCGATTTTCTTGAAAACCGATTCAATTATTTTATCTACGAACATTTGGGAAAGATATTTGCGCATACAAAGACTTTTTAGACATTCTGTATACATACAAACATATAAACAACCACACAAAGGAATAAAAAATTTACGATTTCCTTAAAATAAGACTCAATTAAGTTTATTTTCGTGCTAATGACAAAGATATTTGTGCATACAACGACTTTTCTGACACCCTGTAGACATATATACAATCATCCACATGCCGAAAGATATAAAATGTATTTTCGAATCGTTCTGATTACTTTAAAACGATCCGAATCAATTCATAGGTATAACATATTTTTCCATGCCACTCTGCTGCAATGATGCCTTGTAGCGTCATCGGAAAATCGATAAAATTGGTATTTAAAGCCTAATTTATCAAACGAAATGTCTTTCTACCCAAAGTAGAAGGTCCCTAAATCCTTTTCCCGGTAAATTGAAGCCGAAGCTGGTCCCGACTTCTTCCAATCACTCGACAAAAACAGGGATTTTAGCGACATTTAGACACTTGATATTTTAATACATTTCTCCGTATAAAGCTGATTTTGAAATGCATTTGCAGGGCCTCAGCAAAATCACTAAAATTGGTATTTAATGCTTAAATCGACCAATGAAATGTACCGCCATTAAAAATATAAAGTCCATTCTATCTTTTTCATGTATATTCCAAACCGAAATCGGCTCAGGAAGCTTCCAATATCGCTACAAAAACTGGTATTTTCATGTCATTTTGACAGGTCATATTTTAATTTCGATGTAAAGAGGGTCAGTTTCATTTGTTTTTTCAAGGCACGGCTTTTAATATATGTACTTTTTAAAATTTTTCCTGCACCGAGGGAAAAAAAGCTGTTTATTTATAACTTTAACAAAAAAATATGCGATTTCAATTGGTTAGGAGTGTTCTCAGATGATAAGGGATGAAAATAAACCAAAAAAGAAATGTTAAATAAGAAAAATAATATATAATAATGCCGTTTAAAGATGAATTTTGAAGGAAAAAAACAGAAAAAATGAGTTTTTACCCCCTAAATCCGGTCCTGGACGGACCGGGATTCATTTTAAAGCCTGATTATATCCCCAAGGGATAGCGTTGAAAAAGTTGGAAGAAATTAGATAGGAAAAGATACAGAGTGATTCGAATGTAGAGATGTGATGAAAAAAAAAGGTTAAAAATTGAAATTTAATTATCGATTGCTCCTTTCCTATTACGAATGAAGGAACCAAAAAATACGTTTATAACGTAGTTCGGCGAGCTATTTCCAATAAGGCACATGGGATTTCAATTTGAATCCATTTTGACCCCGAAAAAAATTAAAAATCGTCAAAAATTTGCATGAAAAATCGAAATTTCCAGTTTTTCCCAAATTCTCCAATTTCCAGTCGTTTTAGGTATAGGTAAATGTATGGCAAAAAGAAAGCATTTGAGATTCTCTAGTTTTACGTTCTAATCCATTTTTCTGTACGACGTTCCGGCTTCGACTTATTCAGTGCCAAAATGGGGTCTGCAAACGGCATTTTTCGACATAAAAAAATTCAAAAGAATTACTTCCCATTTTCCGAATACCGCCAGTTTCAATATGGTTCTGAAACTCCCGGTCCTCCACAACCTCCGAAAATTTAAATCGATTTAATTAAGTTTTGCGACCTGTACCCGAATTCAACGGAAATCGCGGAAATTTCGACTTTGACGTTTAATAACTCCGAAACGGAAGACCCTGTATAACTGAATTTTTTACCGAAGCTAGCCGCGCTATCCCTCTATTAACCCAGAAAATTTGGTTGATCCCCCTTTAACTGTTTTCGAGAAAAACAATTTAAAAGGTGAAAATGACGAAACGGACGACAACATACGCACATACACACATTTTCCTTTGCAAGGGCTCGGTATAGAGACCGTCCCGGAACGGGCGGTCTCAACAAGAGGGTAACCTAATTTTCAGTCAAATTGTTTTTAAATTAAGACTGTGAGCAAATAAATGAACATCGATACTGACATGTAAATATCAAGATGAGATTTTTTTTGTTCAAACATACTTAAGAAATTTCCGCAAAACTACAAATGAATAATAAAAACAATTTAGACACGGATCCGGAAAGGTCTTTTTCATATGGTTGAAGTTTACACCCGGTTCAGTTGAATTTCAACCATGCGACGCAATGGAACGTAAACACAACATTGCAAGGTATATTTTAAATCGGCGACGTTATCATAAAAAAAACAAAGGCTTTATTGGATACATTCAATTACTATGAAAAGAGAGGAGCTTGGAGCATTACATACATTGTTTCAGGATTTTGCGAGAGCATGAAGACACATTTTGCAACTATTTTAGAATGCCAATTTCCTAACTTAACGAACTGCATAATCGCCTAAAAAACTATAGTCGGCATAAAAATAGCAAGATAAGAAAGTATACTTAAACTATTGGGATGTTACACACATTCGTATAATACATCCACTGGGTTCGATGTATCATAACTACAAAGGTTAAGCGTAAGTGGTATTAATGAATGTAGTGGATTCAGAGAACCATTTCACTTATGATGATTTAAATATATTAAAAAAAAACTGCACTATGGTTGTCCATTGCAAATAATGACCAAAATTTACCAGATCAGATATGCCTTCCAGGAACGGATAGACCAAAATTACCCTATTTATTTATAGGAGATGAAGCATTCGCCCTGCACAAGTACCTTCTTCGACCTTTCGGCGGATCAAAACTCACTTTGAAGAAAAGGGTTTTTAACTATCGTCTGTCTAAATCGGTGATATGTAGAGTGCTCCTTTGGTATTTTATCTAATAAATCGAGGATATTTCACTGACCTATTAATTTGGAACCTAAATTTGCAGTGGACACAGCAAAAGCGTGTGTCATCTTACACAACTTTATTTGCGCCAGAGATGGGTGTCAGATAGAAGACATACTGGTAAGAACTGGGTCTTAATGATGTACCTGAAGGGAAGGATATACGTGGTTGATTAACTGCAAACACTGTGAGACAATCATTAGCAGACTATTTTTTAACAGATATTGGAGCCGCAAGATGGCAGTTATCAAAAATATGATATATTTATATCATATTTTAATTATTGTTGGCTCACCAAATTTATTTTTTTCATTGTCTTCCACTTCATCAAAATTATCTTTAAGTTCAATTCAAATTTCTCTCCATGCTTCGGTTTTTCGTTTTTGTCTTTAGATATGGCCAAGGTTTTAGCCCATAGAACTGGTCTTGCTTCGATAAGTGATATAAGGAACTCAATATCAACTACTACACTGGATATGCTTGAGGCGCCAAAAAGACACGTCTACTTGCAATTATTGACTAACACCCCGTCTATCGATACAGTGTGAACGCCTCAATTTAAATCAACGCGCCACTACAGTAGAATAGATAACCAGTACCCAGTCGCCAGATGGGCAGTGGACTCAGCCGACAGCAACCCGGTCGCCGTCTGCCGGTTACCCCATCCGGAGTGGTGTAAAAGCTCCAATCTAATATCATATACCTTGCGGTCCGCTAGACGGAACTGGATACCCTGTTTCGGCAAGTGTGCATGTGCCTTAAAGCTGCATTAAACGGCCGAGTACCATGTCACGGTGGACCCGCATGTCCATTAGAGACGGGCTAAATCGTTCTCCTTAAAGAACTAGTTCGCGCACACTAATTCTCAATGGCAAAATAGTTTAAAGGACTAAATCGCGAACGAACTACTCTAAGTACCCTAGCAGATAGTGCGAAAAAAAAGTCACTCGTCTTTAATTATATTATTATGGAATACCCCACTTAAAAACAAAACCCCTACGTAGTAATAAAAAGCGGTACAAAAATTATTATTTACTAAAAAACCAGAAAAAATACCAATTTATTACAAAATACCCTTGCCCTGAATGATAGACAAAACAAAAATAAATGACGTCAATCTACAAACTAAATCACAAACGTTTCCACGGAATAGACTGAGTAGTTCAGCAGTTTCGACAGTTGCAATCCGAGCGGTGATCGAACGGCCGCAGCCGATTTTCTTAATAGTTTTCAGCGAACTAGTTCCATTTTTAATATGGTTTGGTAATCATAAACCGCTTCTTCCTTTTAGTTCAGATTTCTCGCGACCTTCGCGTTGATCGAACGACGACGTCTGATCGTCACGGGTCGGTTTACTTAATAGTTCGCGGCGAATTAGATCCATATAAACTTGAGAACTAGTTCGTCTAGTTCGCTTTAAAGAACAGTTCTTTTAAATAGTTCATTCACGAACTACCCATCGCTAATTTCCACGGCAGTGCAGTATTGCATGATCTCTCTTCACGGCTTGTAAGTAGGTTGTGCCTGAACCTTAGAAGCGAAGCGTTCTCGGACCTACATTGACTTTCTTCCGTTCTAATTTTAGGTTGTATAGTTTGTTTTTATAAATAAGAATATTAAACTAAAATGACAACAAACCGGAACAAAACATACCTTTATTTATGAATAAAAAAGTTATGTAAAAGTTGGACCTGCAATTAGTTCTCATTACCAACAAAGTCGAGTGTCAGAATTTCAGCGTTTTAAAGTTAAAAACTTTTATTCACTTTATGGGTTACTTCTTCAGGCGTTTCTTTTTTATGAATATGTTTTAGTCTCATTTTACTCTAAAAAACTATAAAAAAATTATAAACGACAATAGATATTACTTTCCCATTATGGAGATGGTAATCCAATAGTACAGGGTTATTGATTATTATATTTGGACCATTAGATAACTTTTTTATCAATTAGATGTAAAAAAATTGTAGATTTGTAAAGAACCATCAGGACACGTAACTGAAAAAACAATTGAACATCAAATTAATAAGCGAGTTTTGAACTAACCTTAAATTTTTTCAGAGGGCTCGCCATGTTATTTTTGTTATTTTTAAATTCTGCTCGCTAAGAGCTCTATTTTATGTTAAGTTACCTACAACAATGTTCGACTATTTTCCTATAATTTTAAGAAATAAAACGAAACTTTTCGATACTCCTCGTATATGAGTTAGTGCGAGTCGTATAGAATTGCTATGGAAACACCTGTTACCAATACTGTCACTTAACTAAAGATTGTCGATGTTTCCATAGAAACCCTATACAACTTGCATTAACTAATATACGAGGGGTATGGAGGGTTGCTGGAGTTTTGTTTTATTTTTTTAAATTTTATTATAGAAAAACAGTCGAACATCGGTAAAGGTAACTTTACATAAAGTAGAGCTCTTAGCGAGTAGAATTTAAAAAACAAACCAAAATATGGTGAGCCCTCTGAAAAAACTTAAGGTTAGCTTAAAACTCGCATATTTGATGTTCAATTGTTTTTTAGTTGCGTTTCCTGATGGTTCTTATACAAATCTACAATTTTTTAAATTTCAAGATTTTTCTATCTCTTCAAATAAAAAAGTTATCTATTGGTCCAAATATAATCAATATCCCTGTACATACAGGACTAGTTAGTAGAGGTAAACTTATCGTATTCCAAAAAAAGATACGAAGAAAGGTATAGCCTGTCAAGGTGAAAACTTGGATTACATTTTCTTTAGTATCTAAAAAGTTTTTTTACGAATTGCCTTAACTACACAACATGGATTCCTATAAAGTCAACACGTATTGGCCGATCTAGTACCTTTTGAAACTGTTAAATTTATTTATTTAAATTACCCTTTGTGCTAATAAATAAATAAATAATAAATAAATAAATAAACATTTATTTCCACTGAACTTACAATGTAAGCATGGGATATTGTCGGGTACAAATAAATATAGAAATACAATTTCACATATAAAAACTAACAACATAGTATGTAAAAAATAATAATATATAAGTATCGTATAAATTATCAGCTGGCGGCAAAGTTCAATTCGTCAATGAAACGTTCATCACCTCAATGAGAAGAAGGATAAAAAACACCAAGAATACACCTCATTCGAATCGAAAAGATAGATATTCCTGTACAGAATAAAACGCATTTCTGCAAAGTATCCCTCTTACTTCAGACTTAAACCCATTTAAATTTGACAGCTGTTTTATGCGTAATGGTAGGTTGTTAAAAAGCTTGATGGGTAGTACAAGAGGACTGTTTGCTACGGCGCTTAATCGATGTGAAGGAATGTTTATGTTAGAATTAACTCTTAGGTTATACCGTTCATTATTATCTCTAGTGATCCCAAAATTACGAAAGTCAGACTTGACAAGATTTACGCAATTGAATATGAAAAGACACGGAAATGTCAAAATACCCAACTGAACAAATAAAGTTTTACACGAAGTTGTTCTAGATTTAAAAAGTATTGTTCGAATAATTTTTTTCTGTTGTATTAAAATTTCTCCAGCCCTAGCACAGTTTCCCCAAGCTAAAATATCATAATTGAAGACACAAGAGGATGAAGGGCCTATGTAGCAAAATCATTTTTTCGAGATATTTCAGTTTAAAGTTTATTGTTTGGCAGTTTTCTTAGGAGCGACATAAAAAAACAAAAACTTGTTTATAGGTTTGTATTTAAGTAAATAATATAATGGTAAAAACGCAAATAAGTAATAGTCATTATTTTTTACAAAAACCAGAATAAAATGTACATAGGTCATTTATCCACTAATAAAACATATAAAAAAAATATATTTTTAAATGGAAGAAGGTCTTATGTGTATCTAATGGTTATTACAATCCTAAAATCTAGTACCTATTATTCTTTTCTACATTTTTTTTTGCACCCTTTATCAGTTTCAGCTTGCCCTTCGCACTTGTCAAGAAATATTTCATAAAAATATTTAAACTCGTCCTCAATATAAGCCAGTTGTTCCCTTATATTAGCCTTTTTCTCTTCTGACACCTCATTTCTTTTATTTCTTATGACTTGCAAGGTAAAAGAATCTGGATTAACTTTTTTGGCACCACTTTTCAAAATATTTACTTTATGAAATGGAGTATATTCGTCCAGGCATTCTTTATACAAGTAGCTGCCGTACTCTTCTACACGTATCCATTTTATATTATCTCGAAAATTAATCTTATCATTTAGCATATTTTTTTTCTTATTTACTAAGTGTAATGATGTAATAATTTGCTGCACGTCTTTAAAGTGATTTTCCATGTTCAGTACAATGGCAGATTTAATACTGGACGATTTGATTATGTCGCGATATTGATCGGGAATAAAAATTGTTTCTATTTTGCGCAAATTTTTTTCAATCCTACCGAAGTCCCGATCTGAGTCTAAATAGGAGTGTCCGACTTCAGGGAATTTATGATCAATTATTTTAAATCTGCCTTTAAGAATAAGATACTGGTATAGAGAAACAATATTAAAATTTTTATTTTGTCCGGAACAGGAATCTGACCAGACTATCAAATGATCTATTTTTTTCTCTAAAAGTTGTGCAAAGGTGTGAAAGGAGCTTCCAACTTCCAAACTTCCTTTACCGGCAATATCCTCAGTCCATGTAAAAAAAAATGGTTTTTCTCCAGAGGTTGTTATAGAGTGAATGCTAAAATTGTAAAACCATAACTGACGTAGATAAAAAGCTTTAGAAGTAGTTATTTTCGGTAAAGGTTGAGTTTGTTGTAAATCCATTGTGACATAGCATACATTTTCTGTAGCACGAGCGTATTCCCTATCTCTTTTTTGCTGTTCAAATGCAAATTTATATTGAAATTCGTGTTCTATGGTGTTCAAACCAGCATCACAGGTACTACAGGTATCACTCCTTGGGTGTCCAAAAGACAAATTAAAATATTTGGAGAAAATATTAGTATAGGTGCATTTCTTGACCCAGAATCTCTCTGGAAGACCCTTTTCGTTACAATCCTTGATATACAAATTATACATTTTACTTATATTTAATTCCGAGGAAAGGTATTTTTTGTTAATATTTTTGTGCCGGGAGTAGTGGGATGACTCAGCAGGAAACTGACTGATATGTTTTTTCACGGCATCAACAACATCCGTGGCAATTTTGTGAGGCCTGTTGTCATGGTGACCTCTTTTATCAGGTGACGGAGCAGATCCGCTTGATTCTGATACTAATTTTTTCCGTACAACACGTAGCTTTTTCTCAGAAATTTGATACAAAGAACATATCGCATTCTTACAAACCGTTATAACTGCTTTATTATATGTTATAGTGTATTTAAATGAAGCTGATTTGGGATTTCTAATATTTTTTCTGTGCCTTCGAACTTGCTCTATTATAATGCTTTTAAACAGCACTGCATTTTTTGCGTTTACATCTAGTTTGTAAAACTTTTTAAGTATATCTCTCCTTGCTTCAGAATCAAAGTTACCGTCACACTTCAATTTACAATTTTCTTTCTTGCATAAACTACCTGATATATTGGCAGTCTTAGCCTGCATTTCTTTTCCGGTTTGAGAAATGTAGCTCTCACCTCTCTCTCTAGCTTTCGCAGCTTTGTTTTTCTTCCAATTTTCCGGGTACCTTTGCCTTTTCCTAGATGTCTTTTCTGGTAAGGAAAAAAGTTTTTTTTTTGCAGTTTCAACGTTGGTATATTTAGTTGTGTTCGGTACTAACTCTGAAACATCTAAAACAGTATCCGCCGCCAAGACCTCTGCATCTCGCAAACATACATTTAAAGGGTTGATAGCCTCTTCTCCTTGGAGCATTTTTTTGTGTTTTATACCAGTATTTATTTCTTCTTTATCATCGCTACTTATTTCTGAAGCACTTGGCTGATATTCTTCTGAAGAATTGTCAGGGGAAAAAGCTAAAACACAATAGAAACTTAACATAAATAAAAAAAAGTGTAATTAAAAATCTTACCATATGGAACCACATTTGTTAGAGGTGTGTAAATTTTGGGACTTCTTTCAGCAAAGTTTTCAGAAAAATTATCTGGAAAAAAATATAAATCATTATGTCTGTTAAAAGTATTGTCAAACAGTGACACTCTTGATTTTAAATAAGTTACGGAAATACTTACTTCTCGAGGCAGTTATGTTCCCAGGAGGAGTGTAAACTCTATAGCCATTTTCAATGTCAGAGTCAGAAGAAAATTCTATAAAAATAGTTTACAATTAAAATAAAATCTACTGACAAATATAATTTACTTACCATTTTCAAAATCGATAGCAGGCTTGTTGAAAGAATTTGTACCGCTGTACTCTGAAAACCACACAAAAACCATACATTTAATGTAATATTAACATTTTATTGAAAATTAGCGTATTTCGTTTACGTTTATAAAATTATTTACCTCCTAAACTTTCAACAAGTGCTTCTTCGCAGACCTGCTTTGCCAATTCAACCAAAACTTTACTTCTTGAAGACATTTTAATACACACTACACAAAATTCTATTGTAAAGAGCTCGAATGACAAGAAAATAAATAAATTTCATAACCTAAAATACATATTATTACTGTAAGGCTGCGTTCGGAGAATAAAATCGTTTGTACGTTTCGAATGGAAGAGGGGCTTATGTACATGCTTTTCTGTACGTAGGCCTTTTATCCGTGGTAGAGTTGCTATTTTTTGGTACATAGGTCCTTTATCCACGTCGCAGTTTTGTATTAAGTTGGATTTTAGTTGGATAAAGGGCTTAATATATTGTTCTGTACATAAGTCCATTATCCATGCAAAGAAAAAATGACTCCCTTGTACATAGGTCCTTCATCCACTGGAAATTTCTTTATTTGACGATATATTGTAACGGAAGCTATCTTAAACGAATTTTGGGTACATAGGCCCTTCATTTATGGAAAAACAGCATAGTAAAAAAAAATGTTACATAGGCCCTTCATCCACTTGTGTCTTCAATTAAGACAAGACTGAATGTAAGAATAATAATAAAGTATTAACATACATCGATCCACCCTACTTCTTAACTGCCATATTACAAAACAATGATATGACAACTTTTTCAAAACATAATCTATTTGATGGGACCAGGTAAGTTTAGAGTCAAGATAAACGCCCAAAAATTTGGCAACCTGCTTCTGCTCTATCGACTTTTCATTAAATTTGACAAAAATGCTCTTATTTAGGTCTCTTAAGGAAAACAGTACTAAATCAGTTTTTTCTTGATTCAATATTAGACCATTTCTTTGGCAATAGTCTTTAATGCTTGCAACGGCTTTATTCGCATTTTCACTAAGGTCGGTCATGTCCACACCTGATGAAACTATGGACGTATCATCCGCAAAAAGTGACAGGTACGTATTTTCCAAGTTATTATAGAAAATACAATTTATAAAGATAATAAATAAAAGAGGCCCCAGTAGACTTCCCTGAGGAACTCCACTGGACACGGCTATGGAATCGGAAGAATACTTTTTATTAGAAGCACTCAAAACAACTCTCTGGGTACGATTAGTTAAAAAATCTTTTAACCAACTGAGCGAATTTCCGCGCACTCCATAGTTTTCCAATTTAGAAAGAAGTAAACTAATATTTATGAGATCAAATGCTCTTTTTTGATCGAAAAACAGACAAGCAGTTTGTTTACCTTGATTTAGGTTTTCCAGAATTTTATTATAAAGTGAAACAATAGCAAGTTGAGTAGAAACTCCCTTACGAAATCCGAATTGATATTTATTAAAAAAATTCTCCCTCTCCAGAAAACCGAGAAGTCTTCTATAAAATGCCCTTTCAAAAATTTTGGAAAAAACGGACAAAAGAGCTATGCCCCTATAATTAGAGATTTCATGCACATCGCCCTTCTTAAAAATCGGTTGTATCAGAGTATCTTTTAAAATAGAGGGAAAAGCACCCTCCAGAAAGGAATAATTGACAAGATAAGTTAAGGGATCAACAACATAATCTAAAACCTGCTTCATAAGTGAGCAAGGTACCTCGTCGAAACCTGCAGAATGTTTCGAAGAGACTGATATAATTATTTCTCTAATTTCATATTTTGAATAAGGTCCCAAGAATAGGGAATTATTTATTGTTTTTCCTAAGTTATCCTTTACGTTTACACTAGTTCTGCATGTCAGGTCATTCACCGAGTTTATAAAAAAATTGTTAAATGTTTTTGCTGCAATTTCCAAATCATATATCTTGCTGCCCTGATCTCCGTCAACAAAAAACTCCGGAAGGTCATTGCACCCACCAGTGTTTATTTCACTTTTTATAATCTGCCAAGAAGTGCGGGATTTATTTTTGGAATTCAAAAGCAAATTATTATTATATTCTTTTTTAGCATTAGCAATTCTTGTACGATGTTGTTTCTTTAAAATATTATATCTTATTAAGACATTATGATCGTTAGTAAATTTATAAACCCTGTAGATTTCCCGTAAGAAATTATCTTCAACAATGATTTCATTCGATAGCCAAGGTTTTTTGCTTACTTTGTGTTTAAAATGGCATTGCTCCAGCGGAAATGAAAATTTTAGATTTTCTATGAAAATGTTAAAAAACATGTTAAATTTTGTATTTAGATCTTGACCATTGCACAAAACAGACCAATCTGTTTTCGAAAGCTCTAATTTAAATCTATTTACATTTGATTCTTTGTTAAAAAAACGCTTATATAAGGATAAATTTTCAGTTTTATCATTCGTTATTAAAAATGAAACTTGCTGCATAAAATGGTCCGATAAATCAGCAGCAATGACTCTAGACACTAACAAATCCGTTGGGATTGAACTAAAGATATTGTCAATAGTTGTTTTAGAATTTTGATTAATTCTAGTAAATTCAAAAATTGATTTATTTAAACCACAAGATGAAAATATATTTTCGATAGCGCGAGCGTTTCTTGACTCTGTACTACTAAAGTTTACGTTAAAGTCTCCGCAAAAAAAGCTGTAGTATCGAGTTTTAAAATCTTTGATAGTAGATCATCCAAAAGGTTAAAAAATGTTTGAATTTCCCCCGTTGGCGATCGATATAAACAACAAATTAAAAAAATTGAACTCTTGAAGATCACGTTGCAGAATGCATACTCAAAGTGTTGCTCCCGGCCTTCAAAAGGCTTATTCGCGGTCGCAAATTCTAACTCATTATGAACAAATATGGCAACGCCTCCGCCATTTAGGCTTGATCTTGAAGAGAAGGCGGCCAGCTGATAATTTTGAACCTTAATTAGGGTAATTTGGTCACTGGTGCACCAAGTCTCTGTGACGCACACTACTTCAGGAAGTCCAATCGAATGCAACAAAAGTTCCAATTGATCCGATTTATTTTTAAGGCTTCTAACATTTAAGTGACAAATGGAAATTTCTTGTAATACTGCGTTTGTTGTTGCACTAGGCGTCTGTGATTGATGACTAACCATTTTAAATGACTTGTTGAGGCTGCTGTGCTGAAATTTGATGTGTCTTCAGGCGCAACAGCTGCGTTAATTGACTTGGGAAATCGGTATTTATTTACGCAAGCTCCCAGTGGCCAAATAGAGGGTTCGTAGACTTTCTGGACATCTTGGATGGGAAAAGAAACAAGGAAAGAGCTGCTCCTGTCAGTCCTCTTAAGATCCTTGCAGTCAAACATTATTTGTGGGGCTGTTTTCTTTAAGAAATCCTTCAAGTTACTGGCACTAGTACAAGGATCGAGTCTATATACGTGGAGATATCCACTTTTCGGCGCTGCTTTTATTCCAGTGGATGTATTGGCGCCTATAATTGGTTTCTTTCTGGTCACACGACGCGCGTCATTCTGGTTTCGAGGCTGATCGGCTCGATGCTGCCACGTTCCTGCTACCGCTGATTGTACTGCATTATTGACCTGGCTGTGCGTAAACACGTGGCTATGGGTGGTACCTCCGTGACCGATGCCATCGGACGGCTTGCGCATCTGAGAAGAGTTTTCTGCTTTATGTTGGTTCGGGTTTGCAGAAACACTTATTTCTGGCGATATGTGTTTTAGATCGCCATCTGTATTACCATCCGCTTGTTGCGAACGTCTATCAACAGATGTCATAGTGGATCTTCCATTGTTGAAGACGGGATTGTTTTGTTTCAACAATAGAATTATATCATCCTGGCTAGCTAACCTCTTTTCCATGTGGGAAATAATTTGATTTTGTAGTTTTAGTTCATTCCTAAGGGAATCGGTCAACAGTTTTACCTTAACACATTCCAAAATGGTACAATCACTGCGAAGATTGTTAACGGCATCAACAAACACGTTTTCTTCATTATTTGCACTATTTTCGTGGTTTGAACCAATTTTAGTAAAGAAATCACTTAACACAAGGTTTCCACTAATCGATTCCGGGTACTTTTTAATAACTAATGCTTGTATAATGTCTTTTTTGGTCACTTTATTGAGCTCGGTTAACAACACATCTACACTGACCGACGCCATGTTGCCAATGTATAATAATAGTAAAACTGGTCATAGTTAATACATTATTTTCTTAAAAACGAAGTTCGTGATACCAGAAATCCATTACAAGACAAACAGGGGATGATCTTTCAGCCTGGGAATGATTTACCAAAATTTAATACGCTTACAGCCGGTTGCAAAAAACTTTTAATAAGCGTTAAATCCTAATTCATTGTTAGAAACAACAGACATTCAGTTTAACAGAGCGTTAAATTTTTTTCTTTCTACAACTGCCTACATTTTTAGCCAATCAAGACAATTGCCACTACTGATTGCTAAACTGACGATTGCCACTACAAAACCAAGGAATTGTTTACTTTTTCATTTGTTTTTAACGAAGAAAGGACTTAACAATGAATTAAACTAATTATACAATATGCTATTATTAAAGTAATGTTTTTGATAACATTTTTAATATAAGTTTGTATTTATTTGTCGTTACAATAACACATTTTTAGGTAAACATAATTTGGCGACCGCGTATTGTATTGTCTTCTTTTATTAGTTGCTATCATCAGCACTGAATAAATATGGAAAAACGGTTTAACAAGCGCTCGTTGTTAGTGTTAAAAAATTTATTTCGGATATATTTAGTATGTAATAAAAAAAACTTCTCGATTGGAAGAGGCAAATATGCACTCGCCATATAAACAGTACAGCTCACAAATATAAAAAAGCGGCCAAAGACCTTATGCCGCATTTCTTTGGACTTGATATTTATGATAAGTGCCTGTAACTTAAAACATCTCACAGAAATAGTAGGCTGTTTATAAAATTGACGCCTATGGATTGTAGCCGAGTTGGCGCGCCTTACTTATTACGTTTGATAATTTATTAAAAAGTTTTTTTCCGGTATATTTTGGCGATTTATCAATTTTAGTCAAATTGTAGTCGTCAGTTATAAAGAGGTCACCACCTCTTGTCTGAAAGTCATGATGGAAATAACTTTCAAAAATTAATGACTGATTTGTTTTACAAATAATAAAAGGTCTCTATATGTATAGGCATGGAACAGGCAAAATTTTTTGACTTCGAAAGTCAATGTTAAAAATATGTTAAAAGGCCCTTTTTCTGAAAATGAAGACTCTTTCACTCCACAGTGAACGGTAGAAATTGAAGCAAACAGAATTATTGACATTTAAAATTAGATTAGTAGAAGCTCATTTTAAATTTTCAATTTTCATTTTAGATTTACAAAAATTGTTGCGCAAAATTTTTTAAAACAAATTGCAATATAAGGAAACCACACCATCCAATATTCTGAAATGTGATTTTTATTAGCCAGTTAGTGAACTGTAAATGGTGATTTACTTATACACCAGAGAGTTTCTTTTTCTTAACGAGATCGTTGTGTAGGTGTAAAGTTCCCTTAATAAACCCCATTAGGAAATCTGATATTTCTGCCCTAAAATGAAAAAGATGCGTAAATGGTTGAGTTAGACTATTTTTTCCATCTTTAAAATATCTGGTAGAAAGGCTAAAACATATCCATAGGTTTGTCCTAGGTTTGTTGTTTTAAATACAGGATACATTTATAACTAGGTAACTAGCAATCTAGTAAATAATTAAATATCAACATCCAATTTAAATAAGTTAATTGTGAGGTCCAGTCCACGCCCTCTACCTTGGCATTAGGTCTTATTGTGGCCGAAATTAATTAATCTATTCCAACACCTATTGTAGTAAATAACACATTGACTATGTTATCCAAAGGATCCGTTATATCCAATGCTAAAATAAACATAATCGATAATGCAATTTTTCAAATAATCGGCATTACAGGATTATAAAAATCCTAACTAAATATCAATAACTCCGATTCCGAGTAATTCTAAAAGCAAGAAAAAAGAATTTTAACTAGCAATCAGTTTAAATTGTATTCAGTAGGTTAGCTTTTTTTACAATTTAAATTATGAATAACATACCCTATAAGTATAATAAGTGATATTGAAATATCGTTTACCGTAATGGAAATCGCCGCCCAATATAAATTATAATATACACGTATGTCCGCGGATGGAGTTTAGAAGAGGACAAATAGACCAAATTTTGCAAGGTATGTAAAAATGCCACTCCTAATAAAAGTATTTTCTCGTAAAATAAATAAGATTCATTTATGAAAAATTTAATTTTTTATACAGGCAGCATACCAAAATACAATTGTTATTTTGTGTAAGAGTAAACATACCTTGTTTATCATTTTCTACCAAAAGAACAAATATGAAATATATTTTAAATTAAGAACTAAGCCGAAGTAAAAGATTTCATTAAAAAATTTAAATATTAAAAGTATTGAGTTTAGCATAATATTTTGTTAAAATACCAACAATTCTCTCTCACACCTTTAACCAGAGTACTCATTTTTACATATTAAACAATAATGACACCTGTAGACCTGTTTGTCAATGTCTTTAAAATAAAGCAATTATTTAATTTAAAATACTTGTTATCAAACAAAGGATTTTTATAGTCCAGTGTTATGGGGATGGCTAAGTATCATACCGGAACAATTTAGGGAGAAATTTGTAGGAATCCCAATAACTGAAATGACAATCCACAACACAATAAAAAAATTCAAAGAACTGGTTCGGTTTTGAATCTCCAGAAGAAGAGGACGAAGAAGAAGAAAAAGAAGAAAAATAAGAAGAAGAAAAAGAAGAAGTATGACCAAAGCGATGCTGCGACGGTTTTAGTTCTTCAGTCTGTTAAAGAAACTCCTGTGATGTCTCTTAGAAATCGTGCTAAACATCTTCTAGGAGTTGCGAAAAAACTCATATTCAGATGATCTTAAAAGAGAATAAATTACTTCCGTTCAAACCCCACATTAACCAAACATTGGAAGAGGGAGATGGAGAGAAAAGTCTAGATTTTTGTTTATGGATGGGAGACCAAATTTTAAGTGGAATTATCCATTTTTATAAATTTATTATGTTTTCTGATGAATGCACATTTTCTACAAATGGAACTGTAACATCCCAGCATGTCAGGTACTGGTCTCGAGAAAACCCCGAATGAGGCACAAACAAAACACAATATTTTACAAAAGTGAACATGTGGTGCGCGATATCTGCCCATGGCATTATATGCCCATATTTTTTTAAGAACACCTGCAATAGAATATCTTACCTAGAAATACTGGATACATTTTTTAACGATGAACTCGAAAATTTGCCATTACATTTTCGCCAAAAAATGCCTTTTTCAACAAGATGGTTATTCAGGACATTGCGCTCGCTAGGTAATAGAATGGCTTCATCGCAGATTTGGTTCAAGGTGGATTGGTAGAAATGGCCCAATTTTGTGGCCCCTAAGGATCCCCGACTTAACGTTTGACAATATGTTTATATGGAGCCGTTTAAAACAAATTGTTTATGCCACTCCAATATCAAATAAAAATCATGACGTGCTAAGAGGCAGAATTACCCAGGCTGTTCGTTCAATATCACAGGAAGAATCAAAAATTCCTTCAGATATCCAAGGAAGTAATTAGAAAAATGTGTTGAATATGGGGGTGGAGTTTTTGAATTTTGATATCTTTATTGTATTGCTTAGTTTATATCATATTCTTTTTAGTTTAATTAAATGTTCGTAATATTTAAAAATTGCACTTGGATAAGAACTATTCTGAATTAAGTAATTGCTTCATTTAATAAAGACATTGACAAACATGTCCATAGGTATCATTATTGTTTAATATGTAGAAACTAGTACTCTGATTAAAGGTGTGAGAGAGAATAGTTGGGATAAATAATGTGATAAAACTCGTTACTTTCAATACTTAAATTTTTTAATAAAATCTTGTATTTCCGCTTAGGGTTTAATTTATAATATATTTCATATTTGTTCTTTTGGTAGAAAATGATGAACAAGGTACGTTTACATTTACGCAAAATAACAATTATATTTTTTATGCTGCCTGTATAAAAAATAAAATTTTTCATAACGTGAATCTTATTTATTTTACAAGCAAAATCTTTTATTATGAGTGACATTTTTATGCATCTTAAACTGCACTAACTTCGAACGACAGGAATTATAACGACGAATAATCGACGTCTGTCAAATCTTCGAAGAAAGCCGGTGTTTCTCTCGCCTCGCATCGCACCAACCCCTTACTTAGCCGGTATAATAACTAGGGTGTAGACCGCCCAATCGACCCCCGCGAGAGGCCCATAAGGTCGGTAATATCATCATTGTCGTACATTGAAAATTTCGTGTTTCTAGAGCACTAGGGAAGATATCACACTTCTTCGGCCTGATGATCGAGAATAGTCCGCCTTTCGTATCCATATCGCTACACACATACATACAAACACAGATACATAGAAATACAAATATATACGATTTCCTTGAAATCCAATTAAACTAAGTTTATTTTCGTACGGAGGCCGAAATTTAATCGTCGTTTCCTTCCTATAAAGAATGGAGAAAGTAAAAATACGGATATCACTTATTTCGACTAGCCCTTTCCGACGAGGTATATGGGATTTTGATTTGGATCCATTTGGACCCCGAAAAAATTTAAAAACCGTGAAAAATGTGGGTCAAAAATCGAAATTTCCAATTGAATTGATCGAAATTCCAATTTTCCGATGGTTTTAGGTATAGGTAAATGTATTACAAAAAGAAGTATTTGAGATTTTAAAATTTCATGAATGAATCCGTTTTTCTATCGGACGTTTCGTTTTAAATCGATTTAATTCCATTAGGCGACCTGTAATCGATCCCATAGGAAATCGGGTAAATTTCGAATTTTACGTTTAATAGCTGAAACCGTAGACCCTGTATAACTGAATTTTTTACCGAAGCTAGTCGCACTATCTCTCTATTAACCTAAAAAAAATCTATGGCCCCCCTCTGAACGTTTTCGAGGAAAAAAAATTGAAATTGTGAAAATGTCAAAAGCGACAACAACCACACATTTTCCTTGATCACAGCTCGGTATATAAGACCGCCGGCGCGGCGGTGGTCTATTACTAGAGAAATTTTGCTTACACGGCGAGCGAAATTAAGTATTTATGATATGAAATAATTTATGTTCGTGTCCGAGCAATATTTAATTCGCTTTGCGTTAACCTGTTTTCGTTCATTTTGTTTGCCTAGGTACCCTCTAACGTTCGCTACAATAATATTTTCAAGTAGTTTAAATGAATCGCGTGAATTAGCGGGACCTTAAAGGTAAAATTATACCTTATCCATTTTACCTTGTTTATTCCAAGTTTTACAAGTTTTTAAACAATATTTCCAAAAAGATAATTAATAGAAACTATACTTAATTGAAGACAAAGTATCCAGTTCTACAATATATTGGAGTAGTACTTATTACTATAGAAAATGGTATATAAGCCAAAGAAGAAAAATTGTTCAAAATTAATTAAACATTTGTCAGTGTCAACGTCAAAAGAAGTCAAAATTAAATTACCAGTGTCACCTGAATTAAAAAGCTTTGAAACATTGGACCAAATTAAAAGCAACCATATCCTAAATTTAGATAGTGACGATGAGTATTAAGAAGTATCCACAAATAATGTTTTTAAAGATTTTGTTAAAACATTCAAAATTTCTAGTCAGGATTGAAGGAAGCAGGTTTTACTGGAAATATATCTAATAACAGAGAAAATAATTATCTTAAAATAAACTCTAATATAAAAATTTCAAATGTTGCAAATTATATTAATGAAGCCAAATTAAATAATCAAAATAAGAAAATAGTAAGAAGAGTGTTTCTATGTGTCGTAATTTTTGTATGAAAACTATTAGAACTAATCAAAACAAAATAACATGTGATGGCCACTGTAAAAAGTCTTTTCATATGTCATGTGCTAGCCTATCAAAACAAGAATATGATTTGTTTAACAAAATGAAAGATATTGTTTATTGGTTTTGTAGTAACTGCAAGCAAAATTTTGAGATGAAAGGTGATTCCAATTTAAATTTATCAATTTATTAAACAAATACAAATAATTCAAGAACAATTAGATCTAATGGAACTTCTACTTAATAAAAAAGAACAGAATAATGATATATCTACTACTGAAATAGAAACTACTTAATACCAGTTGTCGAGTTTCTGTTAAAACCAATAAAATAAATAGTAAATCCATAAAGAACAATAAACTACAAGAAATAGAAAGTTCTAATTGTCATGTTCAGTGTCCTATAATGAAAACAATGAATGGTAATTTTAAAAAAGACCAAACTTACATAAAAATAATGATTCTATGAAAATTGTGGTGGAAAATCCAGATATAAATTCAGGAAATAATGAAATACATGGAAAAAATGGAATAAGTAAAACTATTTTAAATTCTAAAATTATTGATCTTATGTGATGATTATGGCAGCAAAAATGTGATTTGGTAAATAATTTTTTTATTGTATATATTGTTGGAAATGTTCAACATTTTTTTTCCTGGCAAACCCTAGCCTAAATTAAAATTCATTTGTAATATTATGTACCACTTCTGGAGTTATTTGTCGGATATCGTGTGTTATTTGTTGCCTAAATTCCTCCACGTTTTCTGGTTTTGTCACGTAAACTTTATTTTTAAGGTGGCCTCAAAGAAAATAATCAAGGCGGTTAAGATCTGTCTATCTTACCGGTTAGTCAATTGTACCTCTTCTGCTTCTCCACCGGTTAGAAAAAGCTTCATTCAAATATTGTCGAACATTTTGCGAACATGTGGCGGTGCACCGTCCTGCTAAAACCAAATTCGTTCATCATGAAGATCTGCATCTGCATGATGAGGAAAAGCAGCCAAAACTGGAGTAAGGTCCTCTCGCAAAAATTGGGATATAACGGCCCATTTAGATTATCTTAAAAAAATATTTACCCAATCACTCGGTCACCAATTATGCCTGCCCAAACATTAGACTTTTGTGGACGTTGAGTTTCGAGAGTTTCTCAAATCAACTGAGGATTTTCATCAGACCAGTACCGACAGTTTTGCTTATTCACATGACCATTTAATACAAAAGTACACGCATCCGAAAAAAGAACCTAGTCCAAAACTATTGAATGGTGATCCAGTGAATTCATTATAATTTTACAAAATTGAAGTCGACGATCTGGGTCATCTTCCATTAACTGCCATTAGTATTTTATATAGGCGCATTTTACAAAAATTTATTAACCTTAATGCAGCTGATTCACTTACTTTATTATCTCTTGCCACTTGCCATACTGGAGTGATAGGGTTTTCCTGGAGACTAATCAAGGTGTTAAATTGTCCCTCGCATGGCCCAATTTACGATAAGGTGCTTCAATTTTGCTAATGGGGCTTTGCGGAATTGGTGGTAAATCAGGATGCAATGAAACAAACGCGCTACTTCTGCTTGAGTCCGCAATCTATCGCCATACCCGATCATCGTTAATATTTCAATTCGGTGCGATTCAGTTAAATAAGGCATTTTAACGAAACTAGGAGTATGGGTGGATATTGCACGATCAATAATGTTCACAATATCAGTATTGAAAATACATCTGTCAATCCTTGTGCCAACCAGTCTTAATACTGCCCTACCTTACGCGGTCAATATTATTGTATATAATATAAAATTATTTAAAAAATCACATTTTTTTATTTTTTTGTCGCTTAACTGGTAACAGAAATTCAAAAGTAAATAGTGGATACTATTCCTTTTTTCCCTTTTATGCAAGCTATCACAATACATGCATTTGCATTTGAAAACAAAGTTGGGTTAGTTCTCATCCCTCGATAAAAGATAAAATTGACGGAAATGCGAAAAAACAGTTGAATCAAAAAAAGGTACCCGTGTTTTGGATTTTTTAAAGAAATAGATGGATTCTGTGTTACCGAATTTATTCCAGTTAAAAAATTCACCCTGTGTATTTCCTAAAGTTTTTTAAACATTGTAAGTTCTTGAGAGAGGAGATCATTCGGTTTACAGTTTGTGTGACCTCTTCAAGTGTCCACACAATATTCTATGGAAAAATTTTATCTTTAAGGTGTCAGAGAGGTGGCCCTTAAACGAATCTTATCGTATATTGAGAGAAGGCAATAATTATGTCTAATAGTAATAAAAAATCCAAAAATGGGGTGCTCCAGTGCTCAGTTTTGTGCCCTCTTTTCTTTATTATTTCTGGTAACGATTTTTGTCCTTATATAAATAACTCTAAGTGCATATTGTTGATGATACGACCTTTGTCGTTTGTTTCATGCACGACAATGTTTTTGAATAGGAAAATACAGTAAACGGTGTAAATATTAAGCAAAAAATGCTAATAGGAATATATAAAAATGGAAGTATGCTATTCTATACACTCTGAAAGCCACAACAGTACTAAATATTTAACTTACCTAATACCTTAAAAATACGGACTAAAACTTAATTGAAATTTTTATAATAAGTTGCTTTTAGAAGTTAGAAATTTAAATACCCTTATGTTTAAATATAATAGAAAACATTGTAAGACACCTTGTTTTATGGTATTGTAGAGTTTTTGCCTAAATCTTTTAATCTTGCCTGGAAGTGACTGAGTTGGCATCAGTAGCTCTAAACCAGCAGCATTTTGTTGTGCCTCTTACTTTATGAAAATTTTTCTTTACTTTTATGATACAGTTTGTATCTTCTGATTTGTTTCTTAATTGATTGTGATGTTTTTATTTCTCTTTTTAAATATATGTAAACTTAACTCTACTAAATGAATTATTTGTCGAATATAGAAAAATAGCAAACCTAATGTTATGTTTGCCTATACTATTATAGCATATTATGAAAAATAATTTCAGTAAAGTAGTAGCAGACCGATAAATTCCTGCAACGCGGATGGCGGATGCCAGTTACGTGCGTGTCATAAATTTGATTACCTACTGCACATATTATAAACTTCCTATTTTTATTTACCGTGGAAAAAAGGTACGTAATATACCCCTGTCAAGCTTATTAAGCATACACGTATATTTTTGATATAATGATAAATTGTACTATAATAATAAACAAATACAAAATCTGAAAACTATGGTTACGCCAGGCGCGGCTTGTCCATAAGGTCATTTGGTCAATGACCCACCTAATAATTTATTTTCAATGATCCACCTAATAATTTATCTTTTAAAACCAAGAAGTAATTATTATCTTTTCTTTTCAAAAAGTGCAAGGTCCAAGAGAAAATTCCCAATCAAGAATCGAACCAACCTTGCTCCGGGCTCGGCCGTATTTTAAGATGACTTCATAGATTTATATTAAAGTAGAAAACTATATAAATGCATTTAAAATAAACTAACATAAGCGCTTTAGAAAGTTAAAAAATAACAACTATATAGCGCTCACCAATAATATCGCTTTCGGCGCATGCGTTGCCGTCGACGCTGCCCGTTCTCGGGGTGCCCCGGGCCACTATGGAAATACACTCTAACCGCTTCGTGAAATATACTAGGTATTGCAAAACATTTGGGTTAGACAGAGAAAAACTAATTCCCTACCTAATATGCGCATTGTATTTGCATAAACATTTGTTTACAATCATTTCATAGGATATTATTTGAAAATTGTGTGTCCTTTGTGTAGTAATGTAGTACTAGTACTTAAGTACTTGCGTTAACAATGGCTTTAACAGTGCAAGAAACTGTTTGCATGTAATATAAAAAGTCAGCAAAAATACAATTTTGGTATTTTATGCATTGCGGTGTTTATTTATAGATGCTTAAATTATTTCCTTGCAGAAATAGGCACATTTTTAAAAAACCTTCCTTTATTCAAATAGTTTATTTGCTTTTTACGTTGATATTACTGTTTGTCCCACTTGTAAAAAAAACTTACGAGCCGGATCATGAAGTGCACAAATTAACAGCAGTCACTTAAATGTCACAGGTATGCCGAGGAATAATTCTTGAAGATAAGTAATAGAAATTTTACCTGTTTAATGCCACGCAGATAAATTCAGTAAAAATATCGTTTCAATTAATGGGGAATATACATATAGGTAGGTAACCCAAATAAATCTGAAATATTATATATTTTTTAGTATTCTATACATAAATTAACTGTTTATAGCGGGTGGTGTTATCGATTTATTTTGGTCTTTGTAACAAAAAAAAATTTTTTCTATTGCAAATTTTCGCGCGAATTACGAAACTCGTAAAACGTGATCCAATTGGTTGTGTCGTCAAAAGTGTTTTTATGACTCATAACGAGTACATGGCGAATTCCAGTGTTGTAGGGTCATTGAAAAATCAATAAAAATGCCATTTAATGCATAACTGATCCAATGAAATGTCCCTGCACTTAAAGTAAAAGGTTCCTAAAATCTTATTCATGTATATTTCAAGCCGAAATCGGTCCAGGGACCTTCCAATTTTGCAACTAAAACTGATATTTTGATACATCATCTTAGTAATTCCCAGTAAATCAACTGCAATTCTTTGTTTTCATGGCAATCTTAGAAAATTCGAAAAATTTTGCACGTTGTGACAGTTTAATTTGCTGAGTTTTACTAACTACTATTGTTTAAAATTGTTTAATTCCTACCTCAAGTTAAGCTGCTGGATGTTTATGCAACGGTTACGCCGTGTAAGTTTGTCTTGCCTTGTTTTCAGGTTGTTTGCTAGAATTGTTGATTTACTAGACTGCCTTTTATCTCGTCCAAATCAGCTTGTTCATTGATTTGATTTAACGTTCTTCTTTTGTTGTGGCCCTGAGTTTCGTTTTCTTCGCCATGCTCAAAGTCCTTCCTATGTATAGACGGTCGCTATTAATCTGTTTATGCTAATTTATTCGTTTTACTTACATTTTTCGTTCCTGAAAATATTTTGTTTACATTTTCTCTCGACATTGGATTGGATTTAATTCTTGTATTTTTCCCTTCCGCTGTGTCTTGGATTCCGCCCTTTCTCTTTAACATTCTGTATTATTTGAACGGCATTCGTTTTTCCAGATTTTGTTTTTAAATTCTATAATGAATAAAATTCTTTTATTGACATGTTAGTTTTATGTACTGACAGCTGTCAGTGTTTCCAGTGTTGCCAATCTGGAGGTTCAAAATTTTTCCTGGTAGCCTTTAGGCATTTTCACTTGTCATGGTTTTGTGTTGCTCATTTTTTTATGCCTCAGGTTTGTAGCTGTCTTCACGACTTCCATTGGAGTTGTCGGCGCATGACGGAAATACTCGGTTCCTCATCTTGTTATCTTGTCGGGGGGGACCTTTCCTGGTTTTTCAACGTGAATCACAGATTGTCCATCTACAAGCCGTCGACACCGGGGTTTCGGTTCAGGTCTTTTGTCTTTTTATGACACGGTTGAGCCGGATTTAAAGGCCTGACTGATTATTTTTCATTTCTACGATGAAATTAATCCGCTTAGTGCGGAGTTTTAAGGTCCCATGTTGATTGGATACCAATGAAAGTCATCCCCTCGTACTGCATGCTTGTAGCTGCCCTTTTTGCTAGGATTTATCTCATTGAATTTAGCATCTCGAGCCCTCTTGAAGGGGGGTTTTCCAGTGGGTGCTAAGGTCCTCCCTATTTTCTTCCGGTGGGCTTTAACGAGCCTATGTTCTTCGGTAGGGGCGAAGAGCCGTCCTATCTTTTTTTTCGGTGTGTACTAAGGAGCCTCCCTATTTTCTTCCGGTGGGCGTTACCGAGCCTACGTGTTCTTCCGTAGGGGCTAATGAGCATCCTATCTTGTCTTCTGTAGGGCTAACGAGCACCCTATCTTGTCTTTCGGAGGGGTTTAACGAGTCCTCCTGTTTCTTCCTGGAAGAGACAACTTTCCCAAGACAAGCTTATCGACAATTTCTTTTTTTTTTGGAATCGCTTCAACATCAGTTTATTAATGAAATAATTTAATTAATCTTTTTGTGTAAG
This sequence comes from Philopedon plagiatum, assembly GCA_963971165.1. Taxonomy (NCBI): domain Eukaryota; kingdom Metazoa; phylum Arthropoda; class Insecta; order Coleoptera; family Curculionidae; genus Philopedon; species Philopedon plagiatum. The sequence goes on along the minus strand of OZ020196.1, from coordinate 9,954,330 downwards.
CATGTATCTATGTATCATGAATTTATGTCTAAATATATGTATACTTATATGGTTAAACGTATCGAGGTTGTTTCATTGAGCTCGCTACGCCCTACGTTTTGATTTTGAGTTATGAATAACAGGCTTGTTGTGTGTCCAGCAAGTTCCTAGACCACCTAGGCGACTTCCAGTTTATGTCAGTGTAAAAAACTGGTAGCGTCCAATTGAACCTATCCGACTAACTGAGCTAAGGGCTAATTTACACGAGCTCTGCTACAACTCACCTCACTCAGGAGACCCTGTTGTTTCTGTTTTTCTCTAGTGTACCTTTCGGAATTATTTTGATGTTCTTTTCTTTCAAGTTTTAAGCGGTAAGTACTTGGTCAAAGATACTCATCATATTGTCTTTGACAGTTTTAACTCAACACTTTTTTCTTAAACAAAGTGCGTCGCAACGTCCTCGATGCAAATAAACCTATTTATTTATTTATAACTTTTACGAAAAAATAAGCGATCTAAATTAGTGGGGTTTATTCTTAGATAATTAACGGATAAAATAAACCCAAAAAGAATCACTAGATAACGAAAATAGTGTGGAATAATGTCGGTTAAAAATAGGATTTGTCGAAAAGAAATCAAGAACATTCTGTTTTTACCCCTTAAATACGCTCCTGGATGACCCATTCGGTAGTCTTTATCAAATGTGATTATCCCTCTATTAGATAGTGTTGAAAAATTGGCAAAAAATTATATAGGAAAAAGACAGAGTGATTCAAATGTACTGATGCCAAGGGCAAAACAAGTAAAAAAATCTAAATTTAATCGGCTATTGCTCCCTTCCTATAAAGAATGAGAAAACTAAAAAATGGATATCATGTATTTTGACGAGATCTTTCCGATGACGTATAGGATTTTAATTTGAACCATTTTGACCCCACAAAAATTGAAAAGCGTGAAATATTTGGGCCAAAAATCGAAATTTCCAGTTTTTCCCAAATGTATCCATTTTCCAGTGATTTTAGGTTTAGGTAAATGTATTGAAAAAAGAAAGTATTTGAGATTTTAAAGTTTCGAGTATGAATCCGTTTTTCGATCCAACGTCTTGTGTTCGAGTTATTAGGTACCAAAGAGGGGCCTGCAAATGACATATCTCGACCTAAAAAAATTCAAAAAAATTACTTCCCAGTTTCCGACCCTCGCAAGTTTCAAAAGAGTTCTGAAGCTCCGGGTTCTCTACAACCTCCGAAAATTTACATCGATTTAATTCACTTTGCGATCTGTACCCGATTTCAACGGAATTCGCGGAAATTTCGACTTTGACGTTTAATAGCTCCGAAACGAAACATTCTATATAACTAAATGTTTTACCCAAGCGAGTTGCACTACTCCTCTATCAACCTAAAAAATTCGATTGCTGTCGCTCTGACTGTTTCCGAGAAATGCAAACATGTTCGACTTTAGGCTAAGCTTTATATTAACATGTAGATTGACACTTATTTTTGCTGATCTCCTGACGTCACTATTTACTAAGGACAAGTGGCTGCTTTTTAAATTGTAATTAATTATACGGACAAGTAAACATTTTGTAGCAAAATTATCCTAGTAATTTTCTTCAAAATATTTCTTTTGGGTTTGTAATGACGTAAACGATTTATGCAATAAAAAATATGTACATATTCCTTATTAATACATGTTGTATAAAATAAATATTTTATATCGTTTAAAATTTGAGTTTCAGTTCGCCGAGTTTTTTTACGTTTTCAACAATTGCCGTCTAAGGCTACGTGTCTCGTAATTTGGCAGAACGGCACAGAATTTTTCGCTATTTTGTGCGGTTTGTTTATAAAGTCGCTTTATCATTTATATGCACATGACTTGCAATCCCGGAATATTTGGATCCCGGGATTTACGGGATCGAAGGAAGAAAATTCCAGGATCCCAGGATTGATCCTGAAAAATTGTAACATTAATTAAGGTAAATTGTTTTTATTTATAATACTGTAACTTTAAAACAACAACAAAACAAAGTTTATGCAGAGGACACATAAAAGTATAAGAAGTAAAAATAGTTTGAATTCTTTTACATAAGTACTTAAATAAATCTTCCAGGTTTGCCATATCACGCGTTAAACATTATTTTTATGAAAAATACTGCGATGATGCTTGACGCGTTAGTTTAAATAGTTTTTTTAACATATTTTATAATTTATTTATTCCGGGATTTAAGTGCCCAATCCCGGAGTTTTTCGGGACTAAATTTTTAACGGGATCCCCGGACCTCGGGCTCTTAGAATTGCAAACCTTAATGTGCACCGAACTATTAACGTCACTGAAATTATTTTTGATAATATACCATAGTTAAAATCACTTGTAGGGCAAAAAAGAGGACCAGTTTCTCCACATTTGACTTAAATCTTCTTACCACCGTTTAACTACATCTGAGTGGCGGCTCGTGAGTTTTTCAACAGGGTCGGCAAAATTTTAATCTGACAAACTCGAGGATTTACTGTGTTTTTGCCCCTCAGAAAGTATGAAAGAATATATAATATTTTTTTCATATGTGTCATCATAGGAGCAATAGGTTTTTAAGGCCTAAGTTTTTAAAATTTTTGTTTATGAATTTTGTGTTTTTTTTATTTTATTTTTTTACTTTTTAGCTACATATAATGTAATCAAAAAAAGTGATCTTAAATTAAGATTACGTTGACCTTAATAAAACAATGCAAAGTCTTGAGATAAAAGTTCATTGACAATATCTTTACTTTTGATAATAAGTACTTACAATTTGAGCTGCATCCAAAGCATTTCCCTCCATTTTTTAAATACTTACGCTGTTATTTTACCAAATTTTTCGAGCCGGCAAAAAATAACTTAAAATGTTTAAAGTGAAAGGTACACAAAGTACGGCACAGCACAAGACAGTAAGACACAATATCTAATTTCTTAGGCACTTAATCAAGTACTAAGGAAAATGTCGAAAATGGTACTGAAAGTAGGCCTAAAATTTGCGAAAAACAGTAATCGTTCAATACTAATCAATTCACCCAGTCCCTACTGTCAGAGTGTCACTCTTCACCCTCATCAAAACGCATTTCCGCAGTTGCCAATATCGCATCATCCTGGTTCTTTTGACCGTTGAAAATATAATTTTAAGAAAATAAACATTAACGTTCAGATTCACTAAGAAGGTTTAAGATTTAGTACTGGTTTAAATTAAGATCTTCTAGTTGATCAGTTATGTCTTGCCAAGTGTTTGTCCTGTCATTGTTCATAAGTCGTCATTAAAAACGTATGAATTATTCTGATATTTCAGCGACTTGCTTGGTTTCCAAATGATTTTCATCTTGGAACGGTTTTCTAGAATGGGCTTAGTTCTATTATTGTCGAAAGAACATACTAAAATTGCCATTTTCTTTATAAATTTGCGAAAAAGCTCAAAAATAAATTAATATTATAAAACTTAGTTGTCTTATTCTTACACTTGTCAGTTTAAAACTTTTGGTTGTCAAATTAGACCGGACTAGCGTTGGAGAATCTGGGTTTTAAAATCTAAACCACATCACAATAAAACATTCAATAATATACACTACGTATTAAATTGTAAGTAAATGAATATTTGCCATTATTCCACAAGTACAAAGAAGTTTTATTAACTTGATTGTATTGTATCAAGACCCAAATAAATTTTCCATGGATGAAAAAGTGCACAAATCGGCAACATGCGGCAAAACCAAGTCTGCCGCAGAGCACATTTGAAACACGGTGTTAAAATCTTTTAATTGTATTACTATTGTATGTTTGGTTGCCTGTTTCGGTAGTTTTTCTCGGCGGCTTGCCTCAGTGGCCGTTTCCTAATCTGTGAGAAGACCTGCTATTATTACTTTCGGCCGTAGTCACTGCCTCATATGGAGATGACCGACCGGTGAAAGAGTAAATAAGTTTGTAAATAGAAATAAACAGTTGAATTAAAAGCTAAATAATTGAACCATTAGTTTTAAAAAATAGTTAAAATTAAAAATATAGAAATTTTAAATATTGAATAAGACATTCATTACTGCCTATTTTTCTATTTTGTTGGGTCGGCACTGCCGACCTTGCCGCCCCTGGCGAGCCGCCACTGCTACATCTAAAAAATACCATAAATAATAATTTCCTGTCCATCAGAATCAATTAGACTCTGCATCCCCGCTTACTCAACCTTCTTTGCGGGGGCGCTCCCTTATAAAATGGATGAGAGCGACGCGACGCGAACAGACGCCTTTGGCGCCAGCGTACGTGTTGCATCAGGACGCAACAGTTCGAGAAATTTAGTAGTAGTTCGTTTCGCCGGTTACCGACTGACAAAAATCAGAAAATGGGTAGTTTGGGGCTCCTTAACTTTTCCGTGTGGTGTCTTTTAGTGGCATGTGCCCTAGTCGACAATAAAGTAAGTTTATTTTGTTTTTTAGCTTCAAAATTAATTTAAATAGGTTTGCAAAATGAATATATGGCAACAAGATTCTTATAGCATGTTAAAATGTTATAGTCATTTGTCGTCAAATTTTGTGTTTTAAATTTCAAGTTTAACAAATAAAAATGCTTGTGTTAAAATGTAATAATTATGTAATGTTTCATATACAAGATAGTTATAATTTTATCTAACAATTTTATTTAACCTCACCCACCAGAATTATAACCTGAATCGCCAGGATTAAGAATGATTTTATAGATATTCGTAAACAGGATTATCAACTGTAGTGTAGTTCTCTACTTTCTAATCTCAAAGATTTTATAAAATGATTTTAAAATAGAACTTAGGTTAAAAAAGTAATATGGTCAGTATTTCCTAGTGTGAGAAAAAATATCACCCTGCCGGATTTAGAAATTTTGAAGATGTATATCTCTGCTGCTACTTACGGGACCCAAGCCAAGTTTAGAGTTTTACTAGTGAGTCTACTAGGAATGTTTTGGTAAAGAAAAATATTTTGTAATTTGCGAAAAAAGTTGACATTTTGCGTGAAAACCAGGAAAAAAATGCCTAATTTTTTAAAATACCGCAAGATGTAATAATTTCTTTACATTTATTATTAAAAGTTATAATAGTATATTTTGCAACGACACGAGCCTTGGCGAGTGTCGTTACGAATGCGAGGGTATTAATGGCCATTACATGATAGTTGCACACATTATTTTTTCTGCGTCCATTTATTAATAAATATTAAACTGAACAACATTTATTTAATTTAGCAACAGTTGACAAATTAAATTCTTTACTACCACTAATACCATAATCTGGCATAATTTCTAACTGAAATATTCTTAAAAGTTTTTGTATTAGAAAGAGGCCACTTGATTCATAATGAATGATCCGTAATGATGTCATAATCAAATTTGTATCATAATAAACATTATTAGGAAACATATCGAAGACATTTAATTTGAATATTAGAGTACGGGAGTGGGAAAAAATATATTATGCAATATTCACGCCGTCGACATAATATGTATTTTATCTGCCCTAAAGCTATCTGAGGCAATAGATAATTTATAATAAAAAATTTAAAATGGCCTTTTTTTAAATAAAAGAGTGTCACCCCTCAAATTTACATATTAATCTAAAACTCATAAAATTGCAATGTAAATGTTTTTAAAAACTTTTTAAATGATGCGGAAGAAATAAATTGAAAAGAAAAAAACGCAAATAAAAAAAAGCATATATTTTATTGAACACTTGATTAACGTATTTGCCATTATTCTTGTTTCAAATTGTTTTTTATAATATTTTGCACCTTTTATTGGCATCCCCACAGGAAACACCGGGATTTCGAATCAACTGCATTACTCTTTGCAGATCCTCTGTGATGTAATTTCGATAATCCATTTTTAATTTTTTTTCTTGTAAAAACGGCGGCCCATTTTTTTGCCCTTATATGAAACGTAAGAATCCACTGATAAGGCTTGATGTATAAAGTCTCACTACGACCAAACAAATTAAATATCTTCCTAATCCTTGGCAATGTCTTGTAAAAACACATTTACAAGAATTTATCAAGAAGAATAATCTTAACTGCTACATAAGTTAAAAACATTATACCTTACAGAATAGATTCACAACCCCTTAACATTTAACCCTCATAAAAGCAGATAAAACTCGACACTCTACTCTGACATCCACCACGACACCTACGTTAGTACTAAAGTACCAGTGACATCACTCACGCTCTAACAGGTTTTCTCATCTTGTGGGCGAACAACGTGATGCAATATCGCAAAGTTTCCAAGAAATGTTTTTTTAAGTAAAACTCTTCCAGCTCGTGTAAAGTCACCCACGAGTTGCAAAGTAGTATCACCATCCTACAGCATTTACTTACTTACGTTACAATTGGAAAAGTGTACTTTACCACAATGTAGGAATTTGCTTCTAGTACGTTTAAATATATTTAAAATAAAATAATGTGTTACACTTAAAAAATCGATCTATCCAGTTATTGATACGAATCGCATTCTCATATTGTCTAATCTAATACTAAATATCTTATAAATACTCGCCACAAATCTGAAAAATACGGATATTGTGCGTTATTCGATTATAATGATTGTCTATCGCCCTAACCCAGGTAAATAAACAAAATTACAATATTTTTTATTGTTTTTAAATTTAATATTATTAGAACTTCCTTAGAGAGCATGTAATAAATACCGAAACGTCAGCACTGTTCAGTAGACTCCTGATAGCAACCAACGAATCGGCTGAAAAGTGATGACGTCACTTACTTGATATTCGCCTAAAAAATCTGAACTTTAGTTCGATTTTTAGGTTATTTGTAAGTAAAAAAATTGGCCAAAAACTTTTGTCTATAATTTTGACCTTGCTTTTTAATAAGCAATTTAAAAAGAAAGTAAATGGACCTATTAAGCTTTAGAACTACTTGCTGTAAAACGTTGGGTTGCTTACTTCATTTTTTATAATATGGAATATCAAGAACATTGAAGGGATAATTCCACGCAGTATTAGGTTATGGAAACAAAGAAATTAGTTGTCATGGCTCATCCTTGAATATTTGATCATGCCCGAAAAAAAAATTCAGAAAAATTTCTTAATTTTCTTTTTAAAAGTGGACGGACTAGTGAAAGGCTTTAAATAATTAAACAAACTATCGCACCTCTAATTAAAAGGTATCTAATGCTCATGTCATTGTTTTTTTTTTGTATTGAGGTATGTAAAATCTGTCCTTCCGATGTACGAACAAAATTTCCAGATACTCTAGAAAACCAGTATATTTTTCACATACTTTGGCTGAACTTTTGTTTTTAAAAAGTAATAAACATAAATAAGGCGCATGACTATGGTTCCACACACTCTACCAATAAAATTGGACAAGTTAAATGATTTTATATGTTACTATTTGTAGAAAATAATAATTTGGAAGGTAGAATTTATCTTTCTATCTTTGTTTGCTTAATATTAGTAGCAGAAAAATAGTTCGTATTCAAAAACCGTTAGGGTCGAAACTAAATAATTAATACGTTTATTGATATAAACCTATGTAAATAACAAACCTTATTAACTAAGTTTCATATATTATATGTTTCACTTTGTTTCAAAAGGCATTTGTTTCAAAAAGCATTATCACGTATGTAATGTTAGAAGTACCATTATATTATGTAATAAAAAGATCGGTATTTTCGATTGTTTTTTTAAAAAGCCTTGTATTTTTAACAATTAAATGAAAAAAGACAACAGAGATATTGTTTCCTTAATAAGATAGTAAAGGCCCAAAGATAATTTTGGGTATTAAAGTCTTTATAAGTATGTGTTATATATAAATATAATTTCTTTAATTTTTCCTATGTTATCATAAAAAATTAGGGGTCCTAATTCTTCAGATTATCTTGGATTCTTAGAACCCTATATTGAGAGCATAAAATAATTTGTTCCAGAAATTTACTCTCTTATCCTTTCCTTTAGTATCTGAAGCTATTTCGGTAATACACTGTATAAAATCTTTATTCCAAATTTATGTACCCTTATCTTTAAATTTATGGAAGAAAAGAAATGAAATTTTCTTTTTTAAGCAAGTTGACAATACACATAAAATTTATGAAGTTTAAGTTTAGCCTTTAACTTTGAATGTATGCCGACTTACAGTAGTATGACTTATGGATAGACAGACAGTAGAATAGAAGTGACTAAGGGCATTTTGGAAGCTGTTTCTTCATTACTTCTTAAAAAGTTAAAATTTTCGACGTTTGAACGACCACCAACTCAACAAATAAAAGTAAATCATATATTGGTAAAGTGTGAAGTTAATAAGTATATGTCAGTCATAATGGTTTAATAATTTCTCAAATAGATAAAATTGCTTATCTGCATTTTATACAACTATGTACAAATCACTCTTTGCTAATTTTCTTATTTTGAGATATTCAACGCAAATTGATTTTAATAGATTCTTTGGTGTTATGAGGTAAAACTAATGTAACGAATTATTAGTTGTTTTACTGGTTTAACTCCTATTTTTGCGTCACCAGCTGCAGGACATTTTAAAATCAAGGTTTTAAAAAAGAATTGAGCGAGTTGTGCAGCGACTTTTAGAAAATTTTGAATCTAACTTCTAAACTAAGAATAAAGGAAGCGATTTAAATGCAGTACAACATTATTTATTTAGAAGAAATATTAGCTACAAAATGTATGTGTTTAAGATTAAATATCTATTTCAATATATTCTTGATTTCGGCATTGTTTAGAAGTTGAGAAAATCCTTTACTTTTCTGTGTTTTAACATACACGGATTAGAATCAGTATTCATTAGGTATTTGTAGTTTGATCGAAGTTAGTCACACGCGGTTACTGAGCCGTGACTTTATTGCAATTTTTGTGGGCTAAAACGAGAAAATAATTAGTTTTGTAGAGAATTTAGAATCGCAAGTTCAGCCTTTAAACTTATTTGCTATCCGATTTGACTTATGGACATACAGACAAAACAATAGATGTGATTAAAGGCCTTTCAAAATCCGTTATTTCGTTATTTTCTAGAAGTTGTAGGGGATCGCCTTTGATTGAACGACAAACAACTCAACAAAAGTATATAATATATTTGTAAATTGTGATGTTAATAAGTAGATGTATGTCATAGTTCAATAAATTTTTAAATCGAAAACAAAATCGCCAATTTGATCATTTGTTTCTATATTAAATTTAAAATTTCCTAAACTTTTTGAAATTAAAATTTGAAAACGTTTCTCTAGAACGAAGCGATTCAGGACTCATGTTTACAGGCACTTTTTCTGTTATTTGGGGATAGTGAATCTCCAGTCGAGGGTTGGTGCATGTTTTTTGAAACACCCTGCATAAAAACGCTATACAGTTCACAAAAGAAATAAACAGTCACATTCTGCAACACTAGACCTGTCTGTTTTGACAACCGAACATTTAAAAGTGATCAAGTGTAAAATAAGTCCATCAAGTTTTATAATAATATTATGAATTTGTTTTGTTTAGCTTTTCCTGACCGTTATTAGATATAAATATTTTATATATTTCCTGGCATTGCGGTCATGTGATGATTAATTGAAAAAAGTAAACTTTTTATATTTTTACGTTTCGGTTTATTTTTTGCTAAACCATCTTCAGAAATTGTCTACAAAAAAATGTTTTGCACTTTAAACATTGAATAAATTTTAAATATAAAAAAAGAGAAAACGTACCTTAATTTAGCTTGTACACATTATACTTATATTATTACATTTCAAAAATGTAAATGAAGCAAATTACTAGGATAATTCAACTATTTTTTTTTAATTCTCATTACAATTTATTACAATTTAAAATGCAGCCATTTGCCCTTGGTGCCAAGTGACGTCAGGAGATAAATAGAATAAGTGTCAATCTACATGTTAACGTAAAGCTTAACCTAGAGGTGCTACATACAAACGTATATGAATCGACAACTTCTATGGTAGTCTGAAAGCAAGTGAGCATTTTCTCGTACGATTACGGCTATATCAATTGATTTACCAAACTGATTGTTATTATTTGTAATATTGTATACTTAAGAGTGGCAAAATGTCAGTCTATAAGACCTAAAGTTGAACAGGTTTGTTACGCAATACAAAACACATCCACATTTCCTAGAGTCATATATACTCTATCCGATTTATTTTTTTCTCTTCGCAGCAAGACATCAACCAATCAGACAAGGAATGTAACCTCGGAAACAAAGATGTACGTTTAAGTCGCATGTGGAGAGCTGCCTTATTTGTCCAGGCAGTAATTTTTGCTTGTGTTGCCCTTATTTTTTTATTACCGTGTAATTTGTGCATAACTACGTATAACAATAAAATCTAATAAGAAACTACGCTATAAAAATTTTATTGTGCCATTGTGCAAAAATACCACTTCAAGTGCCCTGAAAAACTTATTTTTTTCACCTGACTAGAACAGCCGATGTTAAAAGAAAGTTCATACCTAGTGTAAAGCTAATCAAAAATTTTCCGTAAATAGGTATCATTAAAGGTTAGTATCATCAAATTCAATTAAGCATATTTGGGTGTACGTTTACTGTTGTGATACAATAAATAATAAGTATTTGTTACGAAATGAGCAACATAAATAAGCGGTCATCCATCATACAAGAATAATCTTTCAGCAAACTATCCGATTGTCCTTGCACAAATTCCGTTCCGGTCATTATTAAACATTCCTTTTATTCAAATGTAATGTTTCTTATCCACAAAATCACCCAACCCAATCAAACTCTGTGAAATATCCAAGGAAATAAATTAACACTGGAATTCACTATGTACTAGCGATTATAACGCTTTTATTTACAAGACATGTGACATCACAATTATTAGTATCACATTTTGCAAGTTCCGAATTTTGTACGAACATTTTTGGTAGAAAATCTTTTTCTTTTGTTAATAAAGACCAAAGTAAATGGAGAAAAACAACCACCATAAATATTTAATTTGTGTATAGAATAAAAACATTTATTTCAGATTTATTTGGATTATATTTATATTCCCTATTTAATTTTGAACATTCCTTTTAAAAAGGCGCTCCGCAAAAGTCGACAGACTTATTGAATTTTTGCGGGGAGCGCTAGTAGTAAAGTAAAAAGTGTGTGTGCTTACATCGACCAGTCATTGCTTTCTTTTATAGAACAATATTAAAAGAAATCGAAGTCGTATGTAACTCACACATGACTTATTAGTCCAGTATTTTTTTACTATACCGGAAGCAACTTTTGGTTTGATATTAAATGACTTAAATTACTTAATTAATTCTTCATATAATTAATTATTCCACTGCATCGTTGAACGATGTTCCTTTGAGAGCAAGTTATGGTGCTTCGTAGACTGCCCTTTTGATGTTTTTTTGACCGTGCTTGATAATTTGGATAGATCTTGGACGTGTGTCCCTATGTTAAATGACTTTTCTACGGAGATATATTATGTATAGCTTTTTATAAATAGTCTGTAGCCCTGCCATTGCATTGTTACCAACATATTATTCATTATTTTCTCAAAATTCACTCTATAGAGTTATAAGTACAACTGTAAATTGGTATCAAATGCTAATATAACACACCTGATTGACACCTGGCTATTTTTTCTTGCAGCAGTACCAGCTTTCATAAATAACTCTTTAAACCAAATAATAATTTTCACAGTTATTTCAGGTTAAAGGTTCTATAGCCTTTAAAAATGTTCGAAACCATCCATAAAATTAGTAAATTTATGCCTTCAAATACAGATAAAGTTTATTGAAGTTATAAAGCTTGCTAAATAAATTTAGAATACATTTTTAAGGCTTTTAACTAAAATAAAGGGAACATTTTCGCATAATGAATTTTTTTTAGTTATTCGCATACTGCATTTTAAGAATTTGATGTTGTTTGTTTCTTTATTACTAACTCCTCTAGTAATAATATATTCGAGCCTTAAAGACCAAAATCTTGATTTAATACTTTCGAAGTCAACAGAAAATAGAAAAAAACCTCTGTCGATCGCGATCGTGACAATTTTCTGTTTTCGTTCCCAATATCCAGCAAATTGGAATCGTCTCAGGAATAACTGGCATCAAGAGCTCTGAACTGTTGATTTTCTTTTTTACGATTTTTGTTGGGACGATTGTTTAAGTTTCTGAAAAGCGAAGGTTTATTGCTTCATGAAAGTAAAATGTAAAAGTAACAGTTAAAATTGTTTTTTAGTAAAATAACTGCTAATATGGCTAGCATTGTTACAATGTAAGTTCTATAAAGTTTGATGTAATATTTTACTCTCATTTTTCTTTAATACTGAATACAATCAGTGACAAATTTATTTACGTAAGTTAAGTTTTAATCACGTTGTCTTGTTTATTAACGCTCAATTTTTGGCTTACCCAAGCTTTTGGCTTTTAAATTATTTGGAAATATTTATATTAAATAGGTATTTAGAATAGGTTTTTTTTATAGTTTAGAGGTAATAATTGTTGTTAAAAGTTTGTGTGCATTACACCCTGTATATTATTTGTTTATTGAATAGCACTTAAAATTCCCTTATCAAAAATATAGAAGTTGCCTATATTCACTTCAGTCATTATAGAAATATTTGCTATTAAAAACTTTGTTTTTGAATGGCTACTGTGATTTAGGTATTTCATATAATGAATGAGAAATATTTTGATTTTTCAATAGCCAATATTTCAACAATGGCTGAAGACAACTTATATATTTTTGTAAGCCTTACCCAATAAACAAATAGTATATAGGGTGATTCGTTAAAGAAAATACACAAAGTATATAGGAAGTCAAAAAATGCTCAGTTGTTTCTTTAAGTAGCAAATTCTTACGGTTTGGATGAACCCCTAAAATTTTTTTATGTCGCTGGAAGCGGTCAAAATATGAGGACACCCTGTATAGGTATGTCGAAAATGTGTGTGAATTACAAAAGGTAAAATACCAAGAAAGAAATAGTTTTTAATTAGAAGGAACAATTTCAAAAAGGCTTTGAAAATAATGAAAAAACTGTGGCGTATCATATATTCTACAATTGTGTTAGTTTTAGCCATATGCACGACCATGATGAAAATAAATTAAATTCATTTTGGTGAACGGAGTACGTTCTATGTATCACATGTTACAAAATACCTACAATCGGTTTTTAAATTTTTAAGAATCAGCCTGTATCTCCGTATCTGTTATTTTTGATGGTGATCTCCAGCCGAGCGTCACACACTTGGGCAACAGGCATTCAAAGTTGGCATTAAATCACAGACGTTATGAATGACTTTCTCCGTGCAATTTTTATTTATAGAGATGTTATTAGTTTGAAATGAAATACATGCAAGCTTTAAATGTGCCTTTAATAAAGAAAAGTATGCCGCAGAAAAAAAATGTGATAAACAGCGATACATGTGTATTTTCGATAGATTTTTGGACAACTATAACTTCTAGCAAAAATAATCGTTTTCAGAATGTGAAGAGATGTCTTCAGATTGCAATGAAACGTCATCATATTCACTCCTATCGTCGTCACTGTCAATAAAAATAAGAGGCCAGACGGTTGGCAGTTTTGCAAATTTAATGCTTTTGTATTAAGTCGTTCCAGTTTCTTCTTTTGCAATTAGCGTTTACTGGGTTAGAACTGAGCAAAAATGAATGAACAATATTTTCGTGAACCTTTTCACGTATACATTTTCGCGAGTTAGTGCTCTCGGTATCTCTAAAAATCTTCGTTTCGAGCTTCTTGTGCTTCCTCTGTCAACTGGCCTATAGCCAAAAGAACTGAGGATATTTCAGACCCACGTATAAAATATTAATAAAGCCTAGGAGGCATATTGTACCATGAATATTTTTTACCGAACTATCTTGCAGAATTGTAAGCAAATTTTCTGAATTTCTCTATATTAATTTCATGTCCACTAGATATTACTATCATAATGTCAAGAAATTCTCTTCTCGATATAAACATTGTATTCGAAGTTCCTGAAAATAAAAAATCTATAAATAAACCAAAAGTAGCTTTAGTTTTTTTTTTAATTAACTAGTCCGAAAATAAAACGGAACAACGCAAGAGAGAGCAGAAAGCAACAAGAAATTAAAAAGTTTCTGAATTAAGCAATAAATATACTTTAGAAATAAGCCAAAACGAGATCTTGGAACATAATTAAAACTCTACATATTTCTAAGAATAAATTTGTTGATCCCTCGTTTGGTTCTTATTTTAGCCTGCATAGGTTTATAAAACTATCTGAACTTGTTTTTAAGATTAATGTTTCTTAAAAATTTAATACTTACCTGAATTTGACGAATCCATTATAAAAGCTAAAACTAATTTAAGAAAAGTAGCTTAAACACGGCACAAAAGATTTAGTAAACAAGAAAATCAAAACACACACATGCACTTTTCACAAGTAATTGGCCTAAACTGAAGGGCCTGACGGGTACCTAAGCGGGATTAACTATCTATACCTATGTTGAGACGAGGGGGAGTTTGCTGTGTTTAACCCTAATACCAAGAAATATGTGCGTGTTATTTTATATTTTGCTTTATTGCCACGTTTAAAGGCCCGTTGCCCCAGTGCATGATTTTTAAAACTCCCTATAGATCTACAACAAAAAGTTACTATTTTTTTACAATAAAAACTAAGCAAAAACCATGTTTAGAAATCAAATTGGTAGAGATGGAAATTGATTAGTGCTCTTAAAATATGTAGATGCATTTTATTACTGCTGTTTCCTCCAAATCGTTTTTTAAATTAAAGGAAAAATAAAATTACCAATACAATATTGTTTCGTCCCTACTTCCATAATTTATTTTTTCTACTTTAATTTTTAATTATAATATAAATCGGTAGCTTAGAGAATAATTTAGTTTAAATTTCAGGCTATTTATATATTTAAGTGAACGTTCAATCAATGTAATCTACATTTTTATTTGCCTACAAAACGATTATCAGTAGCTAAGTTTCGTACTGCCCTGGTATTTCATTTTTCTTAAAATTTAATAATTTACATTTTACATACGTATATAATGTCTTGGCAACCCAAAATACACTTCCTTAAAATTCCTTTCAACCAAGATTCCTATTCTCGTTTTACCATTTTTTGCTGTACGAGAAAAAGGTGGACCCAAAAACGTGAAAAAGGAAACACTTCAGACACAACAAGATACGACTAGAGTGTGCGGCGTGGCTCACGGAAAAATTTTTCGACCTGCAATTCTAATACTTTTTTACTTACATATTAACTGTGCCGTACATACAGAATAACCCCCGGGGTGAACTTACGATAGTGTTTAATGTACCCCGAGCCAACCTTCCTGCACACCTGCTTTTACTGATTTTGGTAAGTACCAAGACATTGCTAAGTTTTGCCAATAAATTTTGCGTTAATATTTTGCATAACGAGACAAGAGCCAGAACGGGCAGTCTGAGATAGTTCAGACGCAGAGAAATTTCCAAAACCAGCGTTCCAAAATATACAGTCCACTAAAATTTCCGAGCCGCGTATTTTTTCAAAAAATATGAAGTTCAAAAATCAATTAAATATGCTTGTGTTACTTTTTATATTTCTGAATAATTGTCCGTGTATCCCCACCTTATTTGACGGCAAATAGAGTTAATTGAAATAGAACAATAAACATGTTTTTTCCTAGCAAGGTCGCATATGAGTATTTGTTTTCGACGTTCAATAAATTTCATTTAACCGTTGCCCCAATTTCCTGAAAAACTGATCTGTTCTTGACATTGACGACCACTAAACCTTTTATATGCGTTTTTAGTTAAAAAACCTAATTAGCTCTGCAGTGGGCTACAGGCGCGGGCTTTTGTAAAGCGCTTTAATGATACTAGGCAGGAATCAGCTGCACCAGAGCAGATTCGATAAGTTATGCAGAGGTTATATGGAAGTTATAGATTTAGATTTACTAAAAAGTTTTAACATTTAATACTGCTGCGGAATTTTATTTTTCAGTCAGTCGATTCGATCTCGAATCCGACTTTGAATCCGATCCGACACTTCAAAGTAATTGTATTATACGATCGGATACGTCTTGACAATAGATTATGTTCTTATCATTCATTCAACGAAAATATTTTGTTAATGTCTTTTAAAATCTGAGAAGCGCAGTGGGAGATCCTTCTTACATTTATGGAGGATCACAAAGATTTTGCAGCTGGAAAATTTGTGGGGTCTGGAGGAAGGCAAAAATCCAGAGAATTTTGGGCCGAGTTAAGCCAAAAGCTCAATTCATTGGGTTTTGGGGAAAAAACGCCGGACAAATGGCAAAAAGTAAGTAACTGTAGTATAAAATGGCAATAAGACGCTAAAATATAATACAGCGTTTTTTGCAGTCATGGACCGATTTCAAATATATTATTAAAAAAAGGGTGCCAGATAAAAAACGATGCAACCGCAACAGGAGGGGATCCTCCTAGTATATCACCTTCCAATGCCTTTGATCTTAGGGCATTAAACCGGTTAGGAGATCAATCATTTTATGCAGTGCTTGGGATTTCAGAATTGGGGTCCCCACAGGAAAACTGAACTATAGCACTCCTCGAAACAACGTCCTCCTGTACTATAACATCGAGTTTAGCCACTAGACTTCTTGTAAGTATCTACCTACTTAAGTAGGCAATTTGGGGTTATTCGTGGGATTTAAAAATAAATCGTTACAAACCCGAAAATATTGTACACCACATAGAATTTTTTCAAAATTTCAGACACCGAAAATAAATTCAAAAAGGAAGCAAACTCATGAGGAAGTTGTAGAAGAATCGCATACTCAATAAAAGAAAGAAAAGATAATAATTTGGATGCTTACCAAGAAGCCAGTTATACATTAAAAGACATTAAAAATACTTTGGAAAATATATTGGACAGTATTCAAAATACTCTTGAAAAGGGTCTAGCCAGTATTGTGATGGCAATAAGTAGTAATAGACATTAAAAACCAAATTCTCCAACGCTAGGCCGCTCTAATTTCACAACCAAAAGTTTTAAGATGACAACTGTAAAAATAAGACAACTAAATTAACTAATTTAAACGCTCTAAAAACCTTTTTAGTAAATCTCAGGGTAGTAGTTTAATATTTTTTTTAGACTTTTGGCTGTGTATTACTTTTAAAAAATTGATTCGCAATAATATTGAGTTTACTTTTAAAAGGAATTTAAGATTTAGCATACCCAGATAAATAGAAAAACGATAGGTTGGCATTTTGATTCCAACACCTCTCATGCTATCGAGTAATACAAGTTGGAGTTGTACGAACGTTAGTAAAATAGACTAACTTTCATCGTGTTCGATTCGTGAACTCGATACGAGTCAGAAAATAGAATCCCGGTGCTGGTTTAAAGTTTAAATTAAGATCTTCTAGCTGATCAGTTGGGTTTTGAATGGTTTTTGGTCCGCACATTTTTAATAAGTTGTCATTAAAGACTTTTGATTTATTCTAATAAATCAGCGATTTGCTTGGTTTCCAAATAATTTTCACCTAAGAGCTTGCTGCTAGAATGTATTTGACTATATTAGTGTGGAAAATACGTACTAAAATTTTCAATTTCTACGTAAACTTGCGAAAAAGCTGAGCAACAAATTCATAATACAAAACTTTGATGTCTTATTCTTATGCCAGGCTCTGCCGATGCAACTAGTCGCGGCGACAATTTTTTGTTGCAGTGCATTGATTGGTTGCATATGCATTCACACGTAGACCTAATGTAGCTGCGATTTTCCAATAGAAAGCTTGCCTGCTGCCACGTTGAGAGTAAAATTACTAGATGTTAGAGACGCTTGTGCTTGTATTGTATGTACTTTGTAAATACAAACCACAAAGGAGGCTATACTAAAAGAAAAAACCATTTCAGAGTTCAAAAACGGGACTAACCCACAAACATAAGTTGGCAAAAGAAAAATCAATAAAGAAGTTACTAAATTGCAGCAACTAGTTGGACCAAAATAAAACATATTTTATTTCCATGCAAGTGTGTTGCTGCTACTAACTTCATAGTGTGTACACTTAAACACTTAAAAATACTGTATTTTACGAATTGCCACGACAAAGTTTCACGGTTAGAACAGTGCGTTGCATTTGTCAGCTTAAAACTTTTGATTGTCAAACTAGACTGGTCTAGCGTTGAATAATCTAAAAAAACTAGTTACATAATTTTGAAAATATTGCGCATCAGATGAGGACATTATTTTAAAAATGATATTTTTAAAACATATATAGTTATTTGCGCTAAGAAATGTAATGTGTATAAATATTTTTACAACTATTAAAAATGGTAATATTTGCACATTAATGTCAGTGTTTGAGGTGGCACTTTTTTCATTGCAAATATTTTTTTACGTTACCATGACAGTGTACGGAAAATCTATTGCACAAACACACATTACCAAAATTGACAGGATTTATATATTTAAATTACTATTTTTGTCAATTTAATAACGTAAAATCGGGAAAAATATTATATTAACAATATGACAACTATTCGCAATAATTTGCTGTTATTTACAATATAACAATAATTGGACATCCCCCACATGAACCGATATCGTTTCCTGAGCTAGTGAGTAAAAGGGCATTAATTTTTCAGGGGGGCGTCCGTAAAATACGTACGCAAAAAGGGGAAGGGGGCAATTCCAATTGACGTCGAGGGGGAGAGGGTTCTAACAAACTTGACGTGGCGCGACGTTTGAAATACCTACATTAATTTTATTCCTATTTTTTTAATCTAAAGATTTTGTTATTTAGTCGCAACATAAAAGACTTTGTTTTTAATAATCTACTTTGAAATTTTTTTCGTTTCTCAACCCGTGAAAGCCGTGAGTAATTTTATAATCTAGTTATTCAATCAATAATAGGCAAATACAACAACTCGTCATGATAGGTACTAATAATTGATGCGCCGATACAGAAGATGTAGAGTGAATAAATAAAGATGAAGTAAATAGGAATTTTACAAATACAAAAATAGCTGTCTTGACGCCTGTTGTGAAAACATTTCATAACATGGGTAATAAACTAAATTCTGGTGCATACGTGTATGCAACACTTTCAGATTTCTATATTGCATCAAATGCTAATGACGCCAGCTTGGAGTGATGAAGCTTCTACTGGTTCATAGTTGTCGCTCCCTACCCTATTCTGCAGTAAAAAGTTGCATTTTTTAATTATGTAATTAATATTTTTGCATTCTGACAATTGTAATGTTATCTTTAACATCAAGTTTCTCTCTCCTATAAGTGTATTGGAAAAATTTCAAGTAATCTGAAAGTATAATTTTTTCATTGACGGCGTAGAATACACTTTTTGGTCGGTCGTATTCTTTGAAGTTCTAGAAGGTTAAGAGGGAGAAAATGAGTGACGCCAGCTGTCTGAAGAAGAGAGAGAATGCATACTATAAAGGGTGCAATGCCACATGAAGGTGTCACTATTAGTCAATGCTTTTAGTCAACCACTTGAATCAGAAATTTGAACCCTGTGCCGTCAACACAAATAAGTTAGTGTGAGTAACTTTGCTCTTCGGGTCGTGCCAATGTGGCAAGACCATAAATCAGTTCGGGTCTGAATGACCAAAAGACTATTAGTCAACACTTTTAGTCAAACACTATAGTCAGTTCTTTGAGTCTTGAAGACCGTATGGTTGAATGATCGTAAAATCAGTGCCTCAGGTTTTGAAAACCTACAAGTGATGATTGGCTGTATGCAGCAGATGCGGTCAACTTTGTCTTTGGATCGTGAAGACCATAAGATAGTTCTTATGGTTGTAATGACCGTAAAACTAGTGCTTCAGGTAGTGAAAATCTGCAAGTGATCGTTGGCTGTATGCAGCAGATGCAGTCAACTTTGTTCTTCGGGTCGTGCCAATGTGGCAAGATCATAAATCAGTTCCTTGGGTTGTAACCACCGTAAAACTAGTGCTTCAGGTTTTGAAAACCTGCAAGTGATGCTTGGCTGTATGAGCAGAAATCAGAAAGAGCCAAAAAAAGAAGTACGCTTCACTAGGCAGAGTAGTAGTATTATGCTTCACGAAGGTGGAGTCATGGTAGTACGCTTCATGAAGGTGAAGTAGTGGTAGCACAAAAGCAGTACGCTTCACACAAGGTGAAGTAGTGGTTGTGTTGAATGCCATACGTTCAGCACTGACGGAATGGTTTGAAGAATTTTTGGTCCTTAATGACTAATAATCAGTGCGTGTCTTAATGACCAATAAAATCAGTTCGTGTCTTATCGACTAATAATCAGTTCGTGTCTTAATGACTAATATAATCAGTTCGTGTCTTAATGACTAATAATCAGTTCGTGTCTTAAAGATCAATAATTAGTCCGGGTCTTGATGACTAGTAAAGTACTTTGTGACTATTTGCAGAGGATGCAACGTGCCAGTCTCTCCAAGGGCGACTTTGTCGTCAATGTTCTTAATTAAAAGTAAATTCTAAATTTAATCTGTCTCTAAGTTATCTACACAGGGGCGGATAATAGTAAAACTACTCTATAGTTCCTTTGCCAATGTGGTAAGAGCTGCAAGATTCTTGATCATCAACAAATGTGACTTACATATGTTACTATCAATAAATGTAAATTCAGTGTAAACAAACTAAAGAAAAGGTGGAGTACTATACAACACTTGACAATAAAGGTAACACTGTTTCTTGTAATGTTGTTCAATGGTTTAATTTTCTTAACAGAAACTTACCTTAAAGGTAATGACTGATTTACTAAAAATTATAGACATTTAGACAAATATCAGTCAGTTAAATGTTAATCAAACTTAGTTTTAGACTTATGTACTTTGGTAAATAAATCTGACAATAATAATAATAATAATAATAATAATAATAATAATAATAATAATAATAATAATAATAATAATAATAATAATAATAGTAATTAGGTTTTGTTCTTCACAAATGTATGGTAAATTAAAATATATTTCATGTGTAATGAATGCTATTATCCACAGTTATGTTGCGATATCTTTATGGCAATTTGATAGTTCAATAAATAATAAAAAATAAGGAACTTAGTTTATCTCCCTATATTACAGTCTTTGTTAGCAGCACAATGAGATTTGTGTTTGCCCTCGTTTGTTTCGGCAGTCTGTCCTCAAAGAAGCATTAGCCTGTAGGAACCACCGCCTATCATTGAAGTGTCTGAGCTCTAAAAGCATCCTTGGACCACTGATAAATAAAAAGATTATTGACGTTTATTACTGAGAATTATAATATTAATAGTAATTGCTGATTGCTTTGGATTTTGTCATTTAATTAGAAATTTTTATTTTAAAAACCAGTGCAGTAAATTGCCAAAGAATAGCAATATTTTTGCACCATTACTCTCGAAAGACGATTTTATGTGTTTTCAAAAGTCACATTTTCGGAAAAAATCTTTTGAAAGTATATTTTTTTGAATGTAAATTTACATAAAAAACCTTTTTCGAATATATATTTTGCAGCCATTTTTTGCTACTCTTGTGTAAAATTATAATCATATGGTTAAATATGGAAAAAATTAAATTAAGGGACGGAATAATAAAAAGAGTTTTATACTGGAAAATCTAATATAAAATAAGGCTTTAATTGCGGATTTTATGGAGTATTTGTATGGAACATCAGAAAAATACTAGTTGGGAGTAATCAGTTACATAATGTTGAATATGTTATGCATATTATTTTGTGGGGAAGTAAGAACATTTTATTTTTATTAAGTTAAATAATTATTATTAAATTTATAGCAATAGATCTTTTCCCTTTTCAGTATAATTGCATCATCTGTTCTTGTGTTTCTTTTTAATAAATTACACTTCCAAACAAATACAAGACAGGTTGGGTACAACCTTTTACGCTTGGCAGATACACGACCGCATCCGATTAACCGAATGTAAATGCCATTGTTAGCGATTTATTTGTAACACAGGCCATGCCGATCTTTAATTAATTCATGGATAACTTGACAAAAATTTAACTCTATATTAAAATTTAACACGGGGTTAGTTAATCCCTAATTAAATGGTCTGTCTGCAACCTGCTGTTACCCACTCATAATGGAGCGAAGAACAAGACTACTGTCTAGCAAAAGAAAATAGAATAGGCCTTTCCAAGGAGCTGGAGCGGATCGATTGTATGTATCCCCACTTTTACCCATTCAAACCTAAAATGCGACTTTGTAGTTTTTTTAGTCACTAAAAAATGAACGATTATTTTAATTCACTCCTGTAAATTGTTTCAAATCTATTATACCTCGTTTGAGAATAGACGCGTACGTTTCGCTGACGAAACAGCAAGAAGTCATTAGATTAGATTATAATGTCGCTACTCCCACGACGTTAATATATCTCTGAACTACAATACACAGTCTGCTTGATATGTATGGGGATGGATTAAGGTTATGATCTTGAACTATAGGAGCTTTAATTCAAGCGATATTATGTTGATAAAAAAGTACAAAAGTGGGGAAATTGAGCTAATGGTGGTGGAGTAAAGAAAAGAAAAGATATGTTTGTTTTTCGCAAGAAACAAAATAATATTATAGAGACCAATACTAAAGTATTGTTTACATACTTCAACTTTTTATTAAGGAGACGGCTTTTTATTTATACAATCAATCTCTTTTAGGTTAAGAACACAACAGATTCTATTTTTATCAATAGTCAGTGTGATCAGTGCTGTATTACGGTTTTTACTTGGGTTTTCCAGGGTCTGGGGCTCAAAATGACGCATAAATTTCTAGTATAGGGCGTAGCGAAAATAAGTGGTATGAGTGGAATGAGTGGTATAAGGGGAAAAAGGGAAATATTACCCTTTTTTAAATTCTCTGCCCTGAAAGTAGTTGTTGATATTTTTTGCGAATTCTTTTAGAAATAAATTGTTGACCTTTTCTTGTTCTTTTGTCAATGGTCGTGCACCCTTATTTAAAAAGTGTCATGGGTACTGAGCCCCATTGCGCCCCGTTGTTGCCACGACCATTTATTTTTTTATCTGGGACAGCCCACGTAGTCTTCAAGCCTAAGTACGAACGTACCATGGGCGCCTGAAGAGAAGGGAAATGTAATCTATTGACATGGGATTTAAACGAGTGAAGGTTGGGAGGGGAAGAGAAAACATCTACAGGTAATTTGTTACATAATCTAGAGACCCTCGGTATGAATGAGCGAGAGAAGTGGGATGTTCAAGGCTTTTGAAGCTGGCCAGAAAACGTAACGCGCCTCTTATTGTTCTGTTAGGAACAGTCAAGGAGGAAATTATAGCGGCTAGCTCTTCAGAGGATCAGAGGAAAATCCGTAGACGGATGGGTAGAAAAGGGATAAACCCCCAACAGCGCGGCCATGAGCGAGAGAAGGGAGGACTGGGTCACTGATAAGTCAAATGGCTCTCTTTTGGATAGAATCAAGGATGTTAAGTGTCGAAGGTGATGCCGGTCCCCAGATATGGGTACAGGTTATTCTTATTGTCAGTCTTATTTGGGAAATATAGAAAATGTGTAAGTTGGAAGAAGAGAAGTATTTTCTGACTCGAAAGAGAAAACCAAGCTTTTTAACTGCTGATGTGGCTATTGAAGTAATATGCTTGTGTCAGCTGAGATCACGTTCGAAAGCGATGTCAACAAGATCGAACGTTTCGTTTCATTGTTCTGTAGGGCTTGGCCGTTCATGTGGATGTGGTAAGTCTCTCCGAATTTTTTGCGTGACAGGGAGCAAAACTGTGTTTTGGAGGTTGGACTGAACAAGGCTCTTGGCTTAATTGAAGATCTTTTGAAAGGGATAGGTGCATAGATCTGCGTCTATTATCCAGCTTTTGATTCGATACTTGTCTGGAACAATGAATGTTGGAGTGAAGAGTACTATCATCAGCGTAACTGTGCGTGGAATTGGTAGTTGAAGAGAGCAGGTCATTAATGTGAATAATAAATAGAATTAATGCCTGGACTGAACCTTGGGGTATGCCAGCATTGATAGGATGGAAGTTAGATAAGTGGCCGTCCACCACGACACATATGTGCCTATTAGAGAGAAAACTACCCATCCTGGTACATAGTTTCGGGGGAAGGCCGTATGAAGGTAGTTTTGTTGAGGGGTGCGGCACGCCACATTTGATCAAAGACCTTGGAAATATCAAGAGAAACAATCTGGGATTCGCCTTGAAATTTGAGAGACTTGTTCCAGTTATATGTGGCGAAAGTAAGGACCTCAACTGTGGGTCTGTGGTGGCGAAATCTGTACTGTCTGTCATGGATTTGTGTTCCAGATATTTTAAAATTTGCAAGTAGATGACTTTCTCCATAACCTTGCTGACAACAGAGAGAACAGAGATCACAGATAAGTGTGATTAACGATTACCTGTATTTAGTGGTGGGCAGAATAGTAAATTAGTTTAAAAATTGGATTATATAAATTATTTTTATAATCGGGTTATACCTAATTAAAATTATTTGCCTATGTCACCAACCACGCTGCCAGTTGTCATTCATATTTGTCTGTGTATTCCGATTAGGATAACCGATACTCCCTTGTCTCTCATTATTGGCATCAGTATATGCTATTCACAATTATAAACGCTGCTGCAAAGAGCTAACCGCGTTGATGTTGATTTTTCCCCTTTTAATTTTCACCCTTTTTATAAATCGGTTAACATTTCTGTCCTCAATTAGGTTAAGCACTGTTTTTAATTTTTGGATACCGTTTATATTTTATTATTATACGTTTTAATATCTGAGTATACCGATAAAAAATGTAAACTCATTTATTACATCATCGGGTAAGCAAAGTGGCAGCACTTCGAATGAGGGATTATAAACAAGGTTTGTTTATTCACTATGCAATAGTCTAATACAGTGACAGTTTATTGCATAGTAAACGTGCTAGTTAAAATTCTTCATGTCTGTTTTCGAACTACCCTCAATCGGAGTTGTCGATCTTAATTATGATTTTCATAATCGGATAATATCGATTATTTAAAAATTCAATTTCAATTATTATTAATTTTAATTCAAATTATCCCATCGCTACCTTTATTATCAAAAACCTATCATTACGTACTAGTGTAAAACCTTCCATTGGCCGTATGAACTTTTTTCTGTTAGAAAACTCCGATATAGAATTTTTGATTTTCCTAAAATGACTCGTAGTCCATTTCAATGCGAAGTCCATTTCAATGCCAGCAGGCTTTTGTATAAAGCTTTTATCAGCGAGCAATACTTTTTAATGGTTTTGAATGGATTACACGTGTGCACTAGAGTATAGATAACGTATAAGGGCTGACCAGTATGTAACAGCAGATACATAGTGTAATATTGAGATAATCTGTGTTAAATAATATTTATTTTGTATACTGCATGCTATCTTATTAATTTACGTCATTAATTTCAAACAGCGCAAATTCATTTATTGTAACATGTTCCATACAATACATCTGTAGCACCATATGAAATAGTAAACACATAATAAAATCACGACTTATATTGATAGGGGTTCTGGGGTCATGTTTGGGGACGACACGACAGTAAGGATCTCGGCAGAAACGCCTGAGGAGCTAACAGAAAAAGCAGAATGTGTTGTGACTCAATTTGATAAATGGTTTGATACTGGATCTGGGAGAAACTGTATACATTCAGTTTAAATATTGTCAGAATGTTCTGACAACTAAAAATGAAACAGTTGTACGAAATGTATAAAATTTCTTTAAAATCCTATTTAGATGAAAGATTGACCTAAGCTATCCGTGTTGAATAAGTTTTAAAAAAATGTGGCCAAGCAGCTTTGTCCCTTTACGATTAGATAATATGCTTGAGTTAAATGAACTGCTGAATGTATATTATTCATTAATAAGGCTGGCCACTTTTGGTTTTCTCGCAGTGGTGTTTCGATGTATCAGAGCCGATATACACAACATTATAAAAAAAAACGTGGCCAGAGACCTTTTGAGTAATTTATTTTTGATTTAATTTTTATGTTACGTGATTACAATGTGCCCTTTAATATACTGGGCAAAGAACTATTTTAGCAGTACTGGAAAAAATTTAATCCCACGTGGAAATTGTCAAGCCGAACGACGCCGACGGTGGGAAGGTATTTCTCAGTTGTGAGTGAGAGACTTGAAAACCATATTAATTCCGCAATACGCGATAAAAAAAACTGAGGTTAACCGTGGACGAGACAACAGAGACTAAAAAACAT
The DNA here is from genome assembly GCA_963971165.1 of Philopedon plagiatum. NCBI lineage: Eukaryota > Metazoa > Arthropoda > Insecta > Coleoptera > Curculionidae > Philopedon > Philopedon plagiatum. The sequence continues at coordinate 9,928,204 of OZ020196.1, read as the reverse complement.
TGTTGCCAATATCATAGTACGCACATTAAATCCGCTTGGGCCGCCACCTTCCTATTTGTTGGCAAGTAAACGATTGGAAAAGGGCACTGCCGAAGTAGTAAAGAGTCTGATATTAACCACATTGCGAAAATCTCAACTTTCACCCCAACGGGTATTAATGTTTGTTAGTGATAACGCCGCAGTCATAGTTCTTGCGGTTCGTTTCCTCCATTTGTGAGAACTCACTACATGTTACATGTATACTTCATCCGCTGCAGAAATACTTCGAAATTGTTATCCAGATGTATATAAGTTAATAGCACAGACAAAAGTCGTTTTCTGCAAATCCCCGAAACATATTCGGGAATTTCATCGGCAGTGTCTTGGCATTCCAAAACCTCTACTGCCGATTATTACACGCTGGGGAACATGGTTAAAGACAGCTTTTTATTATTTGAAACATTTTCAGAAAATTGAAATGTTCCTAATAATCGCAACCAATAATCGGTAGCCAGTGTTATGTTCTGGCTTTTAAACCTTAAATGAGAATATAATGCAATGCCACTGTTGCCAAATGTTGCTAAAAATCATTCGCCCTAAAACTGTTATCCTACAGATAACGATTGTGACCCAGGTACGCCCTGAGAAGGTTATCTACTTACAACTCTTACCTAATCGACCAAATCAAGCTGCTTGTAGAACACCTCCATACGCTGGCTCTATTTCCAGGGTAGATTCTTTTAGTGACAGATGAGCGTTTAGCTTTTAAAGTCAAAATCGGTAGTTTTAGTCAAAATTAGAGAGGCGCCACCATAGTTTTACTTTCTAAAGTTAGGCTCTAAATGGGTGGTCTGTTTAGCCTGTAGCGTTGAAACAAAACCAGGAAAAGAAAACAAATATGCCAAGCCCGGTATTAAAATTACTGGGTAAGCAAAACAAATTGTTGTTTAAGGCCAATACATTTAATCTTGAGAATGTTTAGGATAAGATGACAGGTCCTTCTTTTCTTAAGTTAAATGCAAGCTCCTCTGAGACAAGAATAAGTTAGAGTTACTTACGTAACTTACAATAAATGATGAGTGATAAACTCATCCAGTAGGATTGGTCCGGTTTGGGCTAACAAGGCCTGGTATTACGCTTTACATTCATTCGTACGCACCAAAGAAAAAGGTTATTAAAAGATTAAAACAAAATGTTCATATTTTATAGCCAATTATTGGTCTGAAGGACTCCGCCAGTACGGTTCAAGACATTGACTCTGCCAACAAGACTTTCTAAAATAAACGATCCTCGATAAGGTCAAATTAAAAATAGGGAAAATATCTCCTTGGCAAAAATCAATGTCCGTAACCTCACGGGTAGGTGAAACTTAAAAAGCTACACCCAGCTGTCTGCAACCATCGAAGCTGCCTCTCAGTGCGTGTTAACCATGGAGAAGGGTTCTCACTTTCCCTGCAAAACCTTGACGTCGTGACGTGGACGGGATAAAGAAGCTTGTTCCAAAACGGACACCTAACAGGTCTCAAGGTCCTCAGAATGAAATTGTGGGTTCTACCATAAACTAATCCTGGTATGTCTAATCCATAAGTTCAGGTACTTTAACCCAAACTTAAAGCGTTTAATCCAAAAATTAGGTACTTTAACCCAATCATAAAAAGTTTAGTCCAATACTAAAACTTTAGTCCAACCCTAAAACCCTAAAAGAAAATACCCTATATAAGATACAACAAACCTTAGAACTAATTCAATCAATCTTGAAGTTACATATTTACAACCCTAAATCTTATCTATACAATTTCGCCTACCTTAAGTTAATAATGGTTTTTCAGCACCGGGGGAAACACATATTTATCGGCCTCCTGGCCAGGGAATGTATACTATCGAAAGACCATTACTAATACATTCCGAAAAGGGATGATTCCAAGAAATTATATTTGCCAATGTGGCATTTTCCAAAAAAACAAACGAAAATTCACTTGGATTTTCCCATGTGCTCTCCTCTTGTCGATGCCTGACGACGTAAACAAAAACAAAAGACCGACGACAGCTCATTTCCGCTTAAATCTCTAAGATACCCAAGAAAATATGGTTCCTTTAACCATAGGACCAACCATAACTTCCGACAACCAAAATTCCCCGAAAATTCCGCCTAAAAATCTAAAAAGGAGAACCGTCCATGTCAATGTCAACGTCCTGACATTGACCTATATTTCAAACAGCTGCCTTATATGCCACTACATTTCAAAAATAAAATACTTTTGAAAATGAAAGGCCTAATAACTGTTCAAAACAAATGTATCCCAAAATTCAAGTCTAGGCGACTAGCATTATATGCCAAGAAAACTGTCATAAAATTTAAACTATTCGACATGGAAAATAATCAGGAAAAACCACTTGAACAAACATCAATTATCATATTAGTCCTCACCTTTTTGCAAGGGTTCCAGAAAGTATAAGGTATCGTTTATTAAATTATTATTTAATTGCTAATTAAGGTTTCTAAAAACCCACAATAAAAATCTTTACATACAAAAATGAAATCTAAAACTGGTACTTTATTACATGTTATTTTCTCACTGTAACAAAATCCTACCGGTAATTTTAAACTTCGATACTACAGAATCCGCTATCATTCGTAAAAATCAAATAAAGTTTCAAGACGGTCAAGTTAAAGCAGATTTACAGACGATTTACTCTAATTTTGGACCACGAGCAGATGCCGTACAAAATTTACATAGGACTGCGATATCGTCGGAATTGCAGATCACAGATGGCGTACAAACAGCGTTACATCCTTTAACTGACTAGGAAAGTATTCGTGTTAAAGACAAGATTAACAGCGTGTTAACGAAAAATCCCAATTTCCCCAGGTGACGACAGGTTTATATTCATAGTGCCTCTACCGATCCATTAAGTAATTTCAGTGGCCATTTTAACTACGCCCCTATTAGATGTGGAAGAGTTATTTTCGTTGTATAAATATATTTTTTCTCCCCTACGTACATCGCTTTCGGAAACTACTGTGGAGATCTTTTCAATGTAGCTGAGTACATCCAAATTTCTAGTACTTACCGGATAAGCATTTCGCAATATTATATCTTTTATCAGTTATATAACATATACGCCCTTACTTATTTCCGCCATCGATGCCTTTGGTTATTCATTCAAGGGTTAGCCTTACCATAGTTATTGAGAATTTTGCGTTCTGTTCACATATTGTATGTGATACGGAACGCTCTATGCGCGAATGGAACTCGCATTTGAACGTTTTTTTTTATTTCACAAAAGTACGGCAATGCTCATGGATTAAATTTTTTTGTCAAATACCGTATACGCACGTACTTATTTCCGGCATCGAAGCCTCTGGTGACAAACCAAACTGGCTAGCCTTTTGCCATTTGAATTATAATGTAATATCCTGGGAAAATAGTGTAAGAAATGGTCAAATTTTCATAGCCCAGAAGCGGGACATTATTTTTATTTAAAAAAATTAAAACCAAACATGGAAATTTATTAAATATGCGTTATTTACCATTTTTACGCAAAATGTTAAAAAGTTTTAAATTTTACAGTTATTCAATATTAAAAATTTTAACGAAAAATTTAAATCTCGTGAATTCTGAATTAAATCATAATGAAGTAAAATAGGACTTTGAAAAATAATGTGTTTTATTTCATATTTTACCAAGTTTAACTTCTTTCTTTCAATTTTGAATTTCGATTAATTATTATTGTAAAATTTAATGTGTGACATTATATGGCTTTATCACTATAAATAAAATACAGATAGATGTGTTCTAATATGATAAATCTATTGTACAATAGCTATTTATGTTATAAGGATCATAATGACGAAATAATTAGAGTACTAGCAATGAATATAGGAAGAGTCGCTAGCTGAGCCTGACAACACGGTGTGTGGTATAATGATGATTTTTCATTTTCAGTTTCATGCAATTTTATCCGCTGGCGTAAATTACTTAAAAAATGTATCTCAATAGTATTTAGAACCCCTGCCCTGAATAGTAACTGCTTCCAACTGAGTTGTTTATGTCATAATAGTATTTTTGTTGAAATTTCCTTGACTTCTTAAAATGTTCAGCGATTCAGAAAATAGTTTACCGACAGAGATTGAAGAATCGGCTGAAAACTTAGTTGCAACAATCTAAAAGCGTCTATGAAAAAACTTATGGCCAGGACAAAAGTTTGTGTAACCAGAAGAACGTGAAAAATAATACTCATAAAAAAATATTGATAGCGTATCTTACAGAACAACAAAGTTTTAAAAAATCTTCTACTTTATGGAACTATTACTCAATGTTAAGACGCGTGTTGTCGATTAGAAAAATGTTCATATAAATAGATATATTCACCTAATTGCTTTTTTACAGGCAAACTCTGATGCATATTAACCGAAAAAATCCAGAACACTAACCACCTAATAAATAAAATATCACAAAGTAATTATTGGAGGCGGAGTGTAAAGCATTCAAACAAGTTGGTTCGGTTTTTACTTCTATATTGATTTACATTAATTATTGCAGTACATATTATTTCTTCACATATATATATATATATATATATATATATATATATATATATATATATATATATATATATATATATATATATATATATATATATATATATATATATATATATATATATATATATATATATATATATATATATATATATATATATATAAAATGATATCACAGCAATATGGGTTTTTATTAAAACAATGTTTATTGGGTTACTGGTAAACAATTAGCAATTACCCAATGCATCCAATTATCTATGCATCCTCAACTAGGTTAAATATTAAAGGTGTATAACCTGTAACCATTACACCTCCCTTTCCGAAAGAATGACCTCCATCAATGGCCATTTAATGGAGGGCATTTTCCGAGGCCTATCCGAAATGTAATAGTCTACTTCAGTAATTTCACTATTAAGTATGTGTATACATCAGCAATGAGCATTGAGAAATTGTATATATTTTTTTTAAATTAAAAATTATAACAACACATCAATTATTATCGAAGGAAACAAATGATTTTTATTGCTGTGCCATCAATCTACGCGGTTTTACGTACAACATTTTACTCAGTAATTTAAAGGGTTAGCAGTTTTTACTAATTACCCATAAAATAATTAAGATTTAATAGGAATAACAAATAAGCTAAATTTCCTGATTAAATATGTTGTTTGTACTACCCATATTTTTAGCAATCAGCTATAAATATACCTACGAGTACAAATAAATACATAAACAGGTACATGATACATGAAACCTGAAAATAACCAAATAAATATTTTATTTTAGTACACTTACATGAATATTATTATTCAACGAGACAATAAGTGTACAGGGGTATTAATATAAATATAAAGGAATTAAAGTATCGACAGGCCTGTCAACAAATATCTTAAATGATTAAAGACTAAATACCATAATTAATTACAACTAACATACTTTTTTAAACGATTTTTATGAATTTTATATTGTTTACCATTGCTATCTTTAAGAATGCAATTGACACCTTCTGTAGAAACAACAGAAAAGGGTCCATCGAACCAAGAATCTAATTTGAGACGGTCTTCTTTAGTAACTAAAACTGAATCACCTGGTAAAAGAATTAATTCATTAGATTTAATATCGAGTTTAATTTTACGTTTTCTTTTAGCTTTATCGAGGTATTCTCTATCCCTTTTGTGTGCTAACTGTAATCTGTAACGAACTTCCTGGTCATATGCATCTACATTGTAAATTGGGTCCACCCGCGACTTTGTCAGTGTCTCGGAAATGTTTGCTTTTTTTGCAAATACTAATTCGAATGGGCTATAGCTATGATAAGTACTAGGGGTTGTATTATAACAAAAAGCAAAATATTTCATCCAGACATCCCAATCTGTCCGTGTTTCGTTAAGATACATGCGCAAAAATTCGTTTAGCACCCGGTGATTTCTCTCACACCCACCTATTGTCTGGCTGTGATAAGCTGCGATTTATTTTCAAAAGGTGCGCTAGATTTTTAAAAAGTTCATTCTTATATTCAGTGCCCATATCTGTCCTAATTTCTTTTGAAGGGCCATATATAAGAATAAAATTTTCGAAAATTGATTTAGCTACTGTGGCAGCTTCTTTATTACGTAAAGGAGCAATCACTACGTACTTAGTCAGCTCGCACTGGATGGTTACGGCGTAAGAGTTACCCATTTCAGTTTTTTGGAAAGGTCCTATTTTGTCTATACAGACAATATCAAAAGCTTTTTGAGGTGTTGGTGTTAACGTCAGAGGTTCAATATGCCTGGATTGAACTTTGTTGATTTGACATTTATGACACTGTCTAGTATATTTTGCAACATCTCGCGACATGTCTTTCCACCTATAAAAAGCTTTTAATTTTTTAAGAAGCCTCTTTTGACCACAATGTCCGCCTAGCATAGGATCATCGTGAAACGTTTTTATTAAATTAGATCTTTCACTTTTATCCGTTACTAGCTTTGGAGGTGTACAGAGTACAATTCTCATTTTTTTAAATACTTCTTGCCCAACTTTTTTAACTTCATTCGCGGTGCACCGATTAAAGATTATATCATTTAAGTTCAATCTTAATTTGCTAAACTTACACTCATCAGCCATAGATTCAAGCTTAGATAATATTCGCTCTAGTGCAATATTATCGTTAATCATGGGTAGTGTAGCTTTTTTAACTACTTTTCTTCTATTAATGATTGATATTTTTACGTACGTACTACTTAATTCAAATTTTAACAAGGGCAGTTTTAATACGCCGTAGTTATGTATAGCTTCATAAACTTGGGGTTGTAAAATTGTGTCTGTAATTGGGAATTCTATATTATTATCTTTTGATGTCCTTGACATAGATCGGGTAACTGCAAGTACTTGAGATGCATTACAGTGTATTTCTTTTAAATTCTCCGTATTTAATCTTGATAACGCGTCCGCGCCTACATTATCTTTTCCTTTTATATACTCTATTTCGAAGTCAAATTCCTCTAAATCTAAACGCATTCTTGTAAGTTTTGATGAAGGACCTTTCATTGAAAATAAATAGACAAGTGGCCTATGATCCGATTTTACCAAAAATTTTTGGCCATACAAGTAACAACGAAAATGTTTTATAGCCCAGTGAATCGCGCTTAATTCTTTTAAAATTGTTGACTTATTAATTTCTCCTTTTGTAAAAGCACGGGACGCATACGCAATCGGTAAGTCTTGACCTTCAAAATTTTGTGAAAGAATGGCTCCACAGGAATCTTTCGAAGCGTCCGTTGTAAGAATAAATTTCTTAGAAAAGTCAGGGTACTGCAAGATTCTAGGACTATTTAAAGCATTTTTAAGTTATTTAAATGAATTTTGACAATCTGTTGACCAAGTAAATTCAGCATTTTTGCGTGTTAGTTTATTTAATGGATTAGTCATTGATGCGAAATGCGGTATGAATCGTCGATAGTAATTACAGAAAGCTACGAATCTTTTTACTTCATCAGCAGATTGAGGTGTCGGGTATTGTTTTATAATTTGATATTTAAAATCGTCTGGTAAAATGCCTTTATCTGTTATTTTATGACCTAGATATATGACCTCTTTTCTAAAAAAATTTCACTTTTGCGGATTGAGCTTTAGATTGTATTTTCGACATGTTTCAAAAACTTTTTTTAAATTAGTAAGGTGATGTTTTTCAGAATAACCTACTACATTTAAATCGTCCATATAAAGAAAAGCTTTTTCAGGAGTGACACCTGCAAAAGCAATTGACATCATTCTTTGAAAACTATTGGGGCTAACGGACAACCCGAAGGGTAGTCTGGTAAATCTGTAAGAGCCTGAATCTACACTAAATGATGTGATATCTCGCGATGCTTCATCTAGAGGAATTTGATGAAAACCGGACATTAAATCGACTACAGAGAACCATTTGGCTCTTCCCAACTGATCCAGAATGTCATCTATGCAGGGTAAAGGGAATTTATCAGCAACTAAGGTTTTATTAATATTTCTAAAATCTATGCACATGCGCCAAGCCTTCTGACCATTTGTTGATTTTTTTGGCACTAATAATACCGGACTATTATGCTCAGAAACTGATGGTTCGATGATGTTATTATCTAACATTTTGTTGACCTGTCTATCAATTTCCTCTTTTAATATTCTGGGCATTCTGTAATTTCTGATATATTTAGGTTTGTTATCTGACAGTTTTAATTTTTGTGTACAAAAATTGTTGACAGTCAGTTTGTCTGTTTTTAGAGCAAAAATGTCAGAAAATTCGTTACACAAATTAAACATATCTTTTTTGACAAACTCTGGTATGTTTTGATTTAACTCCTTCATTAACTGGTGTTCACGCTCTTGATATTCTAAATTAATGTTATATATTTGAAACTGATCAAGACCAACGGTTTCTAAAGAAGAAATTTTCAGTTCTACACTTTTAAACGTTGTACTAAATGGACTTTCTTGAGATATTATAGTTCTAGCTAAATAAATACCAGGCTGTAATTCTTTGTTTACTAATAAAGAGTCTTGTTTGATGTTTTTTAAACATTTAATATGCCTAATCACTTCGCATCTAGGAGGGACATATATGGTGTTTTCCTCTGGACCATTAAAAATTGGAATCACCAGATCATTATAGGGTAGTCTAAGGGTTATAGTCCAGTCACTGTAGTCTATTAAACATTTATATTTTACTAGAAAATCTCTACCTAAAATACCATCCCCTGGACTAGGAAAACTATCCTCGACTATGTGAAAGTATGAGATAATTCGTAATTATCAACCGTGATAGTAGTTTCTGTGATACCTAGTGAACTTACAAGTCCATCGGTGACACCCTTAATTTTACTAGATTTTGAAATATCTACGATTTGATCCTGATGTACTTTTGTTCTTTTAAAGATTGATATATCAGCCCCCGTATCGATTATTAAAGTGTTTCTTAATCATGTCATTGCAGTATGTAAAAATACGAAATTTGAAAGTGTTAAATTTAATGTATAGATGTTTAAATTTCCCCCAACCGAGCCTGCTGGGGGCCCGATTGGTTTCCCGGGTCTTGTTCCGTTTCAAAATATCTTACAGAGCTCCTGTTATATCGTCCGCGATTTCTGTAAGCATTGAAATTTCCACGGTTCCATCGTCCACGATTATTTTGTCCGCGTGCCCATTATTAATGTTATTATAATTTTGAGGACCTCCCTCCGAAAACTGCGCCTGTTGTTAAACAAATTTCTGTTGTTCCTGACATAAAAAACGTTTGACTCATTACTGGATGTATTGACGTTTACAAATTTTGCTACTACATCCTGCACTGATGAAAATGTACCAGCCTCCACTAACAAACGAGACTTTTCCGAATTGGCATTTTGACATAACGCTCGTACGGTAGCTTCAACGGTATAACTTTATGCAACTTCATGGGGTACACCTTCCGAAATATATAAATGCCTTTTGTAACCTATCCGCAAGCGACTCAATTTCGTTCGCAAAATTTCCGGCATCCTTGTTATTTTGCCTTAAATGTGATAGTTTGGCGGAGATTAGACGAGAACTGTCGCCTTTGATTTTGTTTTTTAGTTTTACGATTATTGCCTCTACCGTGTTTTCATCCTCGATTAAGTCGCGCGCCTTCCCAGTCAATCGTGTTTTTATGAAGGCCACCGCATTACCAACATGATTGCCCGCATTAAGTCGGAGTAGCTCTAACGAGTCTAAAAAGGACTTTAGATTGTCTGGGTTCCCGTCAAATTGGACTTGAACTAATTTAGCCGCCAGATTAAAAAATTCTACCGCGCTCATAGCCATAATGTCTTGTTCTAGCTTATCTTCCTCTTCGTCCAAAATATCGTCTTCCGGAACAAGAGGATCTATATTTTCGATACACGAAATTGGAACTTTGTAATCTACTTCTAAAGCTTGAAATGCTCTAACGACCTTATCTCGGATTGAGTAAAAAATAAGTTTATATTCCTGTTTTCGCGTATTGTCTATAGAATTCCATGTAAAGCATTCCATAACTTGGCTAAAGTTCCCGTAAATTCATTGAAATTTTTAATTAAATTATCTTTTATGTCTTGTCTAACTGATTCAGTTTTAGGCGTATTCTTTTTTATAGCTCGTTTAGAATGTCTAGATATTTCTAGTTTAATTTGATCAAATTTTTCAGTAAGGGCTTTATCTAAAGGCATATGTAATTAAGATAGTAATGGCATTCAATAACGTATAGAAATACCTGTTACAAACAACTTATAAATATCAAAATTTAAAATGTAAATATACGTGAGGACAGAGAAAACAATATACAATGCAATTTATATATACCTGCAGTTTATCTTTTTATCTGACATACCACTTCACTTTTAAACGTTTTTAAGTTTAAAACACTTTCGCATCACACCGCAAGGCACCACACTAACATATTATACATCAGTAACCGACGCAACTGATGTAGCCAAATCACGACGAATTTGTTTTTTGACGTTTTTCCTATAAGCTCGAACCAGCTTACCAACCAAGTGTAGAACCATTATTATCATTATCACAAAAATCACTATTTTTACGTCCTCGGTTACGTTGTATTCCGCCTCTTGTACTATGAAGTTTGAATTTACGACGCCATTTTCCTGCACTTCCTGCTTAGTGCTTTTGCTGTTGCCCATTTTTCCTTTTTTTTTTTTTGCCTATTTTGATAACACTTTTTCCACAGCTAAACAAGCTTCCATGTTGACTTTTCTTCGTGTCAACTCTTACACCAGCTGTGTTACTGCTGCTACTTCATGGTGTCAGAAGATTTGCCTCTAACTTTTTTCAGCTGGCAGGATCGCCATGTAAAGCATTCAAACAAGTTGGTTCGGTTTTTACTTCTATATTGATTTACATTAATTATTATTGCAGTACATATTATTTCTTCACATATATATATATAAAATGAGAACACAGCAATATGGGTTTTTATTAAAACAATATTTATTGGGTTACTGGTAAACAATTAGCAATTACCCAATGCTGATCTATGCATCCTCAACTAGGTTAAATATTAAAGGTGTATAACCTGTAACCATTACAGGAGGCCAAAAAATTTCTTCTACAAAAGTAGCAATTATAATTGGCATAAGTGGTGTTTATAGAATGGAAGAACTAAAAGACCTTAGGGCAGAATATGCGCATGACGAAGGGTCTACACTCACCGACATAAAATTCGAGACAACCATATATCCTGTAGAGTAATTTTGCAATCTAAACTCCACTGGATTCTATTTTCCGCAGAGTCTGATTCACTTTTAACATTTTGCTTTTTACTCTTCTCGGCATATTTATCGGTTCAAGAGATATGAATTTTTGAAAAAAAATCTTACACTTTTTACACCAATAATTGAAAACATTGTTAATTTTTTTGGAATGTTCTGGTTTCCTTATAAACTCAGTCTGCATTCGTTAAACAGTTTTATCTGACATTTCAAGCATTTAAAACGTTTGGTGAGTGAATTTCGAATTTATTTTTTATTTCACCATGTCATCCGAAAATTCAGCTAGAGCCGTTGCTCTTCATGATGTTGGTTATTTTTATAGAGAAGTGGCGGATATGCTAGGTTTTACTAAATCCAGCATGGAAAGAGCCGTGGCAAGGTTTTGTGAGACTGGAAGATATGGTAAAAGACCTGGATCTGGGAGAAATCGTGGTACTTCTGCCCTTAATGATCGCTTTATTAGGGTGTCAGTTTTAAGAGATCGGCATACCAGTGCAGTAGAGATAAGAAATAAACTGGAAAGAGTTCGTCAAATTGATGTCAATGAAATAACGGTAAGAAAAAAACTTAATGAATCCAATTTACGGGCCAGACGACCGGCAACTGGACCAGAGCTCCTCAGACAACATTGAGCAAACATACTTCTTTTTTCACACATTAGCTGGAACCTGCAAGAATGGAGGCAAGTTCTGTTTTTAGACGAGTATAGATTTTGCCTAAGGTCTCCGGACGGACGACAAAGAGTATAGAGATGACAAGGAAAAAGGTTTGCGAAATGCATTTTTAGCGAAAGGGTTAGCTTTTGATGGTGGATCCATTATGGTGTGGGGTGGCATTTCCTTTGTCGCTTGAACAGAACTTGTTTTTATTGGCAGAGGAACTCTAACTGCCCGAAGGTATCGACGAAATTCTGGAAGAACTTGTTGTTTTGCCCAAGCGATCGAAAACCAACTCGTTTCCATGCATGAGAATGCCCGTCTACATACTGCAAGAATAGTAGCCAAATATTTAGAATATGTGGAAATAAACGTTATGCACTGGCCGGCTCGTAGGCCTAACATTAATCCGATAGAGCATGTATAGGACGTGCTAGACAGACGAATCAGGAAACGTCGAGGACAGTCTCCAACAGCTCCAAGACGCTCTGGAAGAAAAATGAAATTATATTCCACAAGAGCTATCCAAAACCTAATTATAGTGCCACGCCCGTGTGTAGTAAAATAGGATTATAGTTTACTTATTGAACTTCCAAATATTGATCTATGAAATATTATTGTTTTTTTTTTGTGACAATAGGAATGAATCGACGTTTAGTAGCTGCTAAACGGGCTAGAGGAGATAACACTAGCTACTGACTATAATATCGAGAAGAATGAAAAAGCAAAATGTTAAGAATTAATCAGACTGAAGAAAAGCATATCAAGTGGAAAAAAGTGTAATGTATTTTTCAAAAATTCATAATATCTCTTAAGCCGATAAAGATATCGAGGAGAATAAAAAAGCAAAATGTTAAGAATGAATCGGACTCTGCAGAAAAGTATATCCAGTGTAGTTTAGATTGCAGATTACTCTGTGTTACAAACTTAAGAGAAAAAATATACTTCTTTATTTTCCTGTAAATTTCAACATGTAATCTCTTTTTTTGAAATTTAAATAAAATTAATTAAAATCGAAACATTTATCTCCATTTAAAAAAAGACATTGAAATCGGACAATGGAACAAAAAGTTATCATTGATCATATATTAAATTTGATCAGAATTATGGTTCTCCCGAATTTTATGTCGATGAGTGTATATTTAGAATTGTTATACTCAACAGAAAAGCCATGGTATCCCGCAAATTTTTCATAACTCCTGGAGATATTAGTGCACTAAATATGGTACAACTTGTTCGAAATTATGTACCCAGCAATACCGAACATTCAGAAATAACAAATGTACCAGGCGACCGTGAGTATCCATACCTTTGGAATTATGCCAAAAATATTGCTGCATTTTTAAGCTTGCCTCATCGTGAAGAATATACAGGTCACTGTTTTAGAAGGCTAGCGGATTCTGGTGTAGAATTTCTCACTGTAAAACGTCATGGAAGCTGGAAGAGCAATACTACTGCTGAAAAATATATTGAGAACTCCCCTGAAAATAAGAGAAAGATTTCTGCACCTATTCTTGGAGAACAATCACCAATATTACCTAGTCATTGTTTGTTCACTGCCAGAAACTGAAAATGCTCCAGTAAATCATCAAACAAATGCATTAATTTCGACACTTATGAGCAATATTACGTTATCTAATTGCAATAATTGCGTTACAAATTTTAGTCGCTAAGCTTTGTTTCTATTTTTAAATACATATTTAATATTTTCTGCTTAATTTTATGATTTTGTCAATATGACATAATAGTCCTAGGACTATAACAAAATCATTGTAGTACTGTCCAAAAATTATGTCATTTTGACACTCAAAATGATGTCCATTTTATAATAATGTTACTTTGACACGCCAGAAGATAAACTATGGTTCAGATGCATTAAGAAGGATTAAGATTTAGTTTTAAATTAGGGTTTAAGGTTTAAATTAAGATCTCCTAGTTGGTCAGTTAGGTTCTGACAGGTTTTTTCTTCTGTCATTGTTAATAACAATACAAAAAGTCAAGAAAGAGGCAGGGAGAAAGTTTCTACGAACACCAACATATTTAGTAGGAGATATTAGTCAAATAATAACAGGATAAAAAGAGTGAGAAGAAGAATGGGTTATATACATCGAAAACACATTTGACGACGAGAGATAATTATCAGAAATTACTCAAGATAAACTTTTCTTGAACTCCCGATAAAAGTTGAAAACGCGTTAAAACATGCAAAAATTGGAAAGGCTCCCGGACCTGACACAGAGATCCTAAATCAGGCTAATATTTTAAGTTCCTCTAATTTGATTAACTCCATCTACGATACAGGGAATTTAACAAAGACTGGCTTAAATCTGTCTTTGTGCCACTGTCTAAAAAGTCAAATGCCACTAAAGGTGAACAATGCCGTCTTTTGAGCATGATGAGCCACGCCCTGAAAATAACTCTCAAAATCCACCACAGAATACGTACTAAATGTGAACAAGATGTGATCATTTCGAGAAGACCTGCGTTAGAAGCAAATATTCAACTTTATGGACACCCAATACAACAAGTTAATCCGTTTAATTATCTTGGACGCTCACCGATAACGAATGATCTGCATTGAAATGGCCAGAGCGGCATTCCTCAAAATAAAATACCTTCTCACAGATGCCACGCTTTCTCTAAACACTCGTTATCGTTTTATAAAGGTCTATATGTACACAGTGCTTTTATATGGAAGGGAAGTGTGGGCCTTGGGGTACGCTCAATAAACCGTTTGCAGTCATTCGAAATGTGGCTAACGCGCAGAATGTTAAAAATCTCTTGGACGGAGCATGTCAGCAATTAAGGCGAATGAATAGAGAGAGAAAACTACTGATATTTGTTAATTAAAAAAACTCGCTACTTGGGACACATATATAGGGGTCCAAGGTACGAGCTTCTTCGGTTGTTAAGGGAGGGCAAAATTCAATGAAGGCGAGGTCCAGGACGTCGAAAATGTTCCTGACTGAAAAATATTCTGGATTGACGGGTATTGATACTCACACTTTACTAAGAATCGCCCAAAATAGAGGCGAATTCGCTGTGATTACTGCCCAACTTCAGTAATGGAGATGGTATTAGAAGAAGAATATTGTTAATAAATCATCATTGAAAATGTATAATTTACTATAATATTTCAGCAATTTGCTTGGTTTCCAAATTATTTTCATCTTAGAATGTATTGCTGAAATGAATTTAGTTCTATTATCATGGAAAGTACGTTCTAAAATTTTCCTTTTCTTCATAAATTCGCAAAAACCATTCAGTGTGTAAAAATTAGTTGTATAAAAGTTAGTTGTCTTATTTTTACACTTGTCAGTTTAAAACTTTTTCTTGTCGAATTAGATCGGTCTAGCTTTGGAGAATCTGACCGATTATGAATATCGAAAATAAAATATTGCTAAGAAACCTATTCAAGTCCATTAAATCCAGTCCAACAAATTTGACGTTTAATAAACCATATAGTATAAATCAGCTTTTTTACTTTGATTGCGTTTTCAAAACTGCACATTGTATAGAGCACAGTGAGAGTGAGTATTGAGACGCGCCGCGCCGCAAAAAACTATCTCTGTTTGCCAGTGAGTGTTGCAGTTTGAAGGCCATGGCGCTGTCGAGCCGGCGGGAAGTAAAGATATTCTTCTCTCTGTCTTGGTTTTTCTCTGTAAAGAGTATTATTCTTTAGTAGAACGGCGAGACATACTTATAAGGATTATGTTTACAACGTTCCTTTTAGACTTATTTAGGAGAATATGTATCCAATAATGAACATTCTGTATTATATTTCACAACGAAGAAAACTTTTTTTATAAGGTATAGTCTATACATGACTATTGTAGCGAATTTATAGGTTTTCTTCAGATACATGCATTAAAAGTTCTAGAGAATCAGCATAAGAGTTTTTGATATAACATTTTAAAGTAGATCCATAGATTTCATGACGGCTTTCCTTTATCTTAAGAATAAAAATTTTCACTTTTTTCTCTCCGCCCCCCTAAAATACTGACATTAACAGAAAGTCCGTCTATTTTTCCCCTAAGTTATATTTTAAGCGATGTCAAAGCCCAGCGATAAAATCTTTTTGTGGTAGGATGCCGACAGTTTGCTGAAAACAAGTTATAAAGCTTATTTTAGGTCGAGGTAATTAATGTGTGCCTGTACGCTGCAGATAACTCACTAAAATTGCCCTTTTTGTATCTTGAGTGCTATTAATGAACTTGTCCCATGTTAAAAAATAATAACGCACGCCGAGCTAAGTTAAATTGTCATGTATTAACAGGTTTATTTGTTACAAGTTATATTTAGCTCTTTTAAAAGTTTTAAAACTACATAAGGGATAATGC
The DNA here is from genome assembly GCA_963971165.1 of Philopedon plagiatum. Lineage (NCBI taxonomy): Eukaryota > Metazoa > Arthropoda > Insecta > Coleoptera > Curculionidae > Philopedon > Philopedon plagiatum. Next base: position 9,911,949 of record OZ020196.1, on the reverse strand, counting down.
TCTGAAGACCATTATTTTGCTATATTCTCGGTACAATCATTTCGATTTTGGCACACATACGTTAAATAACAAAGGTTGTTCGAAATAACAAGAATCTTGCATGTTGGTATCATACTTATTTAAATGTTTAATACAGAATTAATAATTTAAAGCGGTTTGTAAATACAAAAGTTGATATGTAAATTACTTATAATTTAAAGTCCAAAATGAAATAATGAGGAAAATAGGCCTTAATGACGAACCATATCCTTTTTTGCTGGGCACTCGTGTGAGCTCTTATTACTAGAGCCAGAGAGTAGATAGAATAAAGAGAAATACTGGCCTGCACCGATTTCGGGCCTGCCGGGGAGACCGGCTCGGCCTGAGCCGGTCTCCCTTGCGATATTTTCGTGGATTCGCTGGTCTGTGGTTTCATACTTTGCTCAGAGATGCCGATGTTGTTTGTCCATTATGGCCAGATGGTTTTGATTTATGTTTTGTTACAATATTTGTAAATACGTATCAGATTATTGTAATTACTTGTTGTTCCGTAATGCTTGTTTAGCACTCTTTTGTTATTATACAGTATAATAACAAAAGAGTGCATACAGGGTATGCAACAAAGATTGTAGTGCATAGTAGCTGTATTATTTTATGTATGTGTACAATTAAATAGTATACGGGAGAGAATTTACATAATTTCTATTGACATTTCTAAGTTTTAACTGGGCATGATATGTACGGGAGGTAGTCTACAAATTAGTCTTTAGCAAGTCGCGGACAGAAATATTTTAAGTCTCACGCTGAGAGGAGTACAGTATTCGTGAAAAAAATCACTCAGGTTTTTTTTTTAAATCTCCACTTTTTGGAGTCTCTGGATCACGGAAAACATGGTTTTCTGTTTCGGTCGGTCTGTCTATCTGTTGACACGAAAAGTGAAAAAATTATTTAACCAGAAAACACGAAATTTGCATATACATATACTGGGGCTTACACTGGCTCCAGCTCGAAGCAGACTAAACTTCCGATGGAATTTATATGTACAGGGTGAGAACCTTAGAAAAATTAATTTCTATGTTGCTTTAATTTAAAACATTATATGCATATATGCATTATATGCATTTTGCATATAGATAAGATTTATACATTACATATTTACATTATATATTTCCACATTAATATAAATAAAGACCCTTCTAGTTCCCCATATGTACGGTGAATAACTTTAACTTTAAGTTTAACAAACATAGCAGCATATTTTAGTTCACGTTTATACATAAAATAAATTATAAAAATAATATACATAAGGATAGGATTTGACAAAAATCTGAGGCTACGGGGTCGTTTCGAACGTTTAAAATTTTCGTCAATGTAGCAAATATACATAGTACCATATTTTAGTTCACGTTTATACATAAAATAAAATATAAAAATAATATACATAAAGGATTTGACAAAAATCTGAGGCTACGGGTCGTTTCGAGAGTTTAAAATTTTCGTCAAAGTACCAAATATACATAGCACCATATTTTAGTTCACGTTTATACATAAAATAGAATAGAAAAATAATATACCTAAAGGATTTGACAAAAATCTGAGGCTACGGGGTCGTTTCGAAAGTTTGAAATTTTCGTCGTTTTACTAAATATAGCCGCATAGTCTACTTCACATTTATACTTTGTGGAGAGATGTGGAATAATGCAAAAACAACCATTTATAAAGGACTTGGTAAAAATCAGAGGCTACGGGGTCTCGTGGAAAGTTTAAAATCTTCGTCATTTTACTAAATATACCTGGCACCATATTTTAGTTCATGTTTATACTTGGTGAATAGATTTGAAATAATGCAAAAACAAACGTTTATAAAGGATTTGACAAAAATCAGAGGCTACGGGTATACATAATGGATGTTACAAAAATGTGAGGCTACTCTTCGAAAGTTAAAAATGTTCATTTTATTAAATATAGAAGCATGGTTTAGTTCACGTTTATACTTGGTGGAGAGTTTAAAATAAAGCAAAAAATAACACACATAAAGGATTTCTCAAAAAACGTTATTCTTGATAACAGTGGCTATATGTCCTTAAACTATAAGACCGCCCGCCAAAAGTTGAAAAAAAAGGGATATACGAGGGAGGTGCAAATTTTTGAAAGTAGTGCAAGAGTCAAGTACCTTCATTTTTCCATTTATTTAAAATATTTATTTAAACTTGTTTAGAATTAAAAGTTATGTCCCAATATGAAGTTATGGCCTTCTGTGTCAAAAATAAAAATAAAACATTTTTATCGAAATATGTTTTATTTTTTTATATTTTGTTATTAAAAAAAACAAAATAAGAGAAGTCGAAAACAAAGTTGGAAAAAAGTTTGGGGAAAAGTTAAACAGTTAAATACGTAGTTGTACCTTTACTGTTGGCAATAATATATTCTTAAAAGTGAACGGGTTCGAGTGTAGACTAGGACTTGAAATTTTTGAAATTTAAGTATTCGAATACTAACATCATTTATAATTCAAATATTCGAATTATTGAATGATCGAATAGTCTCCACGAATATTCGAATAGTCGATTCGACTGGTAGAATTTTCGATTAGTCGATTCGAATATTCGAATAGTCGATTCGACTATTGGAATAGTTGAGTCGACTATTCGAATAGTCGGTTCGACTATTCGAATAGTCGGTTCGACTGTTCGAATATTCGGTTCGACTATCCGAATATTCTAATCGACTATTCGAAAATTCTACCAGTCGAATCGACTATTTGAATATTCGTGGAAACTATTCGAACATTCAATAATTCCAATATTTAATGTTGGAAAAAAGCTGGGGAGAAAAGTTAAAAAGTTAAATATGTAGTTGTACCTTTACTGTTGGCGATAATATATTCTTAAAAGTGAATGGGTTCGAGTGTAGACTAGGGTTTGGAATTTTTGAAATTTAAGTATTCGACTATTCGAATAGTCGGTTCGACTATTGGAATAGTCGATTCGACTACTCGATAGTCGATCCGACCATCCGAATAGTCGATTCGACTATTCGATAGTCGATCCGACTATCAGAATATTCGAATCGACTATTCGAAAATTCTACCAGTCGAATCGACTCTTCGTGGAGGCTATTCGAACATTCAATAATTCGAATATTTGAATTATAAATGAAGTAAGTATTCGAATACTTAAATTTTGTAATGTCCATATAATAATGGATTTCCTGACCTTAATAACCCCGAAAATGGCATATTAGTTACCATTTTGAATAAATTTCTAGCCGCTTCTCCCCCACACTTTAATTTTATTTACATCTACGAAATTAGATTTTCTGACCTTTATAAATGGTTGTTTTTGCATTATTCTAAATCTCTCCACAAAGCATAAACCTGAACTAGACTATACTGCTATATTTAGTAAAATAATGACGAAAATTCCAAACTTTCGAAACGACCCCGTAGCCTCAGATTTTTGTCAAATCTTTTATGTATATTATTTTTTGCCTTATATTAAATCTCTCTACCAAGTATAAACGTAAACTAAAATATGGTGCTATGTATATTTGGTAAATTGACGAGAATTTTAAACTTTCCAAGGCACCCCATAGTCTCTGATTTTTGTCAAATCTTTTATGTATATTATTTTTTCCTTATATGAAATCTCTCCACCAAGTATAAATGTAAACTAAAATATGGTGATATGTATATTTGGTAAATTATAATTTTAAACTTTCCAAGGCTCTGATTTTTGTCAAATCCTTTAGAAAAGTGTGTTTTTCCATTATTTTAAATCTCTTCACCAAGTATAAACGTGAACTATATGCTGCTATATTTAGTAAAATGATGAAAATATCACTCTTTCGAAACGACCCCGTAGCTTCTAATTTTTGTCAAATTCTTTATGTAGTATGATTGTTTGCCTTAAATCAAATCTCTTCTTTCCACCAAGTTTATACGTGAACTAAAACATTGGGCTATATTTAGTAAAATTTTAATGACCAAAAATTTTAAACTTTCAAAGAGCCTCTGATTTTTGTTAAATGCTTTATGTATGATATTTTTTGCCTTATTTTAAATCTTTCCATAATTTCCACCAAGTATAAATATCAACTAAAATAATATGCTTGTACATGTACATATGTTTTAAGTTTTTAATTAGGATAATAGAATTTTTTGGGTGAGCCCTGTAGTCGCTACTTGTTTGGTTTTTCTAGTATTTTTGAGCAATTTAGCAAAATCTGAAACCTTCCCACCAAGTTGAGATAAAAATTTTGCAGTTAAAGGGCGGTATCGGCTTGTGGTACTGTATTTAATTACTTGTTTCCCATACCGGGTAGGTATACTTCGCGTCACAGGTTTCGTCAGCCAACTGCTGGCCGCTAGCTTCAGGTTCATCAACAAAATTCGAGCGACCAAAATGTCTTAAAACTAAATAGCGGTACTAATTATTTAATTAAAAGTAGCCAGTGGCGTCGTAAACGAAAGTTCGGGAGGGTACCATAAAAGGGATCATGCTCTTAGGATAAATATCACCCTGTATGTTGTTTGAAAAGTTTTTAATTAAATGTGTTAAAAGTTAACCCTACACTAATTTCGAGACAATTATTATTATGATTACAAGGTAAAATGAAAAAACTCGGAAAAAAATAAAATTTCAACACCCTGTATCTCTTAAACAAAGCGTTTCCGAACATGTGTTAATGGAAACTTTTCTTAATATTTGATGTTGTAGGAGCTATTCCTGAAGTTTCCTGGCAACTAGGTAAATAAAAAATTATTTACATTACATAAGTACACTATTTCTAATTTAGTTAATTTAATTTACTACCCCGGCCCCGCCAAGTTTTTAACAAAAGTGCTTACTAAAAAACCTTTCCCACTGAAAATATACATTTCGCTATGCTTCCGAATGACCGACATCGTTTCTTATCAGCAACTCGAGCATTGATGTCCTTGGTTAATGACAGCACCGCCGATGCCGTCGCGCTCGCCTAAATCCACCCGTTGCGTTGTAGACCAACAACACGCTGGCAACGCAGCCTTGCAATAGTCAGTAAAAATTATAGAAAATTATTTCGTAGTGGCCGCTGATCACACGATGAAGTATGGGTAGCGACGTCTACTGTTTTTTCGTGAAACTAAAATGCTCATAACTCCGACGAGCAGTCTTTATTATTATTTAGACTATGCTAGAGCTCAAAAACACGCTGCCTGACTACAGGCGTCGGAAACGCAAATACGCAACTGCATGTAAGTAAGTGATAATAACATGCATTATACTAAGAAAAATACTTACCCAGTAACCATGATTATACATCTGAATGTGCACGGCTAAACACTTGCAGCATAGCGTATGTTTCCACAGTCGTTTCTTTGAGGCATGTTCGCCGCGGTGAAAAAACGTTTTTATATATGGCGACCGTTCGACATCTAACGATATAATATTCGCATACCCTTGAAACACTGATCTGTAAAAACACTAGTGTTCAAAATCTGTCTTAGTCTAGCCAAATCTGTTTTTTTATAGCACACTATTAAATTTTTCTCTAATAAGAACATGTTTTTCGTCACTTAATGTTTGTAGTATTGCTTGTACGTTATCTAATATTTGTGGTGATTCGGCTAACGACAACGACGACTTTTGTACTGCTGTGATGGCGTTGGTTATTTCTTGGTAGTTATTAAAAATAGTTTGTAGATCAATTTCCACTTGAGGATCTTGAAATTTTAACTGATTTTCTTTGATCGAGGCAACCTTTCGCGTTAAATTGTGACAAGTGCCCGTACTTGCTAAAAATGCTAGCGATAATAGAACGCAGCTTCTAACCACGTTCCCCATCTTGTAAGAACAGGCTGTGGAGGTGCTGGAATATTCGAATATTCGTCATGAAATAGGCGAATCCGTGTGGGGAATGTTAGAAATATGGCTTTTGTGTGCCCTATAAGTGCATCCACACCTGGGTAACAGGAGCGAATGGTTTCTGCTACAAAATGTAATGTATGTAAGATACACGTAACATGTAGTACACGAGGGCAAGCTTCTTTCAGTAAACGGCCCGCACGAATCGTAGACGGTCCTCCATCAGTAACAAACATTAGCATTTGGTTTGCTGAAATTTGAAATTTTCGTAGAGTGGTTAATACCAAATCTTTTATGGCTTTGCAAATACAGTTGTGAAGTTTTTTACTGGTTAGTAAATAGGGAACTTAAGATTAACGTGGATCTAATGTGCGAGCTACAACATTGACCACTGAGTTTTTCTTTAAATCTATTGATTCATCTGAAGTTAGCTACACTTTTTACCATTCACTTCAAGCCGAATTTTATTCTCTATTCTTTCGCGCACACTTGGTACATAATTGCGTATCATTTGGTCAGACGGCAATGTCCAATCGGGATTATATTTTTCCCAAAATTGCTAACCGTCGAACCAACTGCAAAATACTGCCTGCACAACGTTGCCGGCGCTCCTCTCGGCTCAACGTTCATGGTTGGATATGAAGTTTTTGGAGCTCCACTTATTCCTCTTCATTCAAATTCCACAAAAACAAAAACACCCACGAGCGACACTCGAATTAATAACAAACGGTACCGCCAAAGTACAGATTTCAAGGGTTAAAAAATTACATGCGCTCCAGTTCAGGACGCCTGTTGCATAGGACGAGGGGCGTGTTCAATCATTTCGCGTTTTCAATAAATATGTTCATGTTATTACACAATCAGTCAGTCGAAACAGGCACACAAAAATTTACGTCGGTTGGACGGATAATAACAAAAATATTAGGGTTTAGAATTCGACCAAATTCAAAAAATTTCAGTTTCTCGTCTGACATCATCCTACGAAAAACAACTGAACGTACTGGGCAATGTAGCGAATCAAATAAGGATGCGGTAATACTGTCACGCGTCCTTCGGGCGAATGTTTATATTTTGCATAATTTGCAGCATTTTTTAACCTTTGTATTTAGTTTTGGGTTGAAAGTTTTTTCAGAGTGCTTAAGTGTATTTAAATATAACGATGAACTACGATAGAAATAATAGTAAAACTCAAAACTCGGCGTGTAAAGTGTTTTGCTCATATTATTCGGTGAATAATTTCTTTGATACTTGATCAAATATCCTTTTGAGGTTATAAAATATTATGTGTTGACTGTTTCCTTAGTCCCTTTAATATTATTACAATATTACCTGGGAGTAGAGTGTTTTCGCCGGTTCTAGATCAGATTATATATCCAAAAAATCCCCCCACTCTTCACCCCACCAAATCCCCCCACTCCTCACCCCACCAAATCGCCCCCTCTTCACTCCACTAAATTCCCCACTCATCACCCAAGCCCCGCCTCCAAGAACCGGATTGGTCGCCCCCCCCCCCCACTTAAGCCCCGCCTCCAAGCAGCAAGAAAAAACAAAAAAACAAAAAAATAAAAACTATATGGATATACTGCATTCAATTCCAGGAAATGCCATCAAATCCATTCCAAAGGAGCTTCCAAATGAGCTTTCAAAACCATTCCTCCTACCAGCTTTTCCCCTCACCACTTTTATTGCTATAAATTTACAATATCTAACACAATTCACAACGATGTCTGTAGCAGTCCCTATTGATTATTCATGGGACACAGAACATTGCGAAAGCTATAATCCACAAGACTACATACAAAATAATTTAATTTTACGAAAACCTCCACCTAATCTATCTAAGAGTGCTAAAAAAAAGTTTCGAACTGAACAGAGAAAGAAAGTTCAAGAATTGGCAGCAGAAAAGGAAAATACTGCAAAAAAACTATGTCTTGTCCAACAGCAAATGTAATGTTTAGTCATGTAAGCGGAAAGAAAACCTTGATAGATTTTACTACAGAAGAACTAGAAATGTTACCTTCGGAATATCTAATTAATTATGCAGATCCTTTGGAGCTCTTGGATGTATGGGGAAAATTACCAATGTCTTATAAATCAAGTTTTAATCTTCAAATTAAATTGCCATGTTTTCTTCATTACAATCGTCCTGACTGGAGCACACAATTCGATGGCCCCCCTGTATCCCAGGAATCATGTTTCATGTGCAATAAAAACATAAAGTAGAGTAATGTAGATAAACACATTGTTATTTTTTTCAAAAATAAACCTGTATTTTAATAAATGTATTTTTTTATAAATGTCAAACAAATAATTAGAAGTATTATTCATTAATTCATGGATTTACAGTATTTACAGGGTTCACTGCTGTATCGGTGGGCACTGCTGCATCACTAGTCAATGTAATGAAGCTTGTGTCGCAAAACTCACTAAAATCGTTAAACATCATTACGCAAAGCTTCACTCATAGTTAATTTCATCGTATTACAGCGCGTTACTTAAAAGGTAAGTGCGGTTAAAACGCAAGTATTGTACTAATTGGAACAAGCACGGCTCAATACAGCAAGCTCCACCCATATGTAGGACCCGCCCAAACAACAAAGTTTTACCGCCCCTAACACTACGTGCGCATGTCTAGCACGCTCGGTGTGCGCGTGGCACGCATTTTGGTCTACTGCGCAGGTAAAAAAAAAGTCGCAGACAAAAAAAACACTCGCAGACAAAAAAAACTCGCAGACAAAAAAAAACTCGCAGACTAAAAAAAAAACTCGCAGACAAAAAAAACTCGCAGACAAAAGAAACTCGCAGACAAAAAAAAAACTCGCAGACAAAAAAAAATCGCTGACAAAAAAAAAGTTTTTTTATATTTTTCGTTTTTTAACATTTGCGCAATAGAGATGTGCATGGGCATGCCCCGCCCAGACGGATTCTCTTTATATTCTCTTTGCCCTTCTCATTCTTAAGTGTCTGCACCTTGAGCTCGATATAATACAGTTGTGCCTTCTTACATTCAGCTCGATATATTTTTCATTATTACTGCATATAACTAGTGTGTTATCAAAGTGTCGTTGTTTAGTTTGCAAAAACAGTTTTGTGCAAAGTGTTGTGAAACCAGATAAAATATCCCAACAATTGTTGAATAAGTATCAGTCTTTTCTGCTTTTTTGTTCAGTTCTCAAGATGTATCAGTGCAGTGATTGCAACAAAACTTTTACTCATCAATCGAACGTGTATAGACATAAAAAAGAATCGTGTCCCATGAGGCCATCTTGTTCTCGCGAAAAAAGGAAAGCTAATACCCAGGTATGTGATGTGTCCATGAAAAAAGCTAAAATAGAAGATAGACCTCCAATACCTAAACTTACTTTATCGCGATGTAAAGATTGTGATACTTGGTATGTGAAAAATAAACTTGCTGCGCATTTACGGTCAAACTTACATAAAAGTGCACTTAAAAGTGACGATAATGTAAAAATTTTAACTTCCGCGTTTAAAAGCAGGATTGGGTCTTACATGCTGCTTCCATCGAAAAAGTACGTGGACATTGAAGAGTTTTTTGATGAAGTACAACAAAAGTTTGTAAGTTTACTTTCAGAACAGTTAGTTAAGCATGGAAGTGTTAAGATTAATGTAGAACTATTTGGACAATATCTCTTACAAACAAAAGAGACAATCGAAACTAAATCGTTTAATACGAAAAATAAGGTAATAACTTCAACAACAAGTTTAAGTGATATTTATAAACAGTTTTTGTCTGAAATAAAAGAAAAGGTGTCAATATTTTTGAAAATGGATCAGGTTGGGCATTGGAAAAAATATTACATTTGGAACTTAATATAAATAAATTTAATTCAATTAGAGCTTCATCGTGTATACCATTACCAAAACAAATTTCAAATAAAAAAGCTGTTATTAATATCAGAAATAATGATTCATATTGTTTTGCATGGAGTGTGATAAGTGCACTGTTTCCTGCTGAAATTAATGTAGATAGAACAAGTTCATATCCTAATTTCTTTGATTATTTAAATTTTGAAGGAATAGAGTTTCCTGTAAAGTTGAAAGATATACGAAAATTTGAAACGCTTAATCAAATATCTGTGAATGTTTACGGTTTAGAGAGTGTTTATGAGGATAATAAATTAAAATATGAAGTGGTTGGTCCTCTTCATTACAGCAGTAAAAAACTTCCAGTACATATAAATTTGTTGTTGATAAGTGATGGTGAAAACAATCATTATTGTTGGATTAAGGATATGTCAAGATTAGTATCAGCACAAGTAAATAAAAGAGAACATAAAAAATATTTTGGTGATGGGTGTTTAATTTACTTTACATCAATGGAAAAATTAAAACAGCATCAATCACATGATTGTAATCATTTGTTTACAAAAGTTCCTACCAACGACATTAAAATTAATAAGTACGGTCAGCATATACCAGAAAATATTCTACAGTTTGAAAATTTTCAAAAATAACTAAAAGTTCCATTTGTCATATACGCAGATTTTGAGTGCTTTTTAAAACCTTTGCAGCATCAAGAACCAGGAAACAATCAGAATTCTTATACTTTAAATACATTTAAACATGAACCGTATGCTTTTTGTTATTTCATTAAATGTTCATATAATGATTCTTTGTCGGTTTTAGATTCATATTTTGGTTTGGATGCAGCTGATTAATTTTGTAAACGAATTGAAGGTCATGTACATAGAATTTATAATGAACATCTTAAACCTGTAGTGAAAATGCTTCCTTTATCAGATGAGGATGAGCTAGCTTATAAAAATAGCACAATTTGTCATATTTGTAACGAAAAACTTGAAGAAAATGAAAAGGTAAGGGATCACGATCATTTAACTGGTAAATTTCGAAATGCAGCTCACAGTATCTTCAACTTAAACTTTCAAATTCCAAATTTTATACCAATCTTTTTCAACAATTTAACTGGTTATGATAGTCATTTATTTGTTAAACAATTGTGCTGTGAAGAAGATAATATTGATGTACTTGCACAAACCAAAGAGAAATATATTTCATTTTCAAAATCCATTTTAGTTGACAAAGTAAAAGGCAAGGATAATAAAGAAAAAAATATATTTATTAAAACGAGATTTTTAGATTCATTCCATTTCGTTGGTTCCTCTTTGGAGAATCTTGGTGAAAGTTTGGAACCAAATCAGTGCATTGAGATTAAAAAGTATTTTGAAGATCCTAACCAGTTTAATGAAATTCGTAAAAAAGGTGTTTATCCCTATTCCTATGTTGATTCTTTCGAAAAATTACATGAAACTCAACTCCCAGCTATTGAACATTTTTATGATAAACTTAAAGATGAACCTATGTATCCATCGGATTACAATAGAGCAATTACTATTTGGAATTTATTTAATTGTCAAAATCTTATGGATTATACCAAAATGTATTTATTGTCAGATGTTCTCATATTAACAGATTTTTTTGAAGCTTTTCGAAATATATCTTTAAATAACTTTAAGCTAGATCCTGCACAGTATTACACATTATCAGGTTTAAGATGGGATTCAATGTTAAAAAAGACTGATGTTAAATTAAAATTATTAACGGATATAGATATGATACATTTTTTTTTAAAATAGTATAAGAGGTGGTGTCTGTCATTGCAGCGTTCGAAAAGCTGAAGCTAATAATCCATTCTTGGAAAATTATGATCCAAGCAAACCAAATTCATTTATAATGTATTTGGATGCCACTAACTTGTATGGACATAGTATGAGTCAATGTCTCCCCGTAAGTGATTTTTCTTGGTTGAACGATGAAGAAATTGAAGCCCTTGATGTTATGTCTATATCTGATGATGCTGAATACGGGTTCGTCTTGGACGTAGATATAAAGTATCCTCAAAATTTACATGTAAAACACAACGAATTACCTTTTTTGGCTGAAAATATTTGTGCACCAGGTTCAAAACAAAAGAAATTAATATGTAATTTAAACCATAAAGAAAAATATGTTATTCATTACCGAAATCTGAAACAGGTGCTTCAAAATGGATTAAAATTAACTAAAATTCATAGAGTTATTAAATTTAAACAAGCTGCATTTCTTAAACCATACATCGATTTAAATACCGAAATGAGGAACAAATCTAAAAATAAGTTGGAAAAGGATACTTATAAATTATTTAATAATGCCATTTACGGTAAATCTTTAGAAAACATTGACAAGCGAGTTGACATTAGATTAATCACACACTGGGAGAATATTGGTAAAAAGCAAGGAGCGCAAACATTGATTGCTAAACCAAATTTTAAAAATCGATTAGTCTTTAATGAAAACTTTGTTGCGATACAAATGGAAAGAGTAAAAGTGACTTACAATAAACCTGTTTATGTTGGCTTCACAGTCTTGGAATTATCAAAAACCGTTTTATATGATTTTTATTATGACTATATTAAGAGCAAGTATGGAGACGAAGCAATTTTGTTATACTCGGATACAGATAGTTTGATCTTGCAAGTAGAGACTGAAAATTTTCATAAAGATATGCAAGACAATTTAGAGAAATTTGATACTTCTAATTACAGCGAAAACAATATACATAACATAACTAAGAATAAATCGGTATTAGGACGTATGAAGGATGAGTTTGCAGGTCAACCAATTTTAAGTTTTTATGGAACAGGAGCTAAAGCCTACTGTGTTAATTTAGAAAATAAATCCGAAAAAAAAGCAAAGGGAGTTAAGAAATATGTAATACAAAATTCAATTACTAAACAAGATTATAAAGATGTAGTGGAAAATTCTGAGACCAAATTTAGAAAAATGAATGTCTTTCATTCGATATTGTATGATATGTTTACCCAATTAAAAAATAAGGTTGCTTTATCTCCAAAAGATGATAAACGCTACATAATTCCGGAATCATTCAAAACTCTGGCTTGGGGACACAAACATATAAGTATTTTGGAAGAGAAATCCAAGACTGATGATGAGGTGGTTAATAATGTAATTGATATTCTGAAAGATTTAGTTCATGATGAATATAAAACGTAAGAACCCTGGAAAAATAGTTTATTTTGAAAATGGCTCTGCTACCAGTAGGACTCCTGTTTCTATCAGCATTCGTTAACAATACTTTGTTCATACAAGTTATGAACCTAATATTCGAGAAGCATTTATTTGTCTATCTGTTACTAATGTAAATAAGGATAGTTGGCCTTCAACATGGAAAAGAATGAATATAAATAATGGTTTATTTACCTACAAAATAGATGATAATATTATAAATAATTCTACCGTTGTACAGTATAAGTTAAGATTATATTATTTCAATAAATCTTCAATAGTGACACAGGAATGGAATCAGTTGTATAGAAAATCTTGTATAGAAGAATGCAATGTAAATGTGTGTATAGTATTATTGAGTATATTGTTAGTAGTGTTTATATGTACTATGGGATATATATTATTCAAAGTATATTTCTATTATAAATAAAATTAAATAAAAAAACATATTTTTATAATAAAGGTTTTTTATTCATAACAATGTCTATAATTATATAACAATTTTACTTTTGCTAATGCACAATGCCATGGATTCACATTTTTGTGAAAATAACATTCTGGAATTTTCTTAAATTTACTTAATTTTGGTTCTTGTCCAATGGGAATAGCGTATATGAAATCTTCATCCAAAAACTTTTTTAAGTAGTTTATTTTTTCATTCCCTTTCACGTAAATTTTGGGTGATTGGTAAACTTCTAATACATGCTTTAAAATATCATCAATTTCATTAAGTTCTATATTTCCAAATTCCCATTTTAGTCCATGATACTCTTCGGCCCATTTAACCAGTTTGATATCAGGAGCAGATAACATATTTTCTTGAAATGGTGATTTAAACAGATAATTTGAGCAAGGAATCCCATCATAAATCGCTAATTCTTTTGGAATGTATCCAAAGGAACAGTTATATCCTTGTCGATAAAAAGTTCTGTCTTACACTCATTCATGGTTAGTCGCTAAATGATGTTTAAATCTATAAGATTAGTGTTTAAATCCCCCACCACTCTTACTACCCCCACTACCAGGCTTACTATCCCCACTACCACGCTTGCTTATTTAAGCACTCACCCACAGTTCTACAACCATTATTTCAAGCAAGCATCTGAAAATGTATCAACCAACAAACCAACAAGAGTTTAGTAAGAAGCGCAATGCAGCTCTCATCAATGAAACCATCTACTACATTAACAAGTCCAAATCTAAATGGGTCAGCATTGGATTTTCCTTAGAGAGAAAATATATTCCTGTTGTTAAACTCTGTGGATACAAATATAATCAAAATGTGACTTTTAATGAAGATCAATGGATTTCCTTCTTAAATAATCAAGGAATTATGATGAGCTTTATTTATTCCAACAACATCGGGTGGCAACCCATGAAGGGAAATGGTTATGAGATTGACTTTGTGTTTATTGGGGATGCAAGAATTATCAAGATAACACAAGATGGCGGTAATGAAGTATTCCTAGCTGGTGATACCATAAATGAATTAGTGAACTTGGCAAATTTAATCAAATATCGTTTTGATATCTTAAAAAACCAGGAATTTTCCAAATATTACAATATTTTAGTTAGTGGAATCTCTATGAAAAATGGCGATTTGTTAAAAAATGTATATGATGTTATTTCACCTATGGAAAATAGTTTAAATGTTTGCTGTGTTTTAGAATTATTAAACTTTTACTCAGATTGTGTTCTGGAGGATGTAGAAACATTCGCATGTAATGAATTTGTAAAAAGTTGTATTGAAAATAAAAATGTATAGGTATATTTTTCTTTTTATTCCTCCCACCTCCTAAATTAATTTTTAAAGCTCTGAACTTACTTTAAGTCTGTACATTGTCCAACAAGATGTGGTTAGCATATGTTCGTGAACGAGTAGCATATAACCTAACAAGTGCTATAGAGAATCTATCACAACACTTTAGCAATTTAGAATTTGATGCTGCCCATGAAGCCGAGTATGGATTCGAAAGATTCTATACGTGTGAGGAATGTATGGATATGGAAAGAAAGTATGAAAAAGCTGCAGAAGCCTGTAACATATATTTACATACTTCTGATTTAAAGTCTTTTCTGTACACGATGAAAGAAATGGGATTTGAGGAGCATTTGGATGAAGTAAAGAAGTTTTTGTCACCTGAAATTATTCAAGACATATTTGAAACCTAATTTATAACAAATAAAAAACTTTGTTTCATTTATGTGTTTTATTCAATCATTAAATATTTATTATACAAATTATATACATTAGTAAGTGCGCATATACATGGTGATTTAGAATGATAAAAACAATGAGCTTCTCCGTTGGATTTTCATCAAGTTCCATGACTGGTTTTAATGAATATTTTCGGATGTATTCGGATTTCTCTCTGCCTTTCACATAAACTTGATCCGCCTTTTCTGTTAGATTCTTGATTATTTCAGAAAATTTGTGAATTCAAGGAATTCCAAGGAATACAGTGATTATTTTTCATTAACCATACAGCTTGTTTATGTGAGTCAGGTGGTAGGTATTTTATATCAAATGGTGATTTAAAGATATAGTGGCATATTTTGTGTCCATCATAGGCAGCAAACTCTTTGGGAATAAACTTCTTATTTTCTATGTTAAATCCTTGAACATCGACAATTAATAACCTCATAATTTCAAAAGTGAGAATTGCTTAATGATAGATTTCTTGTCAGAATATTCTTGTAGTTGTTGTTTTAATTTTTTCAGCTCTTCTAAAAAGTAGGATACTCGAAGTTCTAGATCTTCACCCATAATGATAGAAATGTATAGTAGAGCATTGATTTTATATACTTAGACATGCGCTTTAAAGTTGTCTAACATTTTTGGTTAATGGATTGTAGCTAAATACTTTGTCATGCATAATGAGACAATAGGCAGATATTTTGTCTTTAAGATCATCATGTAATTCAAACTCAACTCTCATAACAATAGGTCCGGATTCAATTGTTTCTTTCTGATGTGAACAATCGATATATACGATAGGAGCATAAATTCCTTTGGAGAAAAAATGGGTTCAGGTGTTAATCCATAGTAAGATTTTTTAAATTGTGAAAACATTTCATATAATGATGCAAATTTATTTTTAGCAAAGTCTAAAAATAGATCGTTGTAGGGATATCTCTCAGAGTTTAAAAATACTAAAATGTTTCGTAATTTAACGTTGGAAAATAGAGACATATCAGTTGTCGATTTATCCCTTAAGTCTTTTTGAAAAGCAATTGCTACATGACGTGGGGTATTAACTTTCGTAGATGTTTTGACAGGCCAGTTATGACGATTAGTTTTTAATAATTCTGGGTATTCAATGAGTTCGCAACTCCGGAAAGCAATTATTATATCAGTATTCTTATTAATTATTTTAGATAATGCCAATTCTTGAGGAATAGCTACTGAAATGTGGGGTATATTCCAAGTTAGCTTCGTAAGCTCAATTTTTGGATTTTCGTCTGCAGTATTAATTATTGCATTTTTGTCTGAATTATCTCGTACTAAAATAAGTTCTTGTTTGGCATTTAAAATAATTTTTTTGTAGTCTTCAAAAAAACCCATTAAGAATTTAAGTGGAATGCAAACATTAAATAATCCTGTTGTTGCATCAACAACTTGTGAAGATTCCATAGGAAACCAACCTGCGTTTTTAAGTTTATTGCATTCATTTTTATTATATGACAAATATCCCTTTATTGTCGAAGTTAACCCAACATCTCTAACTGAATCTATTGTAACACCGTTTAGTTGATAACGCATTTCTTTAAAAAGGAATGCAACCCATTGTTTATCAATTTTAATGTATTTGAGATAGCATTATTATCTTTTGTTAGTTTACCCTCTATGTAAAGAAAGCTTTCGGATGGAAGAGTATACTTGTCTACTTCATGAACAGGTATTATAATTTCATCATTATTTCCCAATTTAGTAGGTAGATACGGTTCATAACCATGAACTTCGGAATGCACAATTGAATTATCTATGAAAAGACCTTCTGTTACATTAAGGACATCCATTATACTAAAACCTTTAAACCTAGAGACTTCAAAAAGCTTATATTTTCAGGTGTTATCCCTTGTGTGTTTCTCTTTCTACTAATCTTTGGTTTACGATGTTTAGTCTTCTTATAGTTTTTATTAATTTTTGTGGGTAAATTGGAGGTTTTTCTATTATAAAGGATAACCATTATACTTCTTTTATATGCAACCTTATTGTTACAATTTCGTTTCGAAAACCAACAAGATTTAAATCTGGGTCTATTACCTTTATTGTTATTTTATCTATTACTTTTACTCTAACAGGAAAATAAATAATATTTTGGGGACTTTCTATTTTAAATCCAGGGCTAACATTAGGGAAAAACTGATGAATAATGTGTACTGGCTTTCCGTTCAGATAGGAACCTTCTGCGATACTGCAGTCTATGCATAAAGAATTAACTTTTATAATCTCTGCTGGATTTTACGATGTTCTTGAAACTCCATCACCAGATATAATCCCATTATTAAAACCCAAAAGTTTTCCTATTGTTCCATCTTTAAAAATAATATCCGTCGTAGACTTTATTGTTGATTTTAATGTGTTGTTATTTGCATAGAGGTGAAATGAAATATTTCTTTTTTGGAATTCAGTCTGTAAATATTTATTAACATCATCCATTTCATAACTTCCCGTAGGAATTGTTAAAAATTCATTATTTTTTCCAAAATATACTTTATTATTATTTTATCAATATTTGGTATTGCATTAAAAGTTTCAAAGTTGGTAAGTCCGACCACGTAGGAAGTGTTAGGATCTAAGTAAATAGGTGGATGAAAATCTGCTTGAAGTATATCTGAATTTGCGGAAAGAGCTATAGTAAACGACATGATGGTCGTAATAAGAATAAAATGGAAACACAATTACGTATTATTATAAATAAACTGTAATGATAACTGTCCACAAGTTGAGGTATTAAAATATTGATATTTATCATAATTATATTTAATATTGTTGTTGTTGCTACCATCGCTATAGAAATAAGTTATAACTTCATTTGGTGGTCGTAAATTTCCAAAACTATCAAAGTAAATTATGTTATTATTATTCTTAACATACGCTGTCCAGTGAGTGCCTTCCCTATCGTCATCTAGATTTATAATACCTGTTTCATATTTTTGTATTTTTTTGAGTAACTTATTTCTCATAAAGACGCCTCTAAAATGTGACAACTTTAATAATTTGACATACTTTAATAAATCTATATTTGTCAAAGGTCGACGAGGTAGCAAATTTAACAGTTTTTTGAATATGGTTTTAAATATAGACCACACCCTTTCTTATATGGTTTTAATTAAATACCTTTTCCAATTGATATTTTTTCCATTTCTTTGTGTCTTGTTTGTTTTCTAACTTCTTTTGTGCATTTTTGGCAGAATTTACTGCTTGCGCAATGCCAGCAGCGCCTCCGCTTAGGGCTCCTAGAGCAGATAAACCATCAAAAATAGGTATTAAAGGTAAAATTCCACCAGTTTTTGGAATTGGAATAATTATTTGTTTAGGTTCTTTTATTTTTAATTTTTTAATCGATGATAAAGCTGTGCTGGCAGCATTTCTTATATTAGCAAACTTTTTTCCAACCAGCTCTTCACGTGCTTTTCTTACACCTTGGTTAAAGGATATTTGACCTCCTTTCTTGCGTTTTTGTTTTCTTTTTCTTATTCCCATATCGAGTTTTGTTTTTGCTTTCATGATTCCGGCCACAGCCAAGGATGACAGTTTTTCGCCTAGATTTGGATCTGAAGCTTTAAATCTATTAAATGCCTTTTTAGCTAATACTTTATCTGCCTCGTTTCTGTTTTTTAAATCGGAATATTCCGAATATGCTATATCGTGCTCTTTGCAAGCTTCGTCTAATAAATTATCACCTCGGACAAGCCTTTTATTTAACTTTGTACCAGGCCCACAAAAGTTATAAGAAGGAATATGGAGCTCTACTGGTAATTTATTAATAAGACTATTTAATAAACCACTACCTTTTCTCTGCCCTTCCACGCAGTGAACGACATTATTATGCCTAATCATGATATATAAATGATTTAAAACCGCAAATACCCTTACTTAAATAGTGATGTTCAAACAATGAAGATTAAAAAACAAGATATTTCTTTACCGATAAAAAATTTTGATTTATGTCATGATAATTATCGAAAACATGGGCAATTATTTGGTGGAAACTGTAAAAGATGTTTAATAGTAGGACCATCGGGTTGTGGGAAGACAAATGTTATGATTTCTCTTATAACACACGCTAATGGATTAAGATTTGAAAATATATATGTGTACTCAAAATCCTTATATCAATCAAAATATGAATATCTAAAAAGGCTTTTTGCTCCACTAAAGTTTATTGGTTATTTTGAATCATCGAACGCTGAGGATATTGTTTCACCCACTGAAATAAAACCGAATTCATTGATTGTATTTGATGACATAGTATGCACTGATCAAAGTCTTATGAGGGATTATTTTTGTTTTGGACGT
The DNA here is from genome assembly GCA_963971165.1 of Philopedon plagiatum. NCBI lineage: Eukaryota > Metazoa > Arthropoda > Insecta > Coleoptera > Curculionidae > Philopedon > Philopedon plagiatum. Next base: position 9,892,554 of record OZ020196.1, on the reverse strand, counting down.
CATAAAAATACAGATTGTTTTTATTTGTGTCAAACATATTCATCAATCCCTAAACAACTTATACGTGATAATACCAACCTCTTAGTAATATTTCAACAGGATGCTACAAACTTGAAACATTTTGACAGACCATTTTTGCCACATGGTCTGGGTATGTGTTTACTAATTAATTTTATTCGCGATTACCTGTTCAGTTTTACTTAATAATTTATCTTGATTAAGAGGCTGAACCTTCACTCTCACACTGGGTGGGCTGGCATTGCCCTGTGTTCCAGGTTAGTCCCTGTCCATCTTGATTGCCCTTTTATCTGGTCCAAATCGGCTTAACATGAGCTTGTCCATCTGTTGTAGTCTGCTTTAAAATCTTTCTCTCTTTGTTTGGGCCCTGAATTTTCGCCTTGCTTGGAGTCCTCTCTGTGTATAGACAAGTTGCCCTTAGTCTAATAAGCTAACATGTTTAAATAGTAAATTTTGAAGACCAACCTACCTTTTAGAAATCAGCTGGTTACAGCCTCTGACAACATTGGGACACCCTTGATCTAGGGTTAGTGTTCACATTGCCTTTACTGTCGTGGATTTTTGGATTTAGCTTTCTCTAATATTTAGATTCGTGGGCAAACATTGTCTTTGCTCAAACATTAATTTTTTTAGAAATTCTGTTTTAGTTCTTGTGAATTTTGTGAAGGTTAGGCAGGTGGTGTGTATGTTTCGCCTGCCGGAGCTGTAAGCGGGGCAATATCATGTTTAAGAACGACAATATCTAAGTTCGGGCCGCGAGGTCGATTCACGCAGCGCTTTCGGGAGCCGTCGATTTATGAACACGGCTGTTGCAGTGGCATTTTCGAGTGTGGGAAGGTTGGGATTTTGCTGGCACTACGTCATCGTTTCCCTTTCTTTAGTTTCGACATTCGGGGTTTCAGCTTTTAGTATCTTTGGATACGTACGTGCTGAAATAGTGCGTCTCGATGGGCAATGACGTAGGTATAATTTTCTGTATTTCCGTAACTTTATTGTTTCACGCAAGAGGCCTCTGTATGATTTCAGTACCTTTGTTTGATTGAGTGGTGCCAACTAGAGTTCTAGGTACCGTTGGTTTTTTGCGTTTGTATCTTGAGTATGGGGTCAAAGACTTGTACAATCTGGCCTTCGAAGTCACTTGAGGGAGCAGCGTCTAACCCATGCTTAGAGTGGTTTGAATTAAGTAATTCTTGTCGGTGTGCCGTGGCGCCATCTTTGGACCCTATCAATTACTGGCATGAGTTTCCTCTCAGGGTCTCCGCCTTTTCTTCCCCGGGTTGGGTGTTGTTCTGTGCCACCTTTTGGGCTTGCGCAGATATCAACCTGTTGGTTCAGTGGCAAAGAAGGAAGAACGTCTAGCATTTCCACCTTGGTCTTCGTCGAAGATTGCAGATTTGCGGTGTCGGTTTCAGCCATTTTGAAGGCTCAAGTTTATGGATTAAGTTCCGGGACTGCGATTAAAATTCATCTGCTGAATTATTGTCTGCTGGGCAAGATTTTATCTGCAAACTTCGTTCGTTACCATCATATCATTTATATATAGATGAGTTTTTTTGCGAGTCTGCCTCGTGATGCCACGTGCATGGAAATTTTTCGAGTTCTAAGGATGTTCTTTCTTTTATTTCCCTCAAGCCATCAACAACGGCATGAATAATCCTGGCCCAAGCCATTGATACCTGCCCCTTTTGGTGTTTCTGTCTCAGGAAGTTGGAATATCGAACCCTCCTTGTTTAAGGGGTAAGTTAAACCTTGAAGTTTTTTTTCAACTACGTATTTGCCTATTTTACGCCTAGGTAAAATTATAATTAAAATTTTAACGAACCATAATTATCGTTCTGCTTTACGGTACTATGTTCTAAGTAAGACTCTAGTTTTCTCGGGTGGTTCTTATTGCTACACCATATTTTGAGTTATAGTAGTCAAGCCTTCAATTTCTTAAATATTAATATCACTACCTAATTTGCGAATAACTTTTTGATGGTTGGCTGTAAAGCTCGTACAATCTATAAGTGATGTTTAAGACCTCTGGATGGAACTTTGAAAATTTCCATCAATTTTAACTCTAACTGTACTAGCCCTGTATTACTGCATTTGATTTTGGCGATTTATTACCGATTTTATTTTACTTATTACGTAACTTTGATTTGCTTTGATTTGGCGATTTATTACCGATTTTAATTGACTTGTTTACGTAACTTTGATTGTCTTTGAATTTGTGGTTTATAACCGATTTTATTTAATTTATTTACGTGACTTTATCTTTGCGTACTGTATTACGATTGCTTGATTACCTTTTTATTATTTCGTGTTATTTTTGTTGATTTAATTACCTCAATTTGCTGTATTTGACTACACCATTGGTGTAGTTTTGGTAAATTTATTCGATTTACGCGATTATACCTAGATTTGATTTTTTTTTATTGACTTTTGAGTTGCTGTTGTTTTTATCCGCTCCAAAATGGATTATAATATGCAAGTTCATTGCCTTCGGAAAGAAATGCTTATTTACGAGCTCACGATTCGTGGAATTCCGGCTAGTAATGCTAATACCGCAAAAGAACTTGTATCATCGTTACGTCCTATTTTAAAAATGGAAAGAAAAGGCAAAATTTTTACTCGTCCGGCCTATAACTTTGTTTTTGACGACGAATGTGACTACATAACCAAAACATTACACGATATTGAGAACGCGATCAAGAATATTTCTGGTGACTCAGCCAGAGCGAAGTTCGTACGTTTGCAGTCGCAACTTGTCCATTTGTTTACTCGTGTTGATCGAACTCGGTCTAATTTGTTGCTTCAAACTTTAAGCAAATTGAACAGTTTGGATGATCTCTTAAAACAAGATCCGAATTTAAGCGCCTTACTGGATCAAACTCATCTGAACGATTCGGATTCGGATTCGTCTGGAGTTAGCAATGCGTCCAACAGTCGACCGCGTCACACGCGCTCGTCGCCCAGAGTCACTCCAACCGTGGTTAGTCACAATGTAACCGCTGCTGCCACCTCCGCTAGCCATCCTTCATGTAGCAAGGCGCAGCGTGTCGAAAAATGGGGAATTAGATTTACCGGCGAAGCTAAACAGATGACGGTGCATAATTTCTTGGAGCGAGTATCGGAACTACGCGAAGCTCGTGGTATTTCAGAACGCGAGTTATTTGAATCTGCCATCGACCTATTTACTGGTAGAGCGCTAAATTGGTTTCGCGCAAATCGCCATCGATTTTCGGACTGGTCTAGTTTGTGTGACCTTCTGTGCAAACATTTCGAGCCGCCAGACTATCGTCATCGGCTATTTAAGGAAATTCTGGACAGGACTCAAGATTCGAGTGAAAGTATAGTCGATTACCTCTCGAGCATGAGCGCGCTATTTAGACGACATGGCTCCCTCTCAGACGACGTTCAACTGAATATCATTACACGGAATTTATCTCCTTTTTACACTACCCAACTTCCGGTAGTTAGCAAGTTGGATAACTAGAAGAAGAATGTCTCAAACTGGAGGCAAAGAAATATCGTGCCGAAACCTATGTCCCGCCTTCTCGAAAAAGGCATAACTTTGTGGAACCGGACTTTGCTTTTATAGCGTCTGAAGCATCAGGTTCGAGGAACGATGGCCAGTTACCGATAGACGTAGTCAGAGAATCTCGTCCAGTACCATCAACCTCTAGAGACGATGGACCGTCAACAAGAGAGCCACGTCCAACAGCACCCAGAAACTCTGGACCATTCTTGTGCTGGAACTGCAATAAACCAGGTCATCGAAATAGTCAGTGCACTGAACAGCGCAGAATTCATTGTTACCGCTGTGGTGCGCCAAATGTGACCAGCAAAAACTGCCCTAAATGTTCTCCGGGAAATGATTCTCGGGAGAGTCGATAGGTCGTAGGACTGCTCCCCTCCCTTTTACTTCACCGACCAACAACCTTCCTCCCCACAATAACCTTTTGCCCACCAACCATTCTCTTCTCCACAGAAATAGTTCATCCTCTAACCATTCTCTGTCTAATGAAAACCTTTCGCCAACCAACCACTTTCTTTCCAATGAAAATCTTTCATCGACCAACAGCTTTCTTCCCGATGAAAACTTCTTGCCAACCAATAGCTCCCTTTCCAACAAAAATCATTCACACGCTAACAGTTCTTTTCCCAATAAAAACCTTTTAGATTTTATCATAGCGCATGCGCATGTCGACCAGCGCCCGTATTTAGAAATTTCCATTTTAGGTTATAAGATTTTAGGTTTGTTAGATTCTGGAGCGTCACGCACCATTGTAGGTCAGCCCGGCTTCCGAATTTTGGAAAGCCTGGGATTAAAACTTATTAGGCAACAGACTGATTGTGCTGTCGCGAACGGCCAACTTGCTCTAGTTTTGGCTATTTTCAGGTTCCTATGACTTTATTGAATAGAACTCGGGTGATCGATATTTTATTTCTTCCAGAACTGTCCCACCAACTGATTTTAGGAATCGACTTTTGGAGAACCATGGAAGTGATCCCCGACTTGAAGCAGGATGTCTGGCATTTTTCCACTGATGATCAACCTACGGAAATTTGTAGCGTTATAGATGGCAACTCTTTATCTGAAACCGACCGAGCGTGTTTAAATGCACTAGTTAAGGAGAAAATATCGGAAATGGGTACTGGTCTGGGCTGCTGCAAGGTAGCCGAACACGTCATTGAGCTTGAACCCGGCACTAGGCCAATTAAACAGCGTTACTACCCAGTTTCTCCATACAAGCAAAGGATTATGGACGAGGAAATCGACGAGATGTTGAAACTTGGCGTGATTGAACCTTCTAAATGTCCTTGGTCCAGTCCAGTGTGTTTGGTACGCAAGAAAGATGACAGCTATAGGTTTTGCATAGATTTTAGAAAGCTTAATACAAAAACTAAGAAAGACGCATATCCTATACCTTATATCTCCGCCATTTTGGATCGCCTCAGAGACGCCCGCTACATTAGCTCCATCGACATAAAATCAGCGTTCTGGCAGGTACCTCTTAGTGAGTCCTCACGTGAATTAACTGCTTTCACTGTTCCAGGTAGGAATCTTTATCATTTTCTGCGCATGCCCTTCGGCTTGACCAATGCGCCAGCCACCTGGCAACGTATAGTGGACCGTGTATTAGGCGTCGATTTGGAAAATCACGTGATGGTGTATCTTGATGATATAATTATCATCTCCAGAACCTTTCCTGAACACCTCAGAATTCTGGGCCTAGTTTTTGACCGTTTGAAAGATGCAGGACTCATAGTTTCCGAGGAGAAATGTCACTTTTGTAAGCCTGAATTACGATACCTTGGCTACATCGTAGACGCTCATGGTTTAAGACCTGATCCTGAGAAAGTGCAGGCCATTGTGAATATAGCACCTCCACGAAATATCACCGAAATTCGACGTTTTATTGGCACCGCTTCTTGGTACCGGCGTTTTGTGCCGAACTTTTCAGCTATCATGGCCCCAATTACTCGGCTTACCAGGAAGAATATCAAATGGGAATGGACTTCCGAGTGCCATCAGTCATTCATACTGAAAAATATAAGTCTTCGTTTAAATATAACTCTTCTGTAATTTATAATAATATTCCTTCTAGTCTGAGGGGCTTAAGCTATATAACTTTCAAAAAAAATATAAAAAATTATTTAGTAAGGGTAGGATTGGAAGAATGATTTTTTATAAATCAAAACCCTACCACCTATTTATGCCAACTAGTATACTACTGTCATTTTTTGGTTTTCTTTTTTACTTTATCATTTTTATATTTATATTTTTAATTGTTTTATTGGCATAAATAAACATCTTTATTATTATTATTATTATTAAAGAAGCTCTTATCACAGCTCCCGTGCTTACATGTCCAGATTTTAATCGCACATTTACCTTACAGACTGATGCCTCATTTTATGGCCTAGGAGCAGTTCTGACTCAGCAATTTGATGACGGGGAAAAAGTTATTTCCTATCTTTCACGTTCTCTCACCAAACAAGAGATGAAATTAACCGTCACCGAAAAAGAGTGCCTTGCCGTAATTTGGAGTGTAGAAAAGCTTCGTCACTATCTGGAGGGTGTACACTTTAAAGTCATAACGGATCACCATTCTTTGTTATGGCTTCATAATCTAAAAGATCGACAATGACGTCTCGCTCGATGGGCTCTTCGTTTGCAACCTTACGACCTTGAACTGATCCATCGTAAAGGCCGGGATCATGTCGTGCCAGATTTTCTTTCCAGGTCAGTGCCAGTGACTTCTGATCCTATCGCAGCTGTTGACGAACCACCATCGCAATCATTTTCTGACACCTCAGAAAAATGGTACAAAGGCATGATACAGAAGCTAGAAGAACGTCCTGATAAATATCCCTGTTGGCGAGTCGAGAATGGCAATCTCTTTAAATATGTCAAGACAAACAATCCGAGTTTTCCAGATCATTCCACTTACTGGAAAATAGTAGTACCCAAGGATAAACGAAAAGAGATATTTCTTCGATGCCATGATAATCCAGCAGCAGGGCACGTGGTTCAAAACCTTTTGGAAGGTCGCCGAGAGATATTATTGGCCGAAAATGAGATCCGACGTCGCTGGTTATGTCCGTGCTTGTAGAACTTGTGCTCAGAACAAAGTAGAGCAGAAACGTCCAGCTGGTCTAATGGGTAATCGCCCAGACATAAAGGAACCTTGGCAAGCCATCAGCCTAGACTACATAGGACCTCGTTCTAAACAAGGTAACACTCATATTTTGGTGGTCACAGATTATTTTAGCAAGTACGTCGTCTTATTCCCGTGTCGATCGGCAACAGCAAAATCGTTGGTAAAGTGTGTCGAAGACGGCATCTTCTTAGTTTACGGAGCTCCTCAATTCTTAACGTGCGACAACGGAACTCAAATGAAATCCAAAGAATTTCAAGCCCTTTGCGATAAATATAAAGTTAGAATATTTTACACTGCTAATTACTATCCTAGAGCAGATCATACTGAACGCGTTAATAGAGTCATTAAAACGATGTTGCGTTCTTACGTTCAACAAAATAACCATCGCACTTGGGAAGATAATTTAACTGCTATCGGTTGCGCCATTCGCACTTCGCGACACGAAACTACGGGCTTCACCCCATACTGCGTTAATTTTGGCAGGGAACACAAGCTATTCGGTTCGGACTATGCTGAGGGTGTTCCTCAAGTAGAAACTGAGCGTCAAAATTACATTCGAGAACGAATAGAAGCTTTCAAACAATTATTTAGAAAAGTCCACACTAAAATCGAAGCGTCTCGTGTTAAAAATCGACATAACTATAATTTGCGGCGACGCCCAGTAAGCTTTGTTCCTGGTCAAGAAGTCTGGCGTAAGAATAAAAGTATATCCGATGCGGCGAAATATTATAGCGCAAAGTTGGCTCCGGAATTTGTAGGTCCGTTTAAGATCGTAGAAAAGACCGGCACGTGTACTTATGAGCTTGAAGACGAACACGGTGTTAGTAAGGGCATTTGGCATGTACAAGACCTTAAACCGGTATATGCCGAAACTGCGTGTGATGGTCCGTAGGAGTGAATAAATTGTTAGGCAACTCAAAGTCATTATTTACTTTATTACATTCCGTTAATTTTACTGTCATTAATTTAATATTACGTTTTACGTGTCATTTTGCTTCAATTTACTTATCAATCTATTGATTTCTGAATTTATTAACTTTCGAGTCCATAGCTTCAATTTGGTTAATTACATTTAATTTTTTTCCCCTTCTTCTTTTGGTAATAATGGCTTTAGTGAGTTTTCTTTTATCGTTGCGTTAATTTTGACTTTTGGCCCAGTTTAAATTCTTGTTTTTTTTTACTTTCCTTGCTCAGTCGTGAGCAATTTAATGCTCTGCAGTGTGGGCGTGATGGTGTTTGGGTCCATCTGGGCGCGAGACTTGATGGATTTGGACACTGTCACTTAGAATAGCGCTGCACTGGGTTAACTAGGTGCGGTAGGAGTCCCCTGAAAGCCGTGGCAAGGTAAGCCTTCAGCTGCCTTGCTTCTATTGTTTGTAGTAGGTAAGCCCTCAGCTGCCTTACTACTTTCACTTGCCAACACCGCCTTACGCCTCGTTATCTTTTATCTGTCAGTACCTGATTATCTTTACCTTATCGTCACTTGGTTTATAGTATAGTAACGTATAGTAACGTTTATGGTCATTTACTGTAGCTTACCTTTTTGCGTTTATCAGTCTCACGCAGACACCCATCTCGGCGCGAGACGAGATGGGGGTCGGTGTGTCACATGGTAATTTAAGAGTGATTACTTGGTTAGAAGGCGGTGATTAATTAATTTTGGACCTAATTTTCTTTATCATTTTTTTTATCTGCATTCACTATTAATTGTTTTTTTTTACTATAGACTAGGGCCAAAAGTCTTTATTTATTATCTTGATTGGAACTTTTTTTTTTATTACCTTGATTTGACGTATTTGCCTTGATGTGACCTATTTACTTTGATTTGGCTTATTTTTCTCTACCTTGACGTAATTTTATTATTATTCCCTACTTGTGTCTGGAAATTCCGGTTACTTGAACTAGTATGTGTTTTTGCTCGAGTACGACTTTGTCTTTCCTTTGGGGATTTAGAGTAGAAACACAATTTTCTTTCTCTCTTGCTGATTTTGTGAAGTTGAGAATACCACTTATGGTGGGATTCACTGCTAGTTGTTGGCAAGTAACCCAATTTTCTTTATCTCGATTTGCGAACCTTTAGTTTGATTTACTTGTTTCATTTACTTTTGGTTGATTGCCTTTCTTTTACATTTGCGTTAATTTATTTCCTTGTATTTACGATAATTTACTTACCTTTTCGATAATTTGCTTACCTTTGAGATCATTTGCTTACCTTTGCGATAATTTGCTTACCTTTGCGATGATTTACTTACCTTTGCGATAATTTACGTATCTTTGCGTTTATTTGCTTACCTTTGCGAAATTTCGATTATCTTTGCGTTCATTCCGTTACTGTTTTTTCCTTCCTTGAATTACTTACCTTTATTGTGATTTACTTACCTTATCGTGATTGGCCTTTGATTGGCTTTAATTTACTTTAATACCTTCGGTATTTTATTTATTTGGATTTGTCTTAGGTCTTGGTTTTGGTAGGACTATATGTTAGTCTCCGGCCATTTCAGTTTTACTGGTTTTGCGCCTAGATCTTTACTGATATATTTTGTCTATTCACCATTTAGACAAGATAAAACTATCCCGATTTCGACTTTACCTTATTTTGGCTTTATCGATTTAGACACGTGTCCCTATCTCGTTTTACAGGCTGCACGGTGTTGGGTGCTACCGGATGTCGCTTCGACGCTCTTTGTTAGATCATGGATCCTTCGGAGAGCAGACCGACTGGAAGGGCTGTTCAGGGGGGGCGGAAGTCTGACCCCTGGGGTAACAGTTTGCCCATCGAACTTGTTCGGCGGGCCAGGGGAGGACCAAGCTACTTTGTTCGGCCTGAGCTCAAGTCGGCCTATTAGGTTGCGACAGGCCGGTGGCAGTGCCACCGCTCAGAACACCCTGATTAATTTTTTTTTGTTTTGTACAGGGACCGATGTGCTTCCCGTTTGGTACATCTTTTAGCTTGGTGGATGCTACAATCCACTCCCTTTTGTATGGTGGATCATCTGGGCTATCCCTCTTTTCTTCTCATTTTACTTATGTTGTATTATATTTATCTTTTCCTTTTTAGTTGTCCACCCTTTGGTTGGTTTGACGCATGTCACTTGATGATTTAATTCGGGACGATTCTACGGTGTGAGGCTAGTAAACGAGGTTCCCCACAATATTTTTGGATGTAACGCAATGCTAGCTCCCTTACCAACTTAGGGTTTACGTTCCACACCGAATCTTCCTGGAGGAGGTCGCTGGGTGACTAGTGGCAAAGGGACCAAAGATTTCTTTGAGTATTTAGTTATTTTAAGATTGAGTTATCAGTCTTGTTGGTTAGTATTAGTTATATGGTAATACCTTGGGTTCCCACGTATTTTCACTTATGTTTTTTTTGATTGGCGCCAGCATAGAGCAGGTAATTTCTTTTCTTTTGTCAATTTTCTTGTATCTGCAGAGAGCCTCTGATCCTTATCGTCGGTTAATTTTCGTTGGAAAATTTCCCTCCTTTCGTAGGGGAGGGGGAGTTGTGACAGACCATTTTTGCCACATGGTCTGGGTATGTGTTTACTAATTAATTTTATTCGCGATTACCTGTTCAGTTTTACTTAATAATTTACCTTGATTAAGAGGCTGAACCTTCACTCTCACACTGGGTGGGCTGGCATTGCCCTGTGTTCCAGGTTAGTCCCTGTCCATCTTGATTGCCCTTTTATCTGGTCCAAATCGGCTTAACATGAGCTTGTCCATCTGTTGTAGTCTGCTTTAAAATCTTTCTCTCTTTGTTTGGGCCCTGAATTTTCGCCTTGCTTGGAGTCCTCTCTGTGTATAGACAAGTTGCCCTTAGTCTAATAAGCTAACATGTTTAAATAGTAAATTTTGAAGACCAACCTACTTTTAGAAATCAGCTGGTTACAGCCTCTGACAACATTGGGACACCCTTGATCTAGGGTTAGTGTTCACATTGCCCTTACTGTCGTGGATTTTTGGATTTAGCTTTCTCTAATATTTAGATTCGTGGGCAAACATTGTCTTTGCTCAAACGTTAATTTTTTTAGAAATTCTGTTTTAGTTCTTGTGAATTTTGTGAAGGTTAGGCAGGTGGTGTGTATGTTTCGCCTGCCGGAGCTGTAAGCGGGGCAATATCATGTTTAAGAACGACAATATCTAAGTTCGGGCCGCGAGGTCGATTCACGCAGCGCTTTCGGGAGCCGTCGATTTATGAACACGGCTGTTGCAGTGGCATTTTCGAGTGTGGGAAGGTTGGGATTTTGCTGGCACTACGTCATCGTTTCCCTTTCTTTAGTTTCGACATTCGGGGTTTCAGCTTTTAGTATCTTTGGATACGTACGTGCTGAAATAGTGCGTCTCGATGGGCAATGGCGTAGGTATAATTTTCTGTATTTCCGTAACTTTATTGTTTCACGCAAGAGGCCTCTGTATGATTTCAGTACCTTTGTTTGATTGAGTGGTGCCAACTAGAGTTCTAGGTACCGTTGGTTTTTTGCGTTTGTATCTTGAGTATGGGGTCAAAGACTTGTACAATCTGGCCTTCGAAGTCACTTGAGGGAGCAGTAATTCTTGTCGGTGTGCCGTGGCGCCATCTTTGGACCCTATCAATTACTGGCATGAGTTTCCTCTCAGGGTCTCCGCCTTTTCTTCCCCGGGTTGGGTGTTGTTCTGTGCCACCTTTTGGGCTTGCGCAGATATCAACCTGTTGGTTCAGTGGCAAAGAAGGAAGAACGTCTAGCATTTCCACCTTGGTCTTCGTCGAAGATTGCAGATTTGCGGTGTCGGTTTCAGCCATTTTGAAGGCTCAAGTTTATGGATTAAGTTCCGGGACTGCGATTAAAATTCATCTGCTGAATTATTGTCTGCTGGGCAAGATTTTATCTGCAAACTTCGTTCGTTACCATCATATCAGGTGAGCTACCTTTTTTTATATAGATGAGTTTTTTTGCGAGTCTGCCTCGTGATGCCACGTGCATGGAAATTTTTCGAGTTCTAAGGATGTTCTTTCTTTTATTTCCCTCAAGCCATCAACAACGGCATGAATAATCCTGGCCCAAGCCATTGATAGCTGCCCCTTTTGGTGTTTCTGTCTCAGGAAGTTGGAATATCGAACCCTCCTTGTTTAAGGGGTAAGTTAAACCTTGAAGTTTTTTTTCAACTACGTATTTGCCTATTTTACGCCTAGGTAAAATTATAATTAAAATTTTAACGAACCATAATTATCGTTCTGCTTTACGGTACTATGTTCTAAGTAAGACTCTAGTTTTCTCGGGTGGTTCTTATTGCTACACCATATTTTGAGTTATAGTAGTCAAGCCTTCAATTTCTTAAATATTAATATCACTACCTAATTTGCGAATAACTTTTTGATGGTTGGCTGTAAAGCTCGTACAATCTATAAGTGATGTTTAAGACCTCTTTATACCAGCTTACGAGCCAGATTTTATTTGATTTTAAGTAAGTCAGTAACTCTCTTAGTAAATGTAGATTGTTTATATCATTTCTTTTTGTTTAATAACTTTACCGCAAAGCACGTGCAGGAGTAATTTGGGCTAACTGTAATGCTTATTTCAAGCAGTAATTTATATATAAAGAGATTTGTGGTGCTGGTTAGTTTGACATGGACAAGCCTGTCATATACTTCCGTTGAAGATTAAAGCGTTATAGCCAGTGTTTTTTTAGATTTATTAATTTCTGATTATTATTTTAGTCGCCATCCTATCAGGAGGGCTTCTTTTAATGTACTTAAATAAATTAAATTAAATAATATTAATATAAGTGCCACAGATCTTTATTCTTTTTTTTAATAAGTTAAAAGGTGTATGAGCTGGAAGTTTCGGGCTTTATGCTTATGAAGTTGGAAAGTTTAAATTTATTTTTGTGTTTATTTATAACGGGGGGTTATAGAATATTTTTATGTGGTCAGAAAGATTACTTAACCTATTATTTTATTTTAAATTTGTCATTTGGCGAATATTTTGGTGTGCTTAGAAACTTATTATGCTCGTACACATTTTACTACTTTTTTTATTATATCGTATTGTTTGCTTCTGGGAACGTAAGGTAGTTATGTAGATGCTTTGTATATATCTATGCTTATACTTTTGGTATATTGTATTATTCGCTTATGGAATTTAACGCAGTCAAGTAGATGCCTTGCTTTAACGGTATATTTTGCGTTTAATTTAATATTTGTGCTTTTATAAATGTACATAAGCGGTGTGTATTTTGATTGTTTATATTTAAACGGTTTCTCCCTATACAGGGTGCTTTCTCTTAATTTAAATGACTAAAATTTTTCAGAAGTCAATTATTATTCTTGTGTTATCTTACATTGATCCACTTTATTTACACGAGTAGTGTTAACGCTTAGCTGTTGAGTCAAGCTACTATAGGGGTTTGAGGTTTTAATTATTTTACCTTTTTTTTTGGCTTCGCTTAAGCTTCTCTTTTACTTTGAATATTACTTAAACGTTTTAAGTCAAGCTAACTGGGGTTTCATTTTTAGTTATTTTTACTGTCTTTGCTCAAGCCTTTTGCTTTGTTTATACCTGTAATGTTGCGTGAACTTGTGATTTAATTATCAATTATTTTTATTTTGTTGTACTTTTATTATTTTTATTGATAATGTAAGATAACATAATATAGTGTTAAACTGGTCATTTAGTGAACACTTAGTTTTTGTAAATATTAACGTTTATCAGTAAAGTAAATGAACTTTAAAATTGAGTTATCGATGCCCTTTAGGTAATAATAATTTATTTTGTTTATTGACATAACCTTTTTGTTTAATATTATCTTAAGCTTGCTTAAATTTTGCAAGTGGATTTTAATCATTACTTTCTCTTTTTAGTAACCTTTTTTGATATTAACGTAGCTTCTTATTTTTAAATATTTTTCTACTTATCTAAATTTTGCGATTCTGTTCAAGCCAATGGCTTTCTCTTTTAATATTAAATTAATTGATTAATTAATTAATAAAAAAAATTAATTAAATTTTGCGGATTAGTTCCAGTTATTATTTTATCCAATTATTTCTCCCACTTTTTCTATTAACGTAACTTCTGATTTTTTTTTTATTAACGTAACTTTTGATTTTTTTTTTAATCAACGTAACTTCATATATTTTTTTTTTATTAATTATATTTAAAGTACCCTAACTACTAGGAATTGTTTGTTCCTAGGGTCTACCGTGGGGGCTACAAAGCATCCCTATTACTTTTCTCCGGTGGGTGTTAAGGAGCCACCCTATGAACTTATGTTTCTGAGGACAGACTTCCTCAGGAAGTTGTTTTGGTTTATTGGTATAATCTGCTTATTAATTTACTTATTTTGGCCGGGGCAAAATCGCCCAACTTTATTTGTCACCACTTGTAAAAAAAATTTTTTCCTTTCCTATTTTTGTACAAATATATGTACCTATACAGGGTTAAATTCATTACGTTGCTTTATTCAGCTCACTGCGCCATATGTTTTTATTTTCTATTATGAATAGCGGGATTGTTGTGTGAGAAGCAGGTCCCTAGACCAACTAGGCGACTTCCAGTTTGCGTCGGTGTAAAAACTGGTGGCGTACAATAGAACCTACTCAGCCTAACTGAGCTGAGGGCTAATTTGCAACGCGCTCTACTACACCTGCTTCCCTCAGGACACCCTGTTGTTCCTGTGTTTTTCTTTAGAGTACCTTTCAGAGTTATTTTTAATGTTCTTTCCAAGATATAAGCGGTAAGTACTTGGTCAATGATACTCATCATAGTATCTTTGACGGTTTTTAATCAAACACTTTTTATTGAACAAAGTGCGTCGCAATATATATATGATGATCATGTAAATTGTGACATGAGCTTTCAAGAGTTTAAAACCTTGTGTTCAATGTGTTGGAAACATAAATATGACTTTGTCGTTATTGACAAAGACTGTAATTTAACTGATGGTCGCTATAGAACAGGATTTGACAATTTTATTTCCACTATATAACTCTCTGACACAACGATAATTTTCTAGTATACAACCTACCTTTTGTAAAGATGGATGAAAAAACAGCGAAAGAGTTGGTAAAAACTAGACAAGCCGTTCGACAAAAGTATAAAGCTTTAAAATCAGATTTATCTGATAAAGAAATTCGTATGGAAAAAGAATTTAAACCAATAAACCTACCTTTGCATGAGTTAATTCAGACAATTAAAACAGAACCGTTCATTAAAAAAGAAGTATATTCACCACAATTAGTTTCGACCCCAAAATTTCAATTTACTACGCCGGAGGTCAATCAAAGGAAATCAAATGCATATAGTAAATATCTTCCAATGCACATGCCCTCGATTTTAGGAGATGATGAAGTATTTTGGGAAGATTCGCAACAGTCTCGTATAGGATAATCAAGCCCTGAAACAACAATTGAACCAAATATAGGTGAGTTGCGACAGGATGTTTTAGAATTAACAAGAACACCTGCTTATGAAGACTATTTGGAAGCATATCATCCACTTCTAAGAACTTTCGTGGATGGGCTAATAAAAGACACGGAACGCAAATTTGAAAACAAATATGGTTTTAGTCATGATGTTGATGCAGACAAATATAAGATTGCTAATTCTGCGGTGGATTTCGTAGGAAAAGATTTTAAAGTTGAAGGAGTTAGGTATGAGGGAACACCTGGATTGTATGAGCTTCTTTTTAAAAAAGAACCTGTTGGTTATACATCAAATGATATGGAAAATTATATGGATGTTTTGAAAAGGACAAATGCATATAGACGAAATTTTGATCCTAATAGTCCAATTCAAGGTTCGACCGACATTAAATACTTGACAATAGTTAAACCTTACTTATTACAAAAAGGTATATTAAAAAGTGGAAGCACAACAGAGACAGGTTATCGTGCAGTTCTACCAAGCACTTCACGTTTGTTATCTCCACAAAGACCGCGTTCTACAAGAAATCTGTTTACAGAAAGTGGAAAGGGGGGAGCTATGTTAAATTTATCAAAATAGAAATTAGATTACGTTTATTATGACGATCCAAACGAAATCGTAGATAGATTGAAATTGTTGATGTCATCGCAAATGGCTGGACATACTGGTCATCAAAAGGAAATAATATCGATTTTAGAAGAACTAGGAGAAGCAAAAATAATTAAATAAATACTAATTCTCACATGTTTATTCCTTATTCTACCGCTGGCAACAACCATGTCTATTGACAAGTTTGGTTCCCACATCTTTGGCAAGGATAATAAATTTTCATCTGAAGAACATAACATTATAAAAGTTGTTGACCTTAGTATAATTTGGTATTACCCTTCATGGGAATTTACTCTCTGTCCGATAGAGTTTACCATTTATTACAAGACAAACGAATTACATATGTTTTTCCTATGGAAAATGCTACTATAATTTCTGGAGAATACCCGAAAAAATATGTTTTCTTAAAAATTAATGGAAAAAAAATCACCGACCCTGTAGGTATTCGGTTAAAGGAAGGGGATGTTCTTTCTTTTCATCGTCCTGAAGGTAGTCATTTAGAAGATTTTTATGGTGAATTGTTAATAAAATGTCCTGTAGAAGTAACAAACTAAACATTTAATTATCATGTCTGCACAACCTAACATCAAGGAAGATCTAGTCAACGAGTTACATAAACCTGCTAAAAAAAATTTTAGACGACGACGGGCTATTATTAAAAATTTAAACGATTTATGGCAAGCTGATTTGGTGGAAATGATACCTTATGCAAAACTAAATAAAGGATATAGATATATTTTAGTTGTTCTAAACACATTTTCCAAATATGTTTGGCTTCAACCTGTTAAAAGAAAAACTGCTGAGGAAGTAACTTTAGCTATGGAAAAATTTTTAAAGCTTGCGAAAACTCCTCCAAGTAACATACATACAGATATAGGAAGAGAATTTTTCAACAAAAACTTTAATAAATTAATGGAAAAATATAACATTAATCACTACAGTACATATTCCACTATCAAAGCGGGGATTGTTGAAAGGGTCAACAGAACATTAAAAACTCTCATGTGGAAACAGTTTAGCTTGCAAGGTAATTATAAATGGTTGGATATCCTAAATAATATTGTTTTTAAGTATAATACAACTAAACATAGAACAACAGGATTAAAACCTATAGATATAAATGAAGAAAATGAAAAAGATGTTCTAAAATCAACTTATAATAATATAAAAACAATTGACCCCAGAAAATCAAAATTTAAACAAGGGGATTATGTTAGGGTTAGTAAATACAGGGAGGCTTTTCAAAAGGGATATACACCAAACTGGTCAAATGAAATTTTTCAAATTAAAGAAATTAAATTAACCAACCCAAGAACATATCTGCTGACAGATGACAAAAATGAAATAATTTTAGGTAGTTTTTATGAACCGGAGTTGCAGAAAGTCAAACATTCAAACGTGTATCTCGTGGAAAAGGTGCTAAGAAGAAAGGGAAATAAAGTTTATGTTAAATGGTTGGGAATGGATAAATCACCCAATTCTTGGATATTAAAAAAAGATGTAATATAATAAAATAAAAAAACTTTATATTTAACAACATGGTTTTATTTACTTCTGATATATCTATATTAAATTCATGTCACTTATGTACAACAATATCACTAGAGCTTGATCAGCACTGTCATTTTTCTTCACAAGAATCTTTTCCTTAGTCTCTTTTAAAACAATTGAGAAATAGAATCTTCTGCAAAGAGGACAATGTGCGTTTGTTTTCGTCTACTCTGTTAAACACTTTATACAAAATTTGTGTGTGCACGAATTGGGTGTGCAAATTTCTTCTCTTCTCATGGAATATAAACAAACAGGGCATCTGCTTCTGTCTTCTTGTTTAAGATTTTTCACCGATTTTCTGCAACCAACCAGCTTTCGTTTTTGAATCATATTTATGTATTATTTCTAGCAACTAATGTTTCAGAAACCGTGTGCGTATAAATTTATAGATATCCCCACTCAAATCAAGCCCCATGGGTGAGGTGGGAGGATATTCCCCACTTAGTACTGCAAGTCATGCTCGCATGAGCGAGGTGGGAAGATATGAGCTTGAATTGGTTTGTAGTATCGTCGTAGCATAACCACTAATACAACAAAAATTATTTAAAACGTTCATTGTATATTTTATTTCTGTAATTTTCATCCAAAACATCCTTCAAAATATTCTCAGCATAACTGACTCTATTCTGAAAACGGTATCTATCCAACACATACTGTTCATAATCATTCTGTCGTGCTGCTTTGTAAGCAAACTTCCATGCAAACAATATATGGATTTTATTCATATTTTCGTTAAATGTAACCTTCTTCATAGTGCTTCTCTAAAATCACAAGCTTTATTCCCTCCTTTTATATATTAAAAGCCAAGGTCATTGTTTTTTGGAGCGGGCAGAGGACATTTGACATTTATAAAACTAATAGTGTCCGAATCCTGTCCGGATACTGTCCGGATACTGTCCGGATACTGTCCGGATACTGTTCGGATAGTGTTCGGATGCTGTTCTAAAGGGTGAAGAGTGGTGGGATGCTTTAAGGTAAATCCATGGATTAATGAATAATTCTTCTAATTATTTGTTTGACATTTATAAAAAAAATACATTTATTAAAATACAGGTTTATTTTTGAAAAAAATAACAATGTGTTTATCTACATTACTCTACTTTATGTTTTTATTGCACATGAAACATGATTCCTGGGATACAGGGGGGCATCGAATTGTGTGCTCCAGTCAGGACGATTGTCATGAAAAAAACATGGCAATTTAATTTGAAGATTAAAACTTGATTTATAAGACATTGGTAATTTTCCCCATACATCCAAGAGCTCCAAAGGATCTGCATAATTAATTAGATATTCCAAAGGTAACATTTCTAGTTCTTCTGTAGTAAAATCTATCAAGGTTTTCTTTCCGCTTACATGACTAAACATTACATTTGCTGTTAGACAAGACATAGTTTTTTTGCAGTCTTTTCCTTTTCTGCTTCCAATTCTTGAACTTTCTTTCTCTGTTCAGTTCGAAACTTTTTTTAGCACTCTTAGATAGATTAGGTGGAGGTTTTCGTAAAATTAAATTATTTTGTATGTAGTCTTGTGGATTATAGCTTTCGCAATGTTCTGTGTCCCATGAATAATCAGGGACTGCTACAGACATCGTTGTGAATTGTGTTAAATATTGTAAATTTATAGCAATAAAAGTGGTGAGGGGAAAAGCTGGTAGGAGGAATAGTTTTGAAAGCTCATTTGGAAGCTCCTTTGGAATGGATTTGATGGCATTTCCTGGAATTGAATGCAGTATATCCATATAATTTTTATTTTTTCGTTTTTTTGTTTTTTCGTGCTGCTTGGAGGCGGGGTTTAAGCGGGGGGCCGACCAATCCGGTTCTTGGAGGCGGCGCTTGGGTGAGGAGTGGGGGGATTTGGTGGGGTGAAGAGTGAGGGGATTTGGTGGGGTGAAGAGTGGGGGAATTTTTTGGATACATATCCTGATCTAGAACTCCTGGGTAATATTATAAGCCCTAGCTAGCATTCGGCGAGATTGAGTTCCGTTGGTTCGGCCATGACTGCTTGCTTGTTCTGTGTTAAATAATATGTGATGTTTTAATTATGAGCGCCACTAATTTTTTTCGTGTTGTTGGCTCAGGTAAAGTAAAATTAGAAACCCTTTAAAAAAAATTAACACCAACGCACCTGAATATCGCAAACAAAACATCTGGGTCCCACACAAACAAACTTTTATTACATTATTATAACTAGACCCACTTTTTACAAATCTTGTACATTTTTACACTTCTACATATTTACACATTAAGGTGTTTAAAAATATATCAGTTGAATTAGTTCGTACCATTTGATAGAAACTTTAAGTATAATAAATACTAACCGCTAGTCGATATTCATGAATTCCAATAGGGCGCACATTATTTTAGCTAAAATAGTAAATTATTATCGCAACCAATTTGCCATTACATAATTAATGAAAGAAATTTTGTTAAGATTACCAGATAAAATTGTGAAATTATATATTTAAATAATTATAAATATTAATGGAATAAACGGGCCTTAACTGCTGTTCTTCTCGATCTAACTGACATCAAAACACCAACATGCTGCCACTCCAAGATTTCACACTACTTGTAGTACATAACTTGGTGAATCTAAAGAGTGATCTTAAAATGGTCATAAAGAGGTTGAGAGGTGGATCCTAGCGGTGTATTATCCCGAATGTGAATCCTAACAGTGGACTCAAAGGGGGTTCATCCCGAGGATGAATCCTAACGGTGTATTAGAACGGGTTAATCTCACAGGTGATGAATTCAAAGGTGTGTTGTCCCGAAGGAGAACCCTAAAATGAATTTATACCCTATAATGTCACATGCCAAAAGCAATGGTACGAAGGGCTTGGATAAAGAACACTTACCTCTAGTTATGAGGGAACCATAAAAAACCTAAATCCATATTGGACTTCTAAACTGCCATTAAAATCCAAAAAAAAAATACTTTTCTAACCATAATTAATAACTTCAGACTACTAAAAGAGGTGAAACAAATTCTTAGAATAAGGTATTTACAAAATGGCGTATTACTACTCACAGAAAATCAAAAAACTATTGCCAAAGGCATACTGCAACGTTTCTTTCCCTATAAAAAGCTTTCTAGTCAGTGAACGAATAAAATCATACAGTACTTTAACTCTGAATCTTTCAAAAAACAGTGCTAAAGAAAGTCTCTCTAAAAAGGGACTCATCTATCTGCTTCTTCGCAGATTCGAAACGACGAAAGACGCATTTTCTTTGTTCTTCCCTATATTTATAGTCTCTGTGAAAAAAAATTAAGTTTGTTATAAACGAAAAACAGAAGTTCTGACTAACCTCACGTCTGGCGAATAACCAAGAAATGTCATGTCAGAATAGTAGGGTTCATTCATCTAAAAATGTTGTCAGCGGAATGGCGAATTGACGAAATAACGAAATAGCGAACTCTCAAAACTACCTACTTATAATAAAGCCAAAGATCGTGTTATACCATGGTGCTATTCATTGGAAAGTAGAGAATTATTTAATTTGTTATAAAGGCAGAATAAGAAAGTTATATAAGACAAATGAAAAGGTTTACATAAATAATAACCGTCATAGCATTTTTCCTTATGGGGAAATATGCGTAAAATCAAAATGCTACAATATTTCTGTGTAATAGTTCAGTATAACTTTTGAAATTACGTTATTTATAATTTAGTTGGATAACATAACCTCGATGCCATTTTGTAAATAGGGAATATGCCATGCATTGCAAATAAACCTAATATATATATATATATATATATATATATATATATATATATATATATATATATATATATATATATATATATATATATATATATATATATATATATATATATATATATATATATATATAGTAAACTAGTAATATTGGGTTGCGCAGCAAATGAAAGAATACTCTTTAAAGTTGTTCCAAGCTTTCGAAAATATTTATTTTCATCTTCAGGGAGAAACTTAGTTGAGGATGTTCATTAACGGTGTTAAAATATTATCTAGGGAATCAGTGAAGTTCTCCAGAGTGGGATCGAAAACCAAGCGTCATTAATTACTTAATTATTCTAAATTTACAATTATTACACAATAGCACAGACAGATTAAAATTACATGAAAGTCATTAGTTAAAAAGGAAGACAATTAAAAATCATTTCTTTCTCCGTTTTTTGAAATTCATTTTAGCCATGCGGCACGAGGTGACAGACTGGTGACAGGTGGAGTCTGTCACCTCGTGCCGCATGGCTAAAATGAATTTCAAAAAACGGAGAAAGAAATGATTTTTAATTGTCTTCCTTTTTAACTAATGACTTTCATGTAATTTTAATCTGTCTGTGCTATTGTGTAATAATTGTAAATTTAGAATAATTAAGTAATTAATGACGCTTGGTTTTCGATCCCACTCTGGAGAACTTCAATGATTCCCTAGATAATATTTTAACACCGTTAATGAACATCCTCAACTAAGTTTCTCCCTGAAGATGAAAATAAATATTTTCGAAAGCTTGGAACAACTTTAAAGAGTATTCTTTCATTTGCTGCGCAACCCAATATTACTAGTTTACTGCCTAACTAGTCAGCAACGACTACCCTTTATATATATATATATATATATATATATATATATATATATATATATATAGTAGAAAAATGGAAGATTTCTTGGCCTATAGGTAATATAATAAATGTAAATGCGAAGATTTACTTCTTCGCTAGTGCAGCGAAAAGGCCGTGAATGAAAAATAAAAATAATGAGGACTATCTTTGATTCTGGTCTGGGTGACCTCCTGCTATCGATTTCTGGGCCCTTACCCATCAGCGGGCAGGCTTACACCCAGGGTGGCTGAAGAACAGACCACGATTTGACCAGAATCAAAGAGAGTCCTTATATCCAAAATGTTCGGAAAGCATGGGTAAGATGTAGTGGCTCGCGCCAACTAGTTCACCCAGTGTTGCTCCAAAAATGTTTGGCTGCTAACACAATAATACTCGAAAGTATGTCGAATGTCGATTTTCTCGACGTCGACGGTACAAATGCACCATTGTACAACAATAGTAGAAAAATGGAAGATTTCTTGGCCTATAGGTAATATAATAAATGTAAATGCGAAGATTTACTTCTTCGCTAGTGCAGCGAAAAGGCCGTGAATGAAAAATAAAAATAATGAGGACTATCTTTGATTCTGGTCTGGGTGACCTCCTGCTATCGATTTCTGGGCCCTTACCCATCAGCGGGCAGGCTTCCACCCAGGGTGGCTGAAGAACAGACCACGATTTGACCAGAATCAAAGAGAGTCCTTATATCCAAAATGTTCGGAAAGGATGGGTAAGATGTAGTGGCTCGCGCCAACTAGTTCACCCAGTGTTGCTCCAAAAATGTTTGGCTGCTAACACAATAATACTCGAAAGTATGTCGAATGTCGATTTTCTCGACGTCGATGGTACAAAGGCACCATTGTACAACAATGGTGCACTAGCGAAGAAGTAAATCTTCGCATTTATATTTATTATATTACCTATAGGCCAAGAAATCTTCCATTTTTCTACTATTGTTGTACTATGGTGCATTTGTACCATCGACGTCGAGAAAATCGACATTCGACATACTTTCGAGTATTATTGTGTTAGCAGCCAAACATTTTTGGAGCAACACTGGGTGAACTAGTTGGCGCGAGCCACTACATCTTACCCATCCTTTCCGAACATTTTGGATATAAGGACTCTCTTTGATTCTGGTCAAATCGTGGTCTGTTCTTCAGCCACCCTGGGTGTAAGCCTGCCCGCTGATGGGTAAGGGCCCAGAAATCGATAGCAGGAGGTCACCCAGACCAGAATCAAAGATAGTCCTCATTATTTTTATTTTTCATTCACGGCCTTTTCGCTGCACTAGCGAAGAAGTAAATCTTCGCATTTACATTTATTATATTACCTATAGGCCAAGAAATCTTCCATTTTTCTACTATTGTTGTACAATGGTGCATTTGTACCGTCGACGTCGAGAAAATCGACATTCGACATACTTTCGAGTATTATTGTGTTAGCAGCCAAACATTTTTGGAGCAACACTGGGTGAACTAGTTGGCGCGAGCCACTACATCTTACCCATCCTTTCCGAACATTTTGGATATAAGGACTCTCTTTGATTCTGGTCAAATCGTGGTCTGTTCTTCAGCCACCCTGGGTGTAAGCCTGCCCGCTGATGGGTAAGGGCCCAGAAATCGATAGCAGGAGGTCACCCAGACCAGAATCAAAGATAGTCCTCATTATTTTTATTTTTCATTCACGGCCTTTTCGCTGCACCAGCGAAGAAGTAAATCTTCGCATTTACATTTATTATATATATATATATATATATATATATATATATATATATATATATATATATATATATATATATATATATATATATATAGTTAAGTATGTTTGGAATTATCTGGAGAACTACTGTTTCGTCTTCCTCGGTGTCTAAGTTGTTAAAAGACACCACATCGACTCATCAGAGGCCTTACAGTAGCATGAGCATTTCTGCTCCCATATAATTCCACAGTTCTTGCCTATAAAAGACAAACTGAAAGTTTTGAAAGGTAGAAGTTCTTGAGATTGCTCTCTGAGAAATGTCATAGGGATCCTTATCGAATCTCCCATATATATATATATATATATATATATATATATATATATATATATATATATATATATATATATATATATATATACATATATATATATATATATATATATATATATTCAGGGTGTTATGAAATTCGTTTAATATATTGAAACCGGTCAATCCTGATATGAATTCAGATTCAATAAAAATATTCATAAACGTCGCTTCATGATAAAAAGGTAGATATCGGCCCTGGAAAAAAAAAATTTTTGTAACTGCGCGCCGCTGCTCATAAATATACAGCCATATAAAAAACAGCGAGAAACGCCAGTTACAGAAAAAACACTTTTGTTTTGACATCAGTTGTCACTGTGACGTTGCCAATTCTCCCTAGAATATTCCTATGTAAGTAACAGATTTGAAAAAATAATAGATTTGTTATCTTTAAATTAAGAAATCATACTAAATCTTTTAAAATATTCAATTTCAAAAAGTTAAAGTACTACAACACAAAAAAAATCCAAAAAACAGATGTTCAAACCTATCTGTACCTATACAAAAAAAAATTACTTCAAAATTATCTTAAAACAAAAAAATTCTAATACTTACATGTACTTTTTTTATTTACCTATTTTTAATCATATTCAACAGAAGATTTGGCTTTTATTAAAAGGTTTATTTATAATCGTCCTTAATTTTTAAGCGAAATTTCTTACAACTTAAATTATGTACCTAATTACAAACTTTACGTTCATAAACACATAAACCTCTTCCACTGTTGAAATAGTGATTCGAATCTTCATCTGTCCAATAATAATTTTACAATACCATTTTATTTTCTTTGATTTTAAATTTCCTCCAGAGCCTTTCACAGTCTATGTTAGTATCAGGTAACAAAAAATACTCCAGAAGATTTTTTGGTGCAAAATTTGTTTTAATTGCATCATTGTATTTGCACTTATTTCCGACAAAAAAAATTCAAACACTCTACAAAATAACTTTAAACACGAAGAGCGTGACAACTGACAAAGTTTTTTACTACCACGAGCTTCCAACGACGCACAACAAAAAGCCTCTGATCCTCCGACTTTAAAATACACTTCTTTTAAAAATGTTTTAGATTAACGTATTTATGTAATGCACTAACAACCACTGAAATAACAAATTCTGTTTCAATGGTAACAACACAGTACAGGCATTAATGAAAAACAGAACACTCAGCTAATAATTAAAATTGACAAAAGTTAAACACAAATATTCCAGGCTTTTCTATCGCTACTATCCAAAGAAAATAAAAGGGTATGCTTCTACTATCCGCCCTACTAAATTTGGAAACTTATGTTTTTATACCTAACTTTTCTAGTAAAATCTAGATAACAAAGGTAGGCAACCCAAAATAAAATGAGTATTCTGTGTGTTGGTTATTTCAAAGTACTCTACAATAAAGCACAGCCCTCTAAAAAGACAGAATATTTCAGGATTCTTTATCGTTACTATCCGCCCTACCAAATGTGAAACAAGGAACAGAAAAGGGTTTGAATGTGAAAACCAATATTTTTATAACTTTTCCATAAATCTAGGTAACAAAGGTAAGCAACCCAAAATAAAATGAGTATACTGGCGCATAGCCCGTTCTAAAACCGTACATTTTTTTAGCAAAAAAGAAGATAAGTCAGGTCTTAACCTCTTAACCATAATTTCAATTGTTTATTTATGTTTGTCGTGTAATTTTTTTTTATCAATACTGAATTTGGAATATTGTTAAATGTTCCCTGCTCAAAGGATTTTAATTAATAATTTAACAATGTACGTATATGAAGTATTAATAACGATAATTATATGCATTTAAAATAATTGTAAATTTATAGCGTCAGTTTTTTCTATGTATCTGTCCTTCTGTATCAAAGAATTTTAGACACAGAAGGTATTACATATTACAACCATTTCTTATATTATGAATTTATTTAGTTATTAATGTATCAATAATATAGGAAATACCTAATCTTTTGATTAAAATTATTATATTTTTTAAATTTTAATTAGGTGTACAAGGATGAGAAGATGAAAGCCATTTTTTCACCTTCTTGACAAGGTATTATACCTACCATAACATATTCAAATTTAGTTTTCGTTCGTTGTGCACTTCAAAGTAAAACTTAAAGTAGGTACCATAAAAATGCGTAAAAAAGTGAAAAATAAGCAGAACACTCCCTAAGGCTCGAATTTCTGTATACTAAAAAAATTTTGCGATCTTACAAAGTTAATAATGAGAAATACACAAAAAGTAAAATTCTTTTGACAACTAAAATTTTTTTGCATGTAATTTTTTTAAAGATAAACTTTTTTTTACGAAACCAAATCTTTATTGCATGCAAAAAGACTTTAAGTTGCATGTGTTTCTCATTACCGACTTTCAAAGATCGCGACATTTTTGTAGGTAGTACCTATATGGAAAGCCTAGCCTCCAGTAGAATGTAAGTATAATAACAATTTCCTGTTTATCTGATGTCATTTTCAGGATTATTTTCTTTCAATAAAAACACTGAAATTTTATTTAGTGTTTTATTAAAGGTAATTTTAGTAACACAAACATAGAATGCACTAAAAAAATTTGACAACCATCTATATATAGTCATAGAATTTAGCTTAAATAGACAATAATCAGTCTTTTTTAAAACCTTAGAAACAAACAAAATTAAGCATAGTCATGAAAATTTAGGTTCGAAGAACTTAAACACTGGGTAGATTCCCATGCAAATAAAACGAGAATTAAATATCACTTTAACTAGTAGATGTCGGTGGTAGTAAAGTAAGTACTTGGTTTCGATACCGATAGTGCAAAAAGTATCGATACCTACTTGGAATCGTTATAAAAGTATCGATGCTCAAAATACTTACTCGATACTGTGGCAAAGGTATCAATACTTTTGAGGTATCGAAGTATCGTTAGCATCCCTATTTATTTTATTTATTTATCCAATATTAGGTCGTATACAAATTTACCAAATAGGTGTAGACCGTGTCACAAAATTTAAAACTTACAACAAAACTTAACCTACGACACTAAAAATATGAATAAAATAATTTGTTACACATTAGGTGGATAGCTCTAAATATTGTTCTAAAGCATCTTTTTTGCAGTACAAAAACTCGGTTGACATCAACCGAGTTTCCCCAAAAAAGTATACCATATCTCAATTTTGACTGCACATAGGCATGATACGCTGACAGGTCATCGGAGGTGAAGAAAATGGTTTATTATAACCCCCTTTCCCCACACTTCAGGATCCATAACAGATGCTCTCTTTTCGGTTGGCACCTGGATTTTAAAAGAACTTTTGTACTTATCTTTTCTTGTTTTCATTTTCATGACATTTTTTGGGCAGTTTGTAGGGCAAAACTATCCCTTCCTCCTTTTATTGGTGTTGGACGTGCTTGTTTTGGGTACCTTGTTTTACGCCTGACTATTTCCCATTTTTCATTATCCCCTTCCAGGAAAGATGGTCCTGGTAT
Organism: Philopedon plagiatum; assembly: GCA_963971165.1. NCBI lineage: Eukaryota > Metazoa > Arthropoda > Insecta > Coleoptera > Curculionidae > Philopedon > Philopedon plagiatum. Next base: position 9,865,208 of record OZ020196.1, on the reverse strand, counting down.
AGTTGGAGGATGATTGTAAAATACAAACTTGTTTTCCTCGGTTTCCTTCTGTTCTGTTTGAGGATTCCTGCCTGTCTCGGTTTCCTTATTTACCGGACTTTTACGTACTTGCATGCGTACAGAATAAAAATCTACTTCATCCCATCTTCATTCATTTTGAAGCGCGTCAACAGGTTACCGGCATTTTCATAGCCCATTTCAAACATTTCTTATAAACGTACAGTACACCTTACAATCGCAACAAACACAGTTTTAACCAACGAATACGTGTTTTAACACTTTTATACGCTAAAAACGCAGCAAAATGCAAATAATAAACAAGGCGACAAATATAGGTTATGTTTGCTTGGGTTGTATTTCATTCATTTTGATACATTACTCTTTTGGCGTTTACCAGGTACGTGGTTATTTTTCTATCTCTTTTATTTCCATGTCGTTGAAGAGAGACTGACCTATACCAGGTTACCAAAATTGCTTTGCTTGATAAACGCCAAATGGCTATTATTTACATATTATTTTCCTTTTCAAAATACCCGCCCTGCTACTTTCAGGAAGTTAGGAGCTGCGCCACCTACTTTATCAAGTCAGAAGTGACAAAGAGACATGATGCATGTGTCATGATGAAGGGAGATCAAAAATCGAAAGAGAAGGTTTTCTTAATGTCATCAAAGAGCCGTGCGCCATATTTAAGTTTTACAACAGCATAAAATAAAAATCACACAATGAATGTTTTAAATTTTTTTTTTCGTTTTTTAAAGTTTTAAATAATGTAATTTCTTTTCACTACCTAGAAAATGGTCTTCGTCGATCCGTTGTTAACCAATATTTTGATCAGTTTTATCTAGTTTGTCTTTGAGTGAGTAGCGTAATAGGGTTGAAAACTAAATTTAATTTAAAATACTAATAATATTTGCGTATTATGGTAACGAATGGTAGCGGATCTGGTTATACTTTTGAAGTAAGTACTATGTAGTTGTGCTCAATTAGTATTTTCGCTTTGATTTTTAACTTTTCCTTGGCAGAAAGTTTAAGCTAGTTAGAATAACGCTTATATCATTAATAAAGTAATACAGGGTGTCTTAAATATTAGTTAAAACTAAGGCTACTGGCAAAAAGGATTGATTTCGCCGTGCTTTTTACAATTTTTTTTAGTTTCTTCTTAGGAAGAGGTTAAAAAAATTCTTAATGTCTTAAATTACGCTTAAAAACAGAAAATAAATTCTCCTTAAAGATTTATATGTCTGGCAACGTTTCAACAAATTCAATTGTTTAAAGTTTTTCGCGCGTAATTTTCTGTCAAACGCTATGTCGAGCCACGTGCTCGCTTAGCCAGGTGCGTCGAAAACTGACGGGTTTTAGGGTATTTTTGAAAATTTTTAAAATGTTCGATTTAAAAAAAACAAGTATTGGATATGTCTGTAGACTATCCCAGGAGTCACCCATTCCAATATATTAAATCATATATATAAGTTATGTATTCACTACCCCATTATCTTATATAAGTATAATTTCCTACCATAAGAAGATACCAGAACAACGACCCGAGCGATGACCGCAATAGCGACCTAGCACCGTCAGCAAATTACGTGTCATCAATTTACGTTACATTTGTTTTATTTAATTTTATAGAAATTAGTCTTGTATTAGAATCAATTGTAACAACTTGTAATTTTGAAATAAAAATTTTTTGTTTTTAAAAAGGACTTTTTGACAAAAGTATTTTTAACTGGCGCAGTCGTTGTAGGATGTCCAAACGGCTTTAAGCACATAAATCCGGTTCGTGTCAACGATTTATTGGGCATAAGAACTTTTTCGGGAGTTTCGCGAAATTTCGGACTTTTACGTCACGTTACGCAACCCCCGTGAACAGTGATCCAGTTAGGTGAACTGAGTAGCCTAACAAGAAGATTCTTCAAGGCATATGAAGAAAACTTGTTGCTGAACAGCTCAAACTTCTTCGAAGCACATCGAAGGACGTTCACCGCAGATCCAAGCATATGGAAAAGATACTGGTTTTACTGTAAGTACTTTTATGTCATTTAGAGGTTCTTTAAACATTTCAAAAACAAGTATATCTGAAAACTCAGACGAAAATACAGATTCTGATTCAGGCTCACCCACTCACTTGTATCGCACAAGATCTCCTTTAAAGAAAAAACCAACGCCAAAAAGGCGAAATTCTTTAAATATTACTAATAGTAATTTAAATTTAAATTTAAAAATGTCTTTAAAATCAGAATATTTGGGAATGATCCCAGAGTTTTATGGTGAAACAGAGCTTTTACCTAGATTTATTACCATTTGCGAAAAATTAGTAGCAAAATTTTATAATACGACTGATTTGACAGATTTTCAAAATGAATACTTAATGTCAAGTATTCTAGCTAAAGTAAAAGGTGAAGCCGCAGTAAATATATCTTCCTGTCTCATAAATACATGGGATGATCTAAAACAGGCGCTTCTCAATGCTTACGCGGACAAACGCGATATTTATACCTTAAATATAGAAATGGCAGGGTTGAAACAAAATAACGAGAGCCACTTCGATTTTTATAACAGAGTACAACAACTTTTAAACTTGCAAATTTCTTTTATTTCTACACATTCTAATGCAAATGAGGCTCCGATATTGTCTCAATACTGTCGTAATTTAGCACTAAGGGTATTATTACGAGGATTAAAAGATCCCGTCGGATCGCTGATGCGTACAAAAAATCCAGGTGATCTTAATACAGCATTAGGCATGTTAACGAACGATTTCCAAATTGAAACGGTTTCTGCAAACTTGCAGAAAATAAAAATTTCTCAAAATATGAAACACAATAGGGCATTAAACCAATTTAAGCCAAAATCTACTATGCCGCCTCAATTAACAAACTTTCCAAATAATTCACAAATGTTTTCAAACAACAATCAACCCCACTTTAGTGGCAGTTTAGGCCCAAGACCCAATGTTTTTAGACCTAACCAAAATCAAAATTTTCAAAAGCCAACGCCCATGACTGTATCAACAAAAAACACCTTTAATACTGTTAAACCACAGGGCAATATATTCCAAAATTATCGACAAAATTTTAGTGGTCCTAACCAACAAAAGTATATTGTCGAAGAACTTTATAACATTAATGACCCACATAATGTAGACAACCAATACGAAACTGATAACAAATATGACGAAATCAATGCTCAACCTATAGTCGAGCATCCGGAAGAATATGATCTCGTCGATGACGAACAATTTTTTCGAGAGCCAGCCTCGGACACGGATTACCAAACTTAGAACTTATGAACCTAACAAACAATGAGAGTAAACTACCGTATATTATCCATCCTGAATATAATCTTAAAATTTTGATTGACACCGGTAGTACTAAATCATTCGTTAAACCAGAAATTGCCAATAAATATTTTAAGAACTTTGTAAAACAAGATCCTTTTCAAATTTCAACTGCACACGGCAGTTCTATCGAAAATTTTAGCACTACTATCCCGTGCCCAAAAAATTTTAAAATAAAATGTAAACCGTTAAAATTTTATTTATTTAACTTTCATAAATATTTTGATTGTTTGTTAGGCATAGATAACCTCAAGTTTCTCGATGATAATATTAATTTACAGAAAAATCTTTTAATAACACGTAATGCCGAAATACCACTATTATTTCATGACGTAGGGACTTCTGCGAATTGCATCACGGTGCAGCCGAGATGCGAACAAATTATAAAAATATCTGTGAAAAACATCCGAAACGGCGACGTACTAATCCCATACAGAAAATTCGCTGAATTAGAAATGCCTGAGTGTATCGCTACGGTTCGCGATAATCAAGTTATTTGTTCAATTTTAAATCCATTAGAAACGGCAAAAATCATAGATATTTCGGAACCATTAGAAGTCATAGACTTAAACAATTACGAATTTCAAAAGGAAAACTCCGGTAACTATAATAATTTCAACGTGGAAAAAGTAAAATTTGACAAAATCAAATTGTTATACGAACAACTAAACAATGACATTCAAAACCAAAAAGAACGCGTTATAAATAAAACTAACGAAAATAAGAAAAGTATACCGAATAAACCAGAACCAGAAGTATTTGTCCACAATAAACAAAAACAAAACAAAACATCTAATAAATACAAACCAGGAAAAATTAAAACTATCGACAAAAATCTTAAAATTGCACAAATCAATACTATACATGGCAACACTGCCAACAAAAGATACCTATTTTATATCAAAAAACCGAAAAAGAAAAAAGGAACTTCCAAATTTCAAAATATTTCGGGTTCCTCGCCATCGGACAAAAAAAAAATAAAAAATAAAAGCACATAACCCGAAATCTAAGGAGCTTGACAAGTAACCTCGGTACCGCCAAACTTCAGGGGACAAGCATATATTATTATAACCTAGAATCTATCTAGCGCTTAGTAATGTTAATAAGCAATTTAGTAACCTTAAGCTTATTTTTAGCAACAATACACTAATAGATATACCTACAGATCTTATTGATTATTATAGAATTTCTAATTTCAATCAAAAATTGATTTCGGAAAAAATAGAACATAATATAGGAATCATACAAAAATAGGGTTGATTAACGGACTAGAGTATATTATAAAAAGGGTTACAGGTAATCTAAATGCTAACGACAGAAAGAAATCTGTAAAAATTATAATCAAGTACTAGATAACGAAAAAGCATTGAGGACCGGCTAAAAATGTAATATTTTGTCAATGACGCAATTTTGAAAAAAAAACCAACAAAACTATTAAAGTTTACAACATAATGAATATGTTTTAAACTGAAGAATACTACAACTTAATCAGATTGTTGAAGATGGTGCAACCCATCAAGATTTGCTTTTTGCTAAGGGTTTGTTGAATCGGCTTATTATACGAGGCCAAGTGAAATTTTTCAGTCAAAAAAAAAAAAAAAAAAAAAAAAAAAAAAAAAAAATCTACACCCCAGCGTAATAAAAAACAAAAGACCTGTTTCACAAACTACAAAAAAAAATTCAACAACACTTTAAAAGTAAATTTCCTTTATAGCGAAAATTTAAAACTATACTTAATTTTGGAAAAAAAAAACGTTACTAAATTAATTATAATCGAAATTCTTAATTTATGTCATTACAATTTCGAAATATATTTTAACCTGTACCATTTTATATTTATTCCCAGTAAAATATGGATCAGAATTTGTAACAATTATTTCCAATGTAAGATATTTTCTTAAATCACAATCTGGTAACCTAATTAAACCTCTAAGTGATATATGTACCAAGGTAAACCTTATCACTGTCCCAGCGTTTTACAAACAACTAACTACACCAGCTGTGAAAACGAAGTCCTGCTAAAAGACAACCCGAACGAGTGCACCTTGACAAAATTAAAGATCCTAGAGAATCACGTAAAAACTGTTCCGGAATTAAACCAGTTTTTAGCAGTTTTCCCAACTGAAGAAAAATTCAAACACACTGCGAAAATCAAGTTGAAACCAAGGAATTGCAAGGAATATTTCTTAAAAGAAAAAGTCAATGTACATTATTATTTAGGAACCAAGAACTGTTCTTTCATGAATCAAGTTTTGGAAGCCCGCTGGTGATAAATACACCAAACCTGAGGATTAAGCCAGAAAACATATTTAAATTCCAAATCGAGTTAAGGAAACTAAATTTTGCATCTCCTCACTTAAACCAAAGTTTACAGAATATAATATATATTCTTTAAGCTGTGCTTAAACCCAGTCAGTCTCATCTATGATGAAGCTGCAGAGAAAATATACACATCCAACTTATGGACCATGGCACTATACTTAGTTCCAAGAAATGCAATAGGCATTTATTGTATTGTACGGCGAAGAAGTATTCAAAAATTCCTTATAGCCAGAAGGAATTCTAAGAAAATACACCAAGCTCCCGCAGACATCAAGATCAATCTTCCCAACGATGCCTCATTCTAAGAGGGGAGGAGTTATGTATTCACTACCCCATTATCTTATATAAGTATAATTTCCTACCATAAGAAGATACCAGAACAACGACCCGAGCGATGACCGCAATAGCGACCTAGCACCGTCAGCAAATTACGTGTCATCAATTTACGTTACATTTGTTTTATTTAATTTTATAGAAATTAGTCTTGTATTAGAATCAATTGTAACAACTTGTAATTTTGAAATAAAAATTTTTTGTTTTTAAAAAGGACTTTTTGACAAAAGTATTTTTAACTTATATATATATATATATATATATATATATATATATATATATATATATATATATATATATATATATATATATATATATATATATATATATATATATATATATATATATATATATGTATATATATATATATATATATATATATATATATATATATATATATATATATATATATATATATATATATATATATATATATATATATATATACCGGGTGTCAACGAGATCCCTTTCCGGCTGCCATTTATTTAGTATTTACTCGAACAAGATGAAACTTGGCAGGAGTCATAGGCTAATAAAAAGTCACTTTTCTAGGTACTTGCCAAATTTCGACGACTTCCGGTTTAGCCGGAAGTGATACCAACTTTAGATTTTCAAATGAGACACCCTGTATATTTCTTGATTTTTGGAATCTAGAGATCATTTTACGTACAACTGTATTATTTTTATTACTTTTTGTGTCAATTTACCATTTTTAAAACAAATTTTTTTTTTAATCTAGAGTGCCATGACCCACCTTAAATCGTTCTAATAGACGTGTACATCTGCACAAAAATACCTACACAATTTTATCACCTTTCATTTGTCTTACCAGAGCGTTCAAAGTTGATTAAATCACTTTTTTGATAATAACTTAAAAAAATTAAATACAACTATAACACTTTCATAGTATAATTAGATTCAGATTTTTATTACGAATCCAATGGTGCATCACAATATCAAAATTCTCTTGGATTTTCTAAAGAAAACTACATTTCATTGCAATAGCCATTTTATATGGTTTAATCAAACATGCAACTGCACCACGATCAAATATTATATCCAGTTAGTCATGACAAAACTGAATAATAATAATGGGTGGCTGTAAACAATTCGCCACAAACCAGAAACATAATATTAAACACCAGAAAAATAATTGTTTACAAATTTGTAAAATTCTATCATTTATCCTGAATTCAATTGTTTTCCATGGCAAATTTAACAATATTTTGAGGCTTCATTCCGTTATTTTTTAAACAGCTATAATAATTCAATTGTTTGTCATGGCTAACTGGATATAATATTTGATCGTCGTGCAGTTACATGTTTGATCAAACCATAACAAATGGCTATGGCAATAAAATGCAGTTTTCTTTAGAAACCAAGAGAATCTTGATGTTGTGATACACCGTTGGATTCGTAATAAAAAACTACATCTAATTATACTATGAAAGTGTTATAGTTGTATTTAATTTTTTAAAGTTATTATCAAAAAAGTGATTTAGTCAACTTTGAACGCTCTGGTAAGACAAATGAAAGGTTATAAAATTGTGTAGGTATTTTTGTGCAGATGTACACGTCTATTAGAACGATTTAAGGTGGGTCATGGCACTCTAGATCAAAACAAAAAATTTGTTTTAAAAATGGCAAATTGACACAAAAGGTAATAAAAATAATACAGTTGTACGTAAAATGATCTCTAGATTCCAAAAATCAAGAAATATACAGGGTGTCTCATTTGAAAATCTAAAGTTGGTGTCACTTCCGGCTAAACCGGAAGTCGTCGAAATTTGACAAGTACCTAGAAAAGTGACTTTTTATTAGCCTATGCCAAGTTTCATCTTGTTCGATTGAATACTACAGAAATGGCAGCCGGAAAGTGATCTCGTTGACACCCGGTATATATATTCATAAATTAAATATTTATGGCGATGGTTTTCACCCATTGATTCTGGTCTTTATTAACAAAAAAAAAAAGAGATTTCCTACTACAAATCTTTATACAAAATTTTAAACTTCCAAAACATGATACTGTTGGTTGTGACGACACATGTAATGTAAATACAAGTTTTATAATGGCTAGTAGGTACATGATGAATTCCAGTGTTAATTTATTTTCTCGATTATTTCCCAGAGGTTAGGAGATCTCGTGGATAAGAAACATTGCATTTGAATAAAAGGAATGTTTAACAATTGCCGGAACAAAATATGTGCAAGGACAATCGGATAATTTGCTGAAAGTTGATCCTTGTATGATGGCCGCTTATTTGTCTTTAAAATTTCATTACAAATACTTATTATCTATTGTAACCTAAAAATAAACGTACAGTCAAATATGCTTACTTAAATTTAACTATACTGGCCTTCAATGATGCCTATTTATGAAAAATTTTTGATTAATTTTTCACTAGGTATGAAGGTATGTACTTTTTTCCAACATCGGCTGTTCTAAATATGTGAAAAATGAGGTTTCCAGGGCACTTCCAGTAGTAATTTTGCACATTGCCACAATACAATAATTACAGGGTAGTTTAGATTTCATTGTTTAATAAAAAGAATTATAAACAAATTCCACTGTAATAAATAAATAACCGTAACACAAAGAACAATAATTACTCTCTGGGCAAAAAAAGCGGCTCTCCACATGTTATTCCTCTAAACGCACACCTTTGTTTCCTAAGTTAAATTCCTCGTCTGATTGGTTGATGTGATGCGAAGAGGAAAAATAAATCGGATAGAGTATGTGACGCTAGAAAATGTGGATGTTTTTGGTGTTACATAACAAACATTACGCGCAAGCTTTACTTTAATATGTAAATTGACACTTATTTTTGCTTATCTTCTGACGTCACTTGGCACTGAGGGCAAACGGCTGCTTTTTAAGATGTAATAAATTGTGCCGAGAAGTAAAACATTTATTTGTTTTAGTTAAATCATACTAGTCAAATTTTTTTCGTGACAAATAAACCATGCCTAAAATATTTAAAGTTACTAGTGATCTAGGAAACCCATTAGGAATACAACTTTTTCCTCAAAAATTTGACTTTAGGAGGAGTAATTAGCCCATCCCTACCATTTTGGTTCTCCTAACACTGTTGTTGCTCAGTTATTTGCTAAGAAACAACGATTTTTCGGTACAGACACATCAAAAAGACATAACATTTATTTAAGATTCAAAACTTTATTTTTTGCTGTTACTTTAAAACGCGCGCCCTAAAAATTCGACAGGCGTATCGGTTCAATAGGAAAAACAGAACATAAAGTTTTTATCAAAAGCGTAACTTAACAAAAACAGCGTTAAAAACCAAAGTGTAAGGGATGGGAACAAGAAGGTAATAATCAAATCAAATTTAGGCTTGTTGGAAAGGGGTTTTAATATCTTACAAGTTGACCAATGATGTATGTCTCGGACATGCTTGCCTAAATTTAATAAGAGATAATAACAACACTTGAAAGCTGGTATTTCGAGACTACTAACATAAATTATATTTCATTATCTAATTCCAGTTAGCGTAAACACATTGATCACGATTTTCGGGTTTTACACCCATAATGTTCATATGTCTATTTGCTAATAGTGTTTAGAAAGATCCTCAAATGAATAAAAAATAGTTTTTATTTGCCTTTCTCCAGGGACACTGCGTACGCAGCTGCCTATTCGGAAATAAGTAGACCTATGCTATTAATAGTAACGGGTACGGAAATCAGTTCTAATTTCAATATGTTACTAAATCCCTATCTTTATAGATATAAACAATTATTACTGCGTAATAAGGAATATGCATTTATTTTTTTTATTGCATAAATCGTTTAAGGAAGTCACTACAAACCCAAAAAAAATATTTTGTAGAAAATTAATAGGATAATTTAGCTACAAAAAATGTTGACTTTTTGGTATAATTTATTACAATTAAAAAGCTGCCATTTGTCCTTAGTGAAAAGTGACGTCAGGAGATCAGCAAAAATCTACAGGTTAACGTAAAGCTTAACTTAAAGTCGAACAGGTTTGATTTTCTCGGAAACAGTCAGAAGGAGAGAATTCGAATTTTTTGGGTTGATAGAGGAATAGTTCAACTAGCTTCTGTGAAAAATTCAGTTATACAGGATGTTTCGTTTCGGAGCTATTAAACGTCAAAATCGAAATTTCCGCGACTTCGGTTGAAATCGGGTATAGGTCGCAAATGTGAATTAAATCGATGTAAATTTTCGGAGATTGTAGGGGACCCGGAGCTTCAGAACTCCATTGAAACTGGTGAGGATCATAAAATGCCAAGTAATTCTTTTGCATTTTTTTAAGTCTAAAAATGCCATTTCCAGACCCCTTTTTGATACCTAATAACTCGAAAACAAAACGTCAGATCGGAAAACGGACTCATAAGTGAACTTTAACATCTCAAATAATTTTTTTGCAATACACTTACCTAAACCTAAAATCACTGGAAAATGGAAATATTTGGAAAAAACTGGAAATTTAGATTTTTGACCCAAATATTTCACGGTTTTTAATTTTTTGTGCGGTCAAAATGGTTCAAATTAAAATCCCATATACGTCATCGGAAAGAGCTCGTCGAAGTATATCATATCCATATTTTTTAGTTTCTTCATTCTCTATAGGAAGGGAGCAATCGCTGATTACATTTCGATTTTTTAACTTTTTTTGCCCTCGACTTCGGAACATTTGAATCACTCTGTGTTTTTCCTATCTAATTTTTTCCCAATTTTTCAGCACTATCTTATAAAGGGATAATAACACTTTAAAATGAATACCGAATGGGTCATCCAGGCGCGTATTTAACGGGTAAAATGAGGATTTTCTTGATTTTTTCCGACAAATCCCATCGGGGACATCTAAAATTAGAAAATTTGTGAATTTTCGAAGATTGCCATGAAAATAAAGAATTGCAGTTTATTTACTCGAAATTAGTAAGATGATATGTCAAAATTTCGCAGAAATGCCAATTTTTGTTACAAAATTCCTGAACCGATTTCGGCTTGAAGTATACATGAATAAGATGTTAGGAACCTTCTACTTTAAGTGCAGGGATATTTCATTGGATGAGTTAAGCATTAAATACGATGTTTATTGAGTTTTCGATGACTACAATACTGGAATTCGCCATGTACTCATGATGAGTCATAAGTTCAGTTTTGACGACACAGCCAATGGGATCACGTTTTACAAGTTTCGAAATTCGCGCGAAAATTTGCAGTTTTAAATCCTTTTTTCTTGTTAATAAAGACCAAAATAAATGAATAACAGCAACCGCCATAAACATTTAATTTATGTAGAGAATATAAAAAAATATTTCAGATTTATTTGGGTTATATGCATATTCCCTATTATGCAGCTTTTTGTGGTACATAAATAACGGGACAATAACGCAGTAGGCCATGTTTTGCTTTGTTTTTACAAAAACGTTATTAAGTATCAAAATCACTGCTTACAAGTGACTTTTCCGTTAGTTGTCGTCAGTTTATTTTAGTTACCATTCGAAGTTTATTAGTCTGAGTAGAAATGAATCATTGGGCTGTAGAGCATCGTGTCTTTTGTGTAACGCAATACATTAAAACTTAGTCCATAACACAAGTTTAGGAAGATTCCGTACTGGTATTAACTTTTTAATAATAATGGTAGTGTGCTGTATGTGTAGGATCATGCTGGTTCAGTGAATGTGTGCGCACACCTGAAAATATTGGAAGAGTTCGTTTAGCAATAGAAAGAAGTCCCAAGCACTCTGAAATTAAACGGTCACAGGCGTTCCAAATTTCAAATCGAAGTTTAAATCGAAACTTTAAGATCTGGGAGTGGGAATGCATCCATATACCTACGATTCAAATCGTGCAGCTACTTTTACCAACGGATTTTCCAGTACGATTACAATTCTGCACTCACTTTTGATGATAAATGAAAATCCTGATATTCTAAATAACCTCATTATGTTTGATGAAGCAGATTTTTCCCTATCGGGTGCAGTCAACAAACAAAACTGCCGATACTGGTTCTCCGAATTACCAGAACAGATTCATGAACAACCACATCATTCAGACAAAGTTACTGTATGGTGCGGCGTACCTGTTGTTGGAGTCCTTGGTCCATACTTCTTAGAAGAAAATGGACGAACTGTATTCAAAATTCAGATCGGTATCTTTATATGCTTTTTACCTGGCGAAATTCAGCGACTAAGAATGAACAAGAATCCAGCCTTGTGGTTTCAATAAGATGGGGCCACGCTACATACGACCGCTGCCGTTATGAATACTTTAAGAGAACTATATCCTCGTCTTGTCATTTCTCGACGCGGCAACAATAATTGGCCGTCAACGTCACCTGACCTCGCCAGTCCGGATTTGTTCGGGTTTTTTAAAATCTAAAGTGTTCATTAATCGTTCTGAGACTCTTGAAGAATTAAAAATTGCAATTAGACGAGAAATAGGGGCAATTAATGGGCAAATCTTAGGGTCAATGATGCGCAATTTTTCAGACCGTTTGAGAAAATCTATTCATAGGCGAGGCAGGTAGGCATCTAATATTATTAAAAAAAAATAGAAAAGTTCTTAAAAACTGCATTAGTTTCTAATAAATTAGTATATCTTTCGTAAGTTTATTTTACTTTGAAATGTTACCATAATACACTGAAGTTCGTCAGTACTCATTGCCGCACCCTTGACATTGTGTTTCTGGTGGGAAAAACCTAACATTCCTGGATGACGGTGAAGATTTCTGGTCGAGGTCGTGGCTCTTTCCACGAGGTACACATATTATTTTTTCGCCAAACGCTTAAACATAGAGACAAATATTAAAACTTTGCTTAATTTTGAAAAATGCATGACAAATTAATGCACAAATAAGTAATGCCTTGAGATTCCAAAATAAAGATCGTTTGATGCCTGTAAATTTAATTTGTTGGTTTTTGCAAAAACTCAAGCTGTTATATTATTTTGTATCTAGCAAAAAAAAGTAAAAATAATTAGTAACGATGAATTTTCGATGAAACTCCACCAGTACCTAATTTTGCATAAAACTTTTGAATAAGTGTTAAATCCTAATTCGGTGTTAAACTGAACTTTAACATGGCGTTAAATTTTTTGTAAGTATATAGAAACTGTGTAATAAGCTAATCAGCTTATATTTATAACTTCACACTATACTGTGCCAAAAACCAATATTTTCCTATTAAAAAACTGACTTTAAAACGGTTTATAAAAAAACGAAACGTTGGATTTAACCCTTAAACACGCGCTCATCATGACCGCAACCGAATTGTGATTCGTGTTTATTTTGCCCCACATTCAAGATAACGCCTGCAGCGCCTTGATACCTTCATTCTTTATTTCACATCTTCGCATCTATGGTATTGCAAGCGAGAACTAGTGCGTTAGTTAGTTGAATTTTTTTAACCAACTGAAATTTGCGAGCGGTCACTGTGACTGTACGACGGCGTTAGTGTTACTTTTCGGGTTCGCATTAACTTTAATTTACGGCAATGGCTAATCAACCTGGACCATCCAAAAAATTGAAAGTAGTTGAACAAGTGAGTTGAATGCATTGGATCCTAAATTTGAGGAAACATGTTTAAAGTGGTATGAAGAGGAGCAAAATGATTTTTCTGACCAAGATGATGTTGATAAACAAACCAATGGAACCAGTGAGCATGATACAGAGTCTGAATTTGAAATGGAAAACGATGAACTCGAGGTACGAGACAGGAGGCGAAGGAAATGTAGTCATGAGTGATGAGTCCGATAAGTACATTAAATATTACAAGGAGAAATTACTACGGTAAGAATCGTTTCAAATGGTCTTTTGAAACTTTTCATTCTCGCTCCAGAACTCTAAAACATTATATTGTAATGCAACTGCATAGCTTACGAGGTATGGGGCATAATACCTGCTAATAAAGAAGAAAGTTATACATGTCCTTCTAGAATCAAAAGCAAGACTTTCCATCTTGGCTTTTTGTGCCACAAGCTATATGCTAGAGTGCAGTGCAAAATTGTGCGTAAATTGCAAGCAAAATCTGTAATTTTGAGTTTGAAATTTTTGTGATTACGTTCAATTTTTTTAAATTTTATGTTTTTGTTATAATTACGCCACTATTAACTTCGAAAATTAGTATTAGATTGTTAATATTTCTTAATACCTATTTTACCAATAAAAATTTATTTCGATTTTCTAGCATAAATGCTTGCCAATGTGAACAGACCCTTTTGGGGTTAATAAAATTTTTAATTTCATTACTGTTAATTTTTTTCTGTCTTGTTAATGTAACAGTTAATTCATCTGTTGCATAAAAATAATGAAAATCCAGAATGGGTGTGAGTTAGGGATTGCAATCCGGTGTCATTTTCAGTCCGGCCGGATCCGTCCGGGTTCCCATCGATCCGGCCGGATCAGGCCGGATTGATCAAATCAGAATAATTTTCACTTTTCGATTCAAAATGAACTGTTACTAAGTTAATCGAGTGACAATATGTATTTAATATAGGTATTTTATGAAAAAAATAAAACACTCGTATATGAAATCAACTTTATTTCCAATCCAATATTAAGATTAGACAACAAGCAAACAATTAAAATCTAGTACTGTAGGTAACTAATAAAATTTTAACGATATTACAACCAAACCTTACGTAATTTACTGAGATGAGATCACAATAATTATATTATTAAGGTATTTGAAAATGCTAACAAACAAGGCTTATATTTATGTTATGACAGATACCATCATGATTTGATGAAGCTGTCTAATGAATGGCACAATTATCACAATAATGAGTTTTACTATAACTACTACTCTTTAGTTTAATCAACTTACGATAAATAATTATTTTATGTAGAATTTTAAGTAATAATTGTCTTAGTATTCATTGTATAGTAAAAAAAAATCAATTTTGATTTTGAAAAAAGGATCGTAGAAAACAAATAGTGTTAATTGTGTCATCTGTTAGTCTACTTCTAATAGAGCTGCAAATATAACCTGCGGCCGAAAAGGCCCTTTCAGCTTCTACACTTGTCGGCTTTATTGTCAGTAAATAATCATGAATAGCAGACAAGTATTCTCCTCGAACTCCGTCACTTTCAAATGTAGTCATTCCTTTTCTTAGTATTTTATCAAAATCTTTCACATTTTTAGTAGGTATGCTATAACACGTGGTTTCTTGCTGGATTTGTAATTGTAATTCTTCCTGTAATGTCAAATCTTTCTTTAGTGATGGTGAATCTATGTTCCTTTCTACTATTTCTTCCATGTTTTCTTTAGTGTTATCATCTTGAATAATAACTCTTTCTAAGATTCTTTTCATTTCTAATCGTATGACTTTTTTCGTTGGCATAGTAAATATATCATCATTTCGGTTTAAATTTTCATGATATTTCTTTGGATTTTGTAAGTATATTAATATTCCTGTTAGTACAGTGCGACGTTCTTTAATCCTTGTACGTAGTGCTTCATATAATTCATTACTTAACGCCGCGCCGTGTCATGAGTAAGCAACTTCTCTAAAACAAATTTTAATGTTGTTTCTGCAGTTAACAGGGTCGAATCTCTTCTGCATAGAGCCTCTACAGCCAATTTAAATGGCTGCAAACTGTCAATCAAGTCTTTTATTTTCGACCACTCAAGGTCACTAAATTTAATGTCAGATTTTATATCTATTAAAGCTTTATCGATACACCCTTTTAGCTTATAAAATCTTTCCATCATAGACAGAAGACTATTCCAACGTGTGCGGCAATCCAAAATAAGGCTTAATTCTTTACCTGTATCTTCTTTCACAAACTTTTGCAGATACATATCATATTTAGTAGGCGACCTTTTGAAAAGCTTTACTACTTTTCGCACTTTTTGAAGAACATCATTGTATCTAGGAATTACTTCGGCCTTAGAAAGCTAAGGATGACGAGGATCCGTTATTGCAACTGTAACTCCTTGTTCATCATCATTCGTTATATCTTCGTCATCTGTATCTGATTCTGATTCATTAGATGTTGTTGGCTTTGTTGCTTGGTGATCTTCTGCCTTCTCTTCATTATTTTTATATAAAACATCGACCACAGCTAATTGTAACCCATGTGCGAAGCACAGTTGTTGATAGCAGTTCATAAGCTTACCTACTTTGACCATGACACTTGCGCCGTCAGTACTCATGCCAATAATATCAGTATCGGTATCGAGACCGAAGCATTTTAAGCGGTGTTTTATTAGACTGATAGTATGTTCCGCAGTACATGAGCCATGTATTCTAATCAGGCCCAGATTAAAGTGTTTTTCTTTGTGGTGTAAATTTAGGTTCAAATATCGGTGATTTTTTTGGGAAGTCCATTCGTCAAAACTCAAAGAGAATCTTTTTCCTTGTTTCTTAAGATATTCGAACTCTATTATCAAATCTGACTTAACGGTATTTGCGTAATTTGTAACTATAGATCTTATAGTATTTGGTGAATTAGGAAGTTGAAATCCGCTTTTCTAAAACAAATATCTCAAATCTGGCGATGTACAAAATAAACTTAGGGGCACACCATTTTTACAGACCATTCTAGAGATTATCTTTTCCATCGAATTTTCCTTTTTAAAATAACTGTCAATTGTTTTAGACTTTTTCTTGGGTATTTCCTCCTCAAACATAATATTAGCTGAATCTGTTTTTGATGTTGATGGTTTAGAAAATGAATCAGAATTCGGACGTTTTAATTGGCTATTTTCAGAACTTTGATCAATGCAAATGCAATGCTTTGTTCTCAAATGGGTTTTTAAACCTTTATAAGAACCTTTACTTATTTTTATTATGTTAGAGCACAATGTGCATTCCGCGGCCGCGTTTACAGACTTGTCTTTTTGCATTTTTTTAAAATAATGCCATATAGTTTTCTCACTGTCCCCGCCATAATCTTCCTCATTTTGACTTGGTTTTGAAAGTGACATGTTTTTAAAACTTTTTATAACTAGGATAAACTAATAATAAATAGTGAACTTCGAGTAATACCTGAAACAAAAGATAAAAAATATTTAATTACAATTTTCGTTTGTATTCAACGTAAAACGTAACTCACTGAACTCATTCTGAAGTCGAATAATATAGATAATTTGTGTGAACTATCCGGCATTATTTATTTAATAATCTTTTATATAATTATCACACTCATAAGTGAACAAGATTCATTTATCGATTGAGCAAAAACAATGTCTATTTCTATTTAAATAAAACACTTTTCAACAGATACTATCGCTCGCGTAAATATAAAAAAATAATGTCTATTCAATTTACTTACATTACATTTTGACGAAGCACCGACAAAACAAAACACACATTTATAGCCTCGACTCTCGACCTCAAACGAAGCGAATGGTGCTGAACCGGTGGCGCGATGCGGATGCGGAGGAGCGGGGCGGTCGGTCGGTCGGTTCGCGCGCAGCGTAGTGAGGTGAGACGACTCGGCGTTGAACGACTCGCACACATGATCACCACGCGCAACGGATTTAAAGTAGCTACTCATGCAACAGCTCTATTATTTTGCCAAAAATTGCTAGCACCGGATCTGGTCGCTGGATCCGGTATATTGGTACCGGATCCGGTAAACATTTAATGATGCCGGATCCGCCGGATTACCGGATCCGTTTTTCCGAATTGCAATCTCTAGTGTGAGTTATGTCAGAAAAGAGGAAGCGGTCACTGTGACCGCACGATGGTGATGGTGTGATGAATATTTGACATCGAAGGGTTAAAAACTTAACCTTTACATAGAAAAAAGCCACTAAAGAAATGTAAACTGCAAATATTTAGATCTTACGGATACCTACGGAAGAAATCGCAAAAATCTAAATTCCTAAACGTCTCGGAACTCAGAAATGGCGTAATTTCTCCCCAATATAAATTTTGCTGTATCTCGCACCGTTTAGAATTTTTTTTCACCCTGTATGTACTTTGTTAAAGAAGCTTCGTCAGGAAAAATGCAGAACTCGTGTAACGAATTCGGATTACCAATTCTATTTTGAAGAAGGACACATATCCCGGCTTCGATCCTGCATAATGTATCGATTTCTTGGAGTCGATCCTAAAAGGAGTCGGTCCGATCGTTTTAAAGAAATAATTTTATACCGTTCACAAAACCTCATGTAAACTTAAGTTTCGTTTTTTTCTAGCTTACAACATTTTTGTACTGAATGTTATCGTCATAAATAAAGGCGATCAAATAAAATACCTAATTTTGCTTCCAACTGCACGTGAACAAAGTTTCCATAATTAAGCTAAAGTTGCATTATTTCACAATAATATTTCCCATTTAGTATTTCATATTAACCAGACACAAACATGCACGCAAAGGAGCAATTATTTTAGTTTGTTATCTGTTTGCCCATGTTTACGCCAGCTAAAATATGGATTTATCTTGCTTTTCCAATGTGTTTGGTAATCCTGCCGTAAACAGGCTTTATTCGTCGCATTTACGAGCAACAAAACCACATGCTAGAACTATTATGTAGTTGTAACACCGCAAAGTCACTACCTTTTAAATGGCTTCTGCTTGTGATGGCTGATTTTTATTTTTAGGGTTACGCGAAGAATTTCTGTTCAAGAGAACAAGTACTATTTTCCAAAATTTATATTAGTCTAACATCCCGTTGCATAAATATTTTAGTCCAGTGTTAAATCATATCTCAGTGTTAGAAATAAAATATAGTGACTTTAACATGCCATTAATTTTTTTTATCAAGAAACTGTAGGAGGTGTATATTTTTTCATTTCTTTTTAACGCAGGAAGATGACTTAAGCCTGAATTAAACTAAACACAATATGGTCAGATGAAATTTGTGTCTTTTGTAAAATTTTTGTTAAAATAGTATTTAATTTGGCAACATTCTGCATTACAATACCAAAATTTTTAAAAAATCCTTCCGTCAATATATGAAATTAAAATTTTACACTTCTGTATCGCAGATGGGCAATTAATCTATTAATAACTAAGTAGTTACCTACTATTGTATCAGAGTATGTACGTACATTATAATGAAAAATATAGGAAAACTAAAAGTAATTCATTGTGCATTTTAACACAAAATATGGACCATTTGCATAACATTTAACATTGCTATTCTTCAAAATTGTATAATTAAAACTATTTTGTGTGTATTATAATTATTTTACGGTTAAATATGGAAAGAATGAAAGAAGGGGCGGATTAATTAGAAAAGTTTAATACAGGAAAATCTAATATGATATGATGATTTAATTAAGAATTGTATGGGATATTTGGGTGGAACATCAGAAAATATTAGTTGAGAGTAAACAACTATGTAGAGCTTGCATAAAGTACCTATGTATGTATATTTATTGAAATAAAAATATTTATTTATTTTCTTACTATTTTTAGCAATAAACATTTTTCATTTTCAGTTTAATTGCAGAATCTCTCCCTTCATTTCTATTCCATAATTTTTGTTTCGTCCAAAAACACACAATTCCACTTCTAAACAAACACAAGACATGTTAGGTAAAACCTTTTACGTTTGGCAGCTACAGGACCGCTCCTCAATGTAAATTCCGATGTTTGGCGATTTCTCTTTAAGGCATGCCTGTCTAGCTTTAGTTTAATCTTTGGTAACTTGACTGTATTAAAATTTGACACGGGTGAACTAATCCCGAATTAATTTTTTTTCTGCAATCCGTTGTAAAAGTGTAGTTTTACAACTGTTCCCTTACTTTTAGATAGTGTAACGTCACTTGTAAAATAATGTACTATTTCCGAAAACAAAACATATTTTTCTAAAATAGATTTAATAAAATTGAAATTTAAATTTCAGTAGCTTAATGAAAAAAAAAAGATTCCAGAGTAAACCTACACATATTCAACTTTCTTGGGTTTGATCGGGGTTGCTCAGGCTTTTTCCTTTATTTTTACTAACATTTAATATACTTTTCGTATCTGGTATTTACAATGACCAGCACGAAAAGGGGCCACCTTAATTTAAGCCCAAAGACATTTTGTTTTCCTTCGTATTATATGCGGTTTTTCTTTATTATTCAAATAGTAATAACATATGTCCATAAAAAAGTTTTTCGTTGCATAAAATAGAATTAGGGAATTCTGCAAAATTTTATGATTAAACTAAAATATATTAAAATTTGTTTTCTTTAAACATTTGTATCTCCAACTAAATTAAAGCTATCGAGATGAATCAAAAAATAAATAATTGCGAAACGGTGTATCTTAACGATAAATTAGTTTTTAAATTTCCTACTCTATCAAATGACTCTACAGGGGTTTTAAACGTAAGCCAAAAACAACGTTTTGCTTTCCATTATATAATATAACATGCCTTTTTTCTCAATTCAAAAACAAGATATAAAGTCAAAAAATCTATCTACAAATTGCTGAAATAATAATTAAAATCCGTCAGGAAGAAAAAAATTAATAAACTTTAAAATTTGTGAAAATTTTAATGTGCCCAGTTTCGTAACGGTCAGTGTATAAAAGAAAAAAAAAGACCGCATTATGGCCCTGACAATACATTCTGAAAACATTAAACTTGTCCAGTAGACCCTATCTACGTTGTTCAGATTGTTCCATTCTACGCTATACACTTTTGCATAGCGTCTGTTCAAAAACGTATATTCAAAAAAATATGGTTGTGTTTATGAAAAAAGAAAAAATTCGAACTAGGTGTTTGTGAGAAAATTCTTTTAAGAAATTTCTTTTTGAAAAGATATTAAAAATCATGGATTTTTACTCAAAAAGTAATGTAACTTTTTCAGTGTTTAATGAATTACATTTAACATATAAAAGCATTGACAAATTCCACAACTCCACTATTGATATGGATGAGCGAAGAAGCAAATAACGCCTACTTTATAGTAAAATCTAATTTCCGCTATAAAGTCCATTCACGTGCCAACTTTACCACAAATTAGTCTTCCACTTTCTGGCCCATATTTGCATGTTTACTGTTCAATTGGCAGCTCTGATTACACAGCGGAATTAAACGAAGTAAAGTCGGATGTATTTGTTACTTCCTGAAATATTTCCGTCGACAGTAAAGGATTAATTACCTTCAGTCAAAAGTAAATTTACTAGAATTACGCTTCGTTTATAAACTGAATGAGTACATGGTGGGCGGTATATATTCAATATGTAAATGTCAATGGGCCTTTTCATAAATTTTGTAACCACTGTATATAACAAAAAGAGAAGAACTGTTGGCGTTTTTAGTAATTTACTGCTAAATTACTAAGTAATTTTTGAGAAAATAAAAAACAAGTCTATTTATAAAATGCCGCTAAAGTTTCCCCTACGCCATACATATATGTTACAATACTATATTAACTTTTCATTTAACTCTAAAAGTAACTTACGAGATGGAGCTACTCCAAGTCCTTCATATTACAGACTACGAGCAGAGACTATAAAGAATATAGACAGACACTCGAATACACCGAAAAGCCCTTGCACAACGTGGCTTGTCAGCTAGACTATGATATTAGTGACAGACCGGTACTACAACATAATGGAACTCGAAATTTTTATGATTTTTTTTAAGTACGTAGCTGTCTCGTAGCATAGACTAAATAATACCTAGACGAACACTGCCGTGCAACGAAAAGCGGGTCTCCCTTGAGACATTTAGTGGCTTTACTAGTTTATGGTTTAAAAGTTTGTTTGTCCACCATTATATATACATCTAGATACATACGAGTAGTATACATATTTATATAATGGTAGACAAACAAACACTTAAATCATAAATCAGTAAACCCACCAAATGTCTCAAGGGAAACCCGTATTTCGTAACACGGCAGGGCTCGTCTAGGTATTATTTAGTCTATGCTACGAGACAGCTACGTACCTAAAAAAGTTTTCCATAAAAATTTCGAGTTCCATTATGTTGTAGAACCGGTCTCAGTCACTAATATCAGAGTCTAGCTGACAAGCCACGTTGTGCGTCTACAGGCTGGCCTTACTTTATATCCTTTATGTCTCGGATGCATCGGATCGATAATCAGTAAAAATCGTTCAACGTAAAGCCAGATTTAGACACTTATTGTGTATCCAGTAGAAAAAATAACATATCCTCGGCCGAGAATGCAAAAGCCGAATTTAGCAAGCTTCGGAACACGGGAATATGATTTTTCTGAAATTGATCAAGAATGTCAACTTTCTCGACGCAATTGCAGATCCTAAAATACCGTATTCTACTATTTTAGTCCGTTGCTAAGCAACTATCAAAAAACAGTACAAGGAAGTTACTTTTCGGGCATAAGACGGGAAAGTACCTTTCCCGTATCGGTTTTGTATCTATATTTTAGGTAGTAAATAAATTCACGCAGACAAACCAACAATAAATAAGCAATGATCGTCAAGAAAAAAATTTCATAAGCAATTAGATTTTAATGAAAACAAAATGTTATGCATTACCAAAAATTTGGAAATCTTTAAGGACATTTATGTGAAATTTACAATAATATTGATGCGATTTAAAAATAAATAGTATGTGTACCTCGTAGTAAAAGCACGTTCCCGGAATTTAATGCTAACAATTTACATTGTCGTCCGGGAATGTATTGCTTTTACTACACAATAGCTCTGTTCGCAAGAATCACAAACCAGTCAGAGCCAATGAAATTACTGGAAACCAGTTGACAAACTGTCATGTTACCAAATAACTGAAAGTTGATTGGCACTGATCTCTTTGTGATTTCTCTACGAATAAAGCTAATATTATACTATTTCCTATGAGATGCACATATTATTTTTTCTGCGATCGAAAATCAATAATAATATAATATTAAGAACTTTAAAATACGTAAATTTATTACGTTTAAACACGGCCTAATAAATCACTTGAGCTTAATACGAACATTTAGACCAACTTATTAATTAAATAATTTCATATTTGTTGCAAATTTCCGTTGCAATGGGACCGGTCAGCCAGACTCTGTCTGACGAGTCCCATCGCCCACACTAATATTTGTATTAGTGAATGAGACCAGTTCTACAGCACACAGGGAGTCGAAATTTTTATTTGAAAAATGATATAGGTTTTGACGTCGCTATCTTTTAGTGAATTTTTGCCTTTTCTAATATAAATTTTTTTACACTAGCGCACTATACCACGTAAGGATAAAACATTTGGCGAAATATATCCTCCATGATCATTATCTATTATAAATCTGCTACAGATTTTCTACCTACCAAAAATTACTTAATAATTATGGCGATTAATCTGAATAAAACTATCCACAACTGACGCTGAAAGAATAGCATGTTGAACGAAATGTTGATCGCACACAAATGGGCTAGCCAACCGGTTGTTCGCCTGCAAAAAGCAGACTCGTACTGTCGCTCATTGGCAATAATCTGTCAATGTCATTTTCTAATTAATTTCATTTTTTAAATTAAATTTAACACTAGTAGGTTTCCATTTCTCGATTCAAAAATTATGACCAACCCAATGGTAATTTTTTATTATTAGAAAGCACTTATAGGTACATATATCGTGATTAATGAAATTGTATTGGAGTTATAAAATTTAGGTTTAGCGAACTACAATGAAATTGTACATGATTTATAGACTTGTATCGACATGCGACAGGTAAATATAGAAGTTTCTGTCATTAAAAGAAAATCCGTATATTTCATTTAATGACTTTTTCGCTCCAGTAAATCTAAATGGCTTTTCTTTATATGTTATTACATAGACAGTCAGAAAATTGTTTTCTGTCGTTGTAGTAAATGTAGTTTTATTTCTTTCTTAATCTTTAGAAGATTTATAATAGGTATAGCTGAAATAGAAAAGTCATTAATGGACTTACCCGGCAATTTTTTTATTTCGTAATACAAAAGTACTCCATTAGAAAAACTAATCCCCAAAAAAAATTTTTTTTCTTATTAAATTCACCCTCAAAATAGCGGTCAAACATCGCTTATTATAAAATAGGGAGATGACCTCTGGTGACGTAGTCCCACGATGGGCGAAGAAAATTTAAGAAATAAATTAAGCGTTGGCATCGCTGCAAAATTTTTTTAGGTTTGTCATCGAGGTTATATTACCAAACTAAATTATAGAAAACATTGCAATATTCGAAATTTATACTAAACTATTAAGAAATTAAATTTAATAACACAGAAATATTACGAGAACTAAGAAAACAGTCGAAACATATTTTATAACCCAAAAAGGATATTTATGCATCATTTAAGTATCAAAGAAATACTAACCATAATTATTCACCGAATGACGGGGCCAAAATCTACTACACGCTGAGGTCTTGGCCTCTGCTAGTATTTCTGTTGGAGTTTATCGTTGTTTAAATTCACTTAAACACTTCGAAATAAGATTCAAAATAAAAAGTAAATTCGAAAATATCAAAAGTTACGCAAAATTTAAACATTTCTTCTTAGGATTAAAACGGCCTTTTAGTTAATTTTTCTAGGATGACGTCAGGCGGGAATCTGAATTTTTTGAATTTGGGCGAATTTTAAACCTGATTGTGTCCATAAGGTATAATTGACGGAGAGCTGGCTACACAAAAATGGCAATAGGTCTAGTAAAAGTCTGTACGGAATTTGATAGGTTTACCGGTTATTAATACAAAATTGCCGGTCTACCGAGCCAGACCGGAAGAATAAAGTGGGGGTGAAATATATATTTTTTTTTTGAAAAATTAAAAACTAGGTGTAGTAATAAAAACCACATAAACAAGTGAATAAACTTAAAAAATAGGCTGTATCAAAGGCAGACTGTTTTCTGGAAAATAAGTATGCTTGGGTCAATGAAAATTGACGAAAACCAATTCAAAACATCTAGGTGTAGTCTTGAAAATTAATGAAAACGACAGATAAGACCACTATAAAACTATCAACAAAAAGGCAGACTGTTGGGTGGAAGAGAAAGTCGTGACAGACCGATGAGAATGCGAGCTGTCTGTGTACTGTTCGGTGCGGAATATAATACAAGTGGCAGTAACTTGCTTCATACTTACCAATGCTAAATGCTCGTTTCCTTTTCATTTTTAATTATTTTATTATAAAACAATGTAGAATAAGCGATTGATATAACTTATTCACTTATTTAATAACATCTATAAATCCACATAAGTTTTCTGTCGTAGACTACTTTCAAAAAAATCATTCAAGTCTGATGTAGCTAGCACGATAGCTACATCGCGATCTTCTTCACTGTCGTAATCAGATTCGTCTCCATCTGATTTGCGACGTTCACCTAAAAAATATACCGAGTCTTTCAAAAAACATATTCCAGCGCTTAAAGGAAGATTTTTTGAAAAAACTAAGGCAAAAAGTTCATATGAATAGGGGTCCACAGATGCTTCATTTTGAAGATACAGGGTGTTAAATTTTTTAAATCCTCTTTACCTGTTAAAACCGATGTGCTATTATTATCTGTTTGAGAAAATTAAACCATATTAAAACAGCATTCATCTCCTAAATGAAGAAAATGAAAGTTGTTAATGCTTCGGAAGAGGAATATATATATATCAGTTCGAAAGCTAGCAGAAAAATTTAATATCAGGAAAACTCAAGCAACAGAAAATAATAAAACTAAGGATAATATTCGTCTATAGTGGTAGTAAGGAGGAAGCAATACCGACCAAAAAATTTTTTTTGGGAACTGCCAACTTTCGAGCATGGTTGGCTGGAAAAGTGGCGTAAGAGACATGCGAACAGCATAAGTTTTAAGTGTATCTCTCGGAGAATCAGCTGATGTCAGCCAAGAACACGTAAATCAGTTTAAAGTATCCGCTAGCAAAAATTAGATATCTATATACTTTATTTATTACATCGCCATCGGAGTCGTCTTTGGATAAATCCGCTCTTAAATTAGGAAGTTCCGGATCACAAAATAGTTCCATAACGCTTTTATCGACATATTCTTTTTTTTTTACCTTTTAAAAACGGATTTAGGCAAAGATGATATCATAGGGTCTGATGAAAAAAATAAATAATGAAACAAATCTGTCATTGTTTTATCGCGAGACATTTTTCTAATATTGTACTCCCAATGTTTTTTGAAATCGTTGTTCCTAGACTCGAGAGCTTGTTCGGAGAACGTTCCTATAGGAAATACAGCCGCTTTTATTATATCCGCACAATGGATTAATATTTTGTGGATACTAGAGGTCATGTAGTATCAGGGATGTAATTCCACGTGTTTTTTAGCAGTCTTTCCTGCTGATTCCCCAAATGCTTCTGTATTTATGGCATACCCACATGAAATAGTTTTTAAAATACAAGAAAATCTTGTTATTAAATCTGCATCGATGCCTGTAATAGAAGATGCAAGCGAAGGTTGCTGAGAAAAACGTCTGGATGTGTCGTCATCGCTGGTCGTGCCTAAGCCTGGTTTTGGGATGTCCACCAGTAACCCCATATGCGTTTTTAGTTTTTATTTTATCTTCTTACAACCCACTAAGGCAAGCCTCAGTACTAAGGTTCCGTGGGTTGTATATCAGGCAACCGACTCACAAACCCAGTGCTGGAAACATCCCTAGGGATGTAACGTGTTAAAACTCCACTTTTATGTTTTAAATTTAGGCGAATGCGCGGCATAAAATTTTCTCTCGGTGTTTCCGTAGTTTAAAAGCAAATAAATAAATACCCAGTACGTTTTTTTAACTAAAAAGGAAGGACTATTGGAGAAGCTAAATTATAATGGTACACTGGGCTAAGCCTTCTTTCTTTCTGTTTTATTTATTCATCAACGTAACCACTTTTACAAGTTAACAATACAATATACTTACTATAAGTAACATACACCTATTCTAAAATTGTCCTTCTGGCCAGTTTTTTGAAATTAAAATAGGATATATCATTTTACCATTGTTTGCACGCTTCATTATAGAATCACAGTTAGATCGATTTCAGGTATACTTCTCTGAATCGGTGCTTTCTTTCCACTAAAAGAAAAGCAAGAAGCGATGTAAGTGGGGGTGTCGTTTAGATATTATTGCTTGTTGTCACCTTAATGTTCACTCGATAGTTTCGATCAGTCGGTTGGTCAAATGCCTGGTTGTCATTAATTGTTGAATTTCTGGTGTGTGAAAACTGTTGGCATAATTTCGGGCATTATTTGCGTATAGCTTTATTGGATTTTACGGGCTTCTCCTAGAGGGCCCCTTTTCTTGCCCAACCATGCTCGGGTTGGTTTGTTTACATCATGTTTGCCCAAATATTTCTGGTTTGTACTAACCACCGTTATTTGTGGATAAATGTTGCACTTTGTTGAGTGTCCTGGAGGTGGATTTGGACTGGTTTCTGGTCATTTTTCCTATAATAATTAGTGCTTAGAGCAAGGCCATATGTGTGTATACGCAAACATTGGATTAATTTCCACTACCAGGACAACAGGATTTGAGGGGTGATTTGGGGTACTTACTGTGGTTATTTTGCAGTTTCATTCATGTTTTCGTATCATATAAACTGCAATTTTCGGGCATTGTCTCACTTTTCAGGCGTTTGTTTATCTTCTGACTTTCTGACACTTCATTTGTCATCGGATTGAGCGAGGTTTGCAAGACAGTGGTGTCAACCTGGTGAAATAATCTTGAACCCGCATCTCTTGGGGTATTTATTGTTAATCTAGGGGGAAACTTAGTGAGATAATTTTGAACCCCCAATCTCAGGCTACGTTTGGGTGAGAATCTACGAATTTAATAAGCAGAATTTTTGCGGAAAGCCCTTAAAAATCCTGTTTTGTCTTGAGGAAACTTTTCTTTATTTTATAAAGTTACATTTAACTTCGCCTTAAATCAGAATATCTACTGGAAGTGTATTGTCGAACCCCCAGCGTTGGTTTTGCGCATGCGTAGGTTTCGAAAGAACAAGTCTGGATTGGAGAATGTAGAGACGTAATTTGGAAGTCTCACCAGCAAGACACGTTTTGCCGTGGGCGCGAGGGCAGAGTTTTCTGGAAGTTTTACCCTTTTGAGTGATTCAAAAATGGTGCCTTTTTGCGAGGGAGTTTCTCCAGTTAACTCATCATGGGCTTAAGTCATATAGTGGAACCTTGTGTTAGTTTTTATGGAGTTTGGCTGCCCACTCCCATTGTTGAGGATCAAGATTCTCGACGACACCACGTGCTTCTTTGACCCCGTTTAAGATCTCAAGGTATATTTTTATGTGCAGTTATTGTGTTCGTAGATAGTGTAGAGAGATTGATAATTCAGGTTTAATGGACAGATAATGTTTATTTTGATTGATTTTCTCTTTCCAGGGGTTTTCAGTTTTGGTTTCTGGTGTAATTACCTCTCCTGGGTTTAGTTGTGGCACGATTTTGATGACCATTCACTGCTCGCCCGGATTTTACTGCACGACTTCACGTCTATCCAGGACTTCCTACCACTGAGGTTGGCCATTCTACACCTGCTAGGCCTCAAACGATTGGTGTGGCTCACCACTCCCTCCACAGAGAAGAGGCTGAGCCCTTACCAGCCTAAGGAGACCGCAAGTTTTAATTTATTTTTTTTGATATCAACCTATTATTTTGTTGCTCGACAACTAAGAATAAGTATACTTATCTAGAACTTTTACCTCGAGAAGCAGCATGAGACTTTTCTGTTCCCTCCTAAATTTAAAATTTATAAATACTAATTTTATTTAACAATTTACTGATACTAGTTAATAAGTGTCATTGAATATTTCTTTTGTTTTGGTAGCCAATGGGGATCCTATCGTGTTCCCTATGTTAGATTTAAGTCAGGGGTTATGATAGAGGGTGTGCGAAAGTACGGTAAACTAGACGTGATCACGTTTGGGGACTGAGCGCGCGCCGGTTATACCCCTTAAGACTCATTTACTCACTGAGACTGTATTATATTTTTAATTGGTTATTAATATAACCAATTTGTTGTTTTAAGCGTAGTTGTTTTATTGGATACTAGTATCGAAACAGGTGTTGGCAGAAGGCAGACTGCAGCCAGGGGTTTGACAATTCGTGATTTTTGTCTTTCCTCGTAAAATATCAGTATACAGGGGCATGGTGTAAACCCTTTAAAATCACGTGGCGCTCTAAACATACCTTAACTCTGGCTCATCTTCGCTGTTTAAAAGCTGGCGGTCACCATTGTTCCGTGCAGCAATTTGTTGTAAGTTTGTGGTTAAACTTGATCTAGTTTGATATTAGGGATCATTTTTGTAAATTCAAAGTTATTTTTATTCTTGGTTTAACGTGAAATAAGCGTCACAAGGATTTCATCAGCCCTTTAAGAGGGTGTGTGGGGTGGTACTTCCTCGGTCGAGCAAGAATTCCTCTACCACCTTCCTTGATTCGACACGCATACACCCAGTCATGTACTTTTTGTTTTATGGTACAGCACCGCAATCGAACCAGGTACGGCGCCGTGATCGAGAGAGCCCGCCTCGCATCTCAGCGGCGATACCCACCCAGTCACCGGCCGGTAGTTGTTCTCTAAGCATTTGTTTTCGGTTGTTTAAAATAATTTTGTCATTGTTAGGGCGAATCTGCCATCTACAAATAGTAAGACGATATTGTATTTGTAACATAGGTTCAAAAAATCTAATTCACGCGTGCAAGGTGGACATTCCAAAATTAAACTGTTTTTCATCAGGTATTCGCTTAGACATCTGTTCAGTGCTATTCATTGACTTAGGAGTTGCCCCACATATACGACAGATTTGTGTAGATGAATCAGTGATAATTCCAAAGATTTTAGGCTGCCTACCTACTTCGCTAAATTCTTTAGACGGTCGCCCTTTTTTCCGAGTAAACGATGCATGCACTTGAACTTAAAATAAAATGTGGCCATTCAACCACTGATTCCACCGCTCTTCAAATTTTTATACTGATCAACCACATTTTTTCCACTTGTCAGCAACCTTACTGTTAAAGTTTTTAACAATATCTCTATCTTTGGTATATTTTGTATCATCCTCTCATTCATCTAATTTAAGATTATTTAAAATAAAAGCTAAAACCGCTTGATTTGTGTTTCTGATATCCTTACCCTTCCGCAAATTACTTATTTATTTGGAAAAAATTGTTTTAATCGAATGCCATCGAATCTGGTATTTCCGAGTTCTTTAAAATTTGATAAAATTATAAAGTATGTTATGTTAAATGTTAATCAAATAACAAGTACAATAAATACTAAGGTGGAACGTGGTAGAGGAAGTGGAAGGTGGTAGAGGAATTCTTCCTCGACCGAGGTGGTACCACCCCACATATTCTCTTAAAGGGCTGGTGAAATCCCTACGGATGTTTCCATCTCTGGATGTGTGAGTCGATTCCCCAGAACACCCACGGTACATAGTACTTAGACTTCGGTCTTCGTGGCCTGTCAGAAGATAAAAAAAAACAATCAGAGCTTCTTCATATATCGCTTTACCAAAACAAATTGTAAATAAAAAAGCTGTAATTAACGTCAAAACAATGATGTATATTGTTTTGGTTGAAGTGTAATAAGTGATTTATTTCAGACTGAAAATGATGTTGATAGAACAAGTTCACATCCAAATCTCTTTGATTATTTAAATTTTGAAGGAATTGAGTTTCCTGTGAAATTGAAGGATATACAAAAATTTGAGACACTGAATCAGATATGTGTTAATGTTTACGGTTTGCAGAGTGTTTATGAGGATAATAAATTAAAATATGAAGTGGTGAGTCCTCTACATTTTACAAGTAAACAACATACAATACACGTTAACTTGTTGTTAACAAGTGAGGGTGAGAATAATCATTATCGTCGGATTAAGGATATGTCTAGACTGTTATCATCTCAAATTAATAAAAGGAGTTATAAAAAACATTTTTGTGATGGATGTTTAATTTATTTTAATTATATAGAAAAATTAGATATGGACAAATTAAATGATTGTTATAATTTGTTTACAAAAGTTCCTGCCAATAATATTAAAATAAATAAATATAGTCAACACATATTAGAAAATATTCTACAGTTTGAAATTTTCCAAAAATACTTAAAAGTTCAATTTGTTATCTATGCAGGTTTTCAATTTTTTTTTAAAAACCTTTACAGCATCAAGAACCAGGAAACGAACAGAATTCTTATACTTCAAATACATTTAAACACGGACCATATGCTTTTTGCTACTTTATTAAGTGCTCATATGATGATTCTTTATCAGTAGTACATTTATATTTTGGTTTAGATGCAGCTGATGAACTTTGTAAACGAATTGAAGGACATGTACATAGAATTTATAACAATCATCTTAAACATGTAAAAATACGCTTCCCTTATCTAATTAAGAGGAACTGGCTTATAAAAATAGCACAATTTGTCATATATGTAATGAAAAAGTTGAATAAAATTAAAAAGTGAGAGATCACGACCACGATTTCGGATAGCAGCGCACAGTGTATGCAATCTAAATTTTGAAATACCAAATTTTATACCCGTCTTCTTTTATAATTTAACTGGTTATGATAGCCATTTATTTGTTAAACAATTGCCCTGTGAAGAAGATAATATTGATGTGCTTGCACAAACTAAAGAAAATTATAAAATATTTAATTTTCAAAGTCCATATTAGTTTACAAAGTAAAAGTTAATAAAGAAAGAGATATTTAGTAGGTATTCCGTTACTTGAGCCAGACAGATGACGTCACAAGCCCCACCCCTCTGGTGCAAACTGAAAAAACGTTATTGAAAAAAGTCCTGACTAGCACAGGGTTCCAAACTAGGACCCTGACTTGCACAGGATTCGAACCTAGGACCTCCTAGAAGGTGTTGGGATCTCCTTGGTGATGTTTGACGACCTAGACCACACAACTATCAAGTCCATGTACAGACATTCATCGAGTAACCCATACGAAGGCTTTGGAGACACTACAATCACTAGCCAATCAATGAGAGATATTTACAGGAGAATAACTAAAAAAGTACGCATCGTAGAGAAAATTTTTATTTGAAAATAATGTAGAGCTCATTTTTTTACATATAACTGCTGATTTTGAGCGAAATCTAAGCAAGTTGAGCAGTAGTTGATTATCACAAATATGAAATCAATCCAAATCCAAAATCCAAATCCAAATCCAAATCCAAAATCCCCCCACTCTTCACCCTACCAAATCCCCCCACTCTTCACCCTGCCAAATCCTCCCACTCTAGTGTTGTGGACCAGCTACACACAAAACCGATTAAAAAAGTAAATAATGAGTTGTATTTTTCATAGAACGTTGAAAAATATTATTAATATAGCTAAATATATGTCGTTAAGAACAATTTCTCATAGTATAGTTCATGAAGAATAAAAAAATACACTGTAATTTTCAGTTATTTGACTTATTTCAAAGAAAAAAACATAAGTAAGTGCTGTTCGCAATAACAGAATAATTAAATTAAATTCAGCTACTCATGCCTTGGATCAAAGCGAATCGCAGAAAAAATACAAGAAATTAATTTGAGCTACTCGTTCCAAGACAAAAAATTATTTGAAACAAAGCAAATCATAGAAAAAATACAAGAAATTAATTTCCGCTACTCGCTCCAAGACAAAAAATTATATGGAACAAAGCAAATAACAGAATAATTAAATTAATTTCAGCTACTCGTTTCAAAACAAAAAAATTAATTGGAACAAAGCGAATGGCAGAAAAAATATAAAAACTCATATTTTTATGACGAATTATTAACAGTGACACGACCAAAACTTGTTAGCCTCGTAAACTCAAAGGTTTAAATGAAATTAAAAAGGTAAAAAATACACTGTAATTTTTAGTCCTTTGATTTGTACCATTTTATTTACCTTAAAATTAATTTGTTATTTAATAACCCACGTATATAGACTTCAAGCCTAAGTACTAACGTACGGTGGGTGTCTGAAATATTCACGAGTCCAGCAGACCTTAGGCTTATTAAAGCGTAAAAATAATGTTATCGCACACCAACTTGACAGCACGGGAAGATATGTGACAAAAAATTCTCTCATAGTACGCATGTATGATCCTAAACCCAAGCAAACCCAAGCATCAAAAATTTATACCTTACCCATAAACTTTGCAAATTAAAAAAACTTCACAACACTTTATTGTCATCTTCGCGATGGGCATAGCGTAAGAGCACTTTCAAAAAAATGTCCCAGCGACAGATCACTAAATAGAAAAATCTATCAACTGAGATACTTTATTTACAGTGCTCAAATGAAAGCTTATGGAAGTATATTGACGTGATGACGTGTTTAAGAAGCACTCCACTTTAAAGATGAAAAGCACAAAAGTCCACTACATCTTTTAACACGAATTCACAACAATTAGATGCAAAATTGTAGAAAAAATTAATTCGAACCGCCGTACTTTGTGTTATATTACGTTTACTCTCTGAGAAATTTAGTCAGCCAGATTTTACGGGATATTAAAATTGCTATACATTGCAGAACCAGTGTTGCCAGATGAATTTTTCAAGAAGCGGTAGAAAACGGTAGATTGCGTCTAGTGTGATAGTGTGAACTAAATAGTATATTCCTGTCTTTCTATCTTGTTTTTTATAGAAATGGAGAATGCGAATGTATAAATATATTCACTGCACATTGGATTTTTGAATTAAAACAGACTTTTAATAACTGTACTTTAAACAAATATATATTGATATGGAAAGTACTTAAACGATTTCTTGCTTAGGTGTAATTGTGAAATAATACTCCACTTATTTTAATATATTATATCAAACAAATATAAACAAGATTTTTAACACAAATACTATTATTTTATGTTATAATATCCATATATTATTTTTAAAAAAGGTCATAATAAATTTGGTAACCACCAAATTTATTTAATAATTTTATCTTAGCTATATTAAAATATTTTAATTTTTGTAAATATCTTTGATCATTTGCCGTCTTAATTCATTGTTTATCTTAAAATTAAAACAAGAACTTGTAATAAGCCGCTTGCTGAGTAGTATTCCCATTATAGTATCAGTACTTAAACGGTTTCCTTGATTAGTTTTAAACAAATTTATAGTGGAAAAAACTCTCTCAACATTAACACCAAGAGATGACGTTAGCAAATTTGCGTACAAACGAAAAAGCGTTATTTTACAGAGCTAGAACTGGAGAACGGTGGATGACTCTCTAAAGCGCTAGAAATACCGCTTTAGAGGTGGTTCTGGCAACGCTGTGCAGGACTGGTTTTTTCACAGCGAGGTCATTCTGCTTCTGCTCTCAGTTGAACAACCTTAAAACGTGCAGAGTTGAGTAGGTGTAGGTATTATAGAAATTTAAATTTCGATATGTTTAGAAGGAGATAAACATATTGCTATACTGAAACGGAAAGAGGGTAACAAAGTCGTCATTATATTTTTCTGGGACGCGTCAAGTTAAAGAACAAAGATTTTAATCCGCCTTTTCGAGCTGCTAGAATTAAGTGTACCGATCTAAGATCAAATTTATGAAAAATAGCCTCAGAGGATGTTTTGATTTCTTAGCGTCAAAGTGTATTGGATTAATACTTTTTTGGTGTTGTCGACATAAACGTTCAGATTCACTAATATCGTTTAAGATTTAGTATTGGATTAAAGTAAGGTGTTCTAGTTGATCAGTTATGCGTTGCTAGGTTTTTGTTCAGTCGAAAACTACCATCAAGAGCAAGATTTTTGAAAGATACCGAAGAGTTTAAGCAGAAAATTTACAAATCCTTTTTAAGTATTTTTATAACTGTTTAGTTAATTTTTTTAAATTTAGCTAGTTTGAATTTAGTAGATTTCTTTAACAACGAGACTATAAATTAGGTGTCGAAACGTCAGAAAAACTTTTTGATCAGATTAGGACTTAGAAAATGCTTAAAAATGCATTATTTATTCCACATCAAAATATTGCAAAGAACTGTGTACATTTGACATCAACGAATCAAGATAGAATTGATAGGCTTACACCCCTTAATATACTTCCACTTAAAACTTGTTTTTCCCTACCAATAAACATAGAACGTTTTGTTGCCTTTTTATAATTCATCCAGTAGTTTTAAATTAGAACCGATTTAAGACCTCGCGACTTAAAGATACATAAATAATAACCCACAACAAAGCTGTCAATTACTGTTAGACTACTAAAAAAAAGTTAAAATAAAAGACTACAATATTTATTAACTATTTATTAATTAATTACAATGCTGTACAAATATTATAATATACATTCTAATTAACAGGTTTTCTGTTTCTTGTAACCAAACGGTTCAGAGTTCCCATCAACTAGAAACTTTCTTTTTGTGGAGTTTGGCCTGTAGAGTTTCGTCTCAGTGCAGGTTGTTACAGAGTGGTCTTTGGTTCTTCGAATATCTTTTGAGATGATCGATATTGGTTCCGACTCTGTAAGAACCATATCCTTAATAGTGTCGAAATTTATTAACCGCGATGCCTCGTAATTTAAGGATATCCCCTTAACTTTACAAACTATCACATCATAATTAGTCTTGGTAGCATTTACTTTATAAGAATAATTTTTGGGGCCTCCAGAAACAAACTCTGTAATGTAGCTGTCATCACCATACATTTCTAATTCATCGGTTAGATCACCAATGAATTGTCCAGTAGTTAAATCAGTCGCACCTGGTCTGGTAACGTAAATAACGGAGTCAGTATCGTAATAAAGGACTCTGTCACCTAATTGTTCGAGAAACGAATAAAGTTTCAGGCGCGCTTGGGCAGTAACGAAAGCAGCAATAACCACATTAACAGTAGCTAACGGGTCAAAGGATTCTTCTCTATGTTCATATCCAACAATTAGAGTGTTGTCATTGACAGGGAGAACACCATTAACATAAATTGATGGATTTGTTAGCATTGCAAATAATTCAACAGGCTTATTTACAATCTTTGTCTTTGGTTGATTTTCCCGTTATCCAAATTTGCCCCAAAAAGAGTTTAAAATAAGTTTAGCTAGAGATCTTAGGCCAGGGTTTTCAAGAATCCGAGAATATTCTAATTTGACATCTTCCCTTGCAAAGAATTCGTCAATATATTTGTTTTTCTCTTCCTCGGTCGTACACTCTTTGGGCCAGCCGGAAGCTTCCTGCTTTATTTTAATAAATTTGTTCATCATTCCTGTGAACAAGCCATCTTCACCAGTCTCCTTATTAAATGTCAGAACATCATATTTCCATATTTCTTGTATTTCGGTTATATTGTATCCCTTCACAACAGCTTTAAGTACCTCGTCTAGAACCCATGTCCCCTCTAACGTTCTTTCTTCATCAGTATGATTACACTCGTTTGTAATCATGTCTTCACCGCAGGTTCGACAAAGAACAAACATCAATTTACTATTCATTTTAACGGGGAGAACTGGGTGGTAGAGATCTTGAGGAGGTAAAATTTTACATTTAATTAAGCCGCTGATATTGTTCAAATCCAAACTGTGACATTCCTCCCCTACGAAAACTTTAGGATGTGCAACTGGAAATTTTCCGTACTTACACACCCAGGGGTACAGGGAACAAACATCCATGTATTTAATCTTTTCTGCTTCTTTAGCCTTGTAATAAGTATGAGTATTACCCGTACGCCCTCCGTAGAAAGCATCTCTCGGGTTTAAAGGCAAAAGTGTTAAAAGAGGATGTGTCTCGGTGTAGGCCTTAATTTCCAAATTATCTTTTAATTGCTTTCTAAAGTCACACTCCCATATTTCATTAACAACAAAACCCATTTCTTTTAACTTTGTAATTTTTGCTTGAGATGATTCATACCTTAAATTTGGTGTTGTGGAAGGATCGTCACCAACAGGATCATCTCTTCCAAATTTATAACATTTTGGGCATCCATGGTAATAACAGCCCTGAAACTCGAAAATTTCATTGGTTTCAAGACAGTAACCATCAACTTTTACACCATGCAGAACCATTTCTCTCCCTTTAGCAGCATGTAAAATATTGATTTGTCTTTGTTTTTCCTCCCAAATTAACCACTCTATTGCAATTTTACTTTGTTGATCTTTCCACCTGTATCCGTTTTTAGGAATAACTCCAATGGTGTTGGGTTTTAAAAAGTTTCTGCGGAATACTTTGTTGCATGCGGAAGCAATTATTGTGGCTTCGGTAAAGGGACAGACATTAGTGGTTGACAACAGTTGATCTCTAAATTTCAAACAGGCTCGTGTTAGAATTTCTACATCTGATACACAGTATTCAACCAAGTCCTTTTGCATTTCGAATCGATCATTTTTGTGTTCCTCGTACCACTGTAAAAACTTCTTTCGATCATCTTCCTTCATGGTGTCTGGAGAGTAGTATTCTAAAGCAGGGAGGGTACCAACGTAATGTTCGTTTGCTTTTGTGTTGAATAAATAAGGAAAATATCCCTTTTTGAAGTCATCGCCCAAACCAAATGCTTTTGGTAATTTCGACAAGGCCATTGGGAAATAGTTAAGAGAGTCTATAAATTTCACATTTCCAACCTTCATCATGATTATTTTTGTACCCCTCATAATTAGTTCTGGTGTTAGAGTGGTGTTTGTGAGTAAATAATTCAAAATAAATTGATGGTCAAAGGCTTGACCGTTGTGTGCTATTACAACAACATTTTTAAAGGTTTTTCTTAATTGTAGCAAATGTTGCGTAAATAGTAAAACATGGTCAAAATTTTTAAGTATTTGCAGTCTAACACCACATTTTCTACATATTTTGTCTTCTGTATTGATGCACACGTCACAACATTGTTTAAAAACACAGAGATTTACTTGGTGAAGAAGCGAACCATTAGTCAACACCTCTTCTTGTCGGGTCTCAAAGTCGTAAAACACGAAAAGTACATCTTTCGTTTTCCGTTTTTCTGTGTCTCTTTGAATGAAACATAGATGATTTTCAGGAGCATATGTTCTACATATTTTACAAAATACTTCTCCACATACATGTTGTCTTTTACCCCTCACTGTTTTAAAACAGTTGTTACAACTTCTAATTTCTGCACACACTGTGCTTTTCTCCCAAGACCCATCTTGTAGGTGATTCTCGTAACAAGCCTGGCTTTTAAAGTACCGATGGCAATTGGTACAATTAATTTTAAGTTGTTGACTCGGACATTTCGGAGACTGAAGGCAACCAGCACACACTCCACCGCACCGGTGCTCATCTTTGTGATCAAACGGCGAGTGGCATTCTTCGCAGTAATAGCTGCAGCAAAAGAAGTAATTACATTAAAATGTCCATCATGATGTAACAAGTTAAGTCTTTTATTGCTTTCTCTAGTTCCTTCAAAAATGGTATCTCTGCCTTTTGACCCGTAACTGTATACCACAATTTTGTAATCCTTGAGGTGTTCTTGAAATTGTTGAAGCTCGACAATACCAGCCCCTTCTTCGGGAATTACAACACCAGCTTCTTCTAATAACTTTCTGGCCCTTGTAATCTGTATTTTCCCCGTATCCTTCCTTACTTTGTTAAATTCATGGTCTTTGTCAAAGTTGGCTATCGCAACCACCAAGGAGCGAGGTAGGCATAAGTTGTCTTTATTCGTAATACTTATTATTCCTCGTCGCATACCACATTCCTCTTCAAAGCTGTTGTATTTACCTCTTCTTCCCCGACCCGTCGGTAAGCGTACAATTGTTACTTTAAGACAAAAAGTGTCTGTATTAAGTCCTGTTGAGTTGGACTGGTAAACATTGCTAATAACATCCCAAACATCCTCGTAACTAATTTCTTCTGCCGGTTTAAAACCTATCCATCCTTCACCTCGATTAAAATCTTTAGAACAGAAACTAAAAGCCACCTGATCCGATAGTTGTAGACCGCTAGTAACCTTGTAAATAACTTGGTTAATTGCTTCTTTTATCCACTCATCGGGCTCAGCCCCAGCAGGTACTGGATTTAACTTAAATTCTAGGGTTCTACCTGTTAGGTTGAATCTTCTAACCTTCTTGCTAGTGTCTCTAACAATAACAAACTTTTCCATCCTGTCAGGCATGTCTTCACTCATCGACTGTTCAAACAGAAATGATTAGACTGCTCTGACGCACCTCTACTTATAACCTCGGTTCGTCAAAACAGGGGCACGTTCGGTCACTTAATAAAAATACCAAGTAGAGTACATTCAGAAACCAAGTATTTTAACCAATCAGAATCGAACTTGCGAGTGCTAACCAATCAGAATTAAGCCTACAGATTTTAACTAATCAAACTAAATTTTAATTTGCTCCTGCAAACTTAACACACCATCTGCCTATCTTTTCAAGGTCAGCTGGTACTGCGTATTACAGTTCTCACGAAAAACACTTAGATTCTCCCATCTAAAAACTAAAGCTTACGTTTAGTTAAGTTTTTCTATTCAATTCTTTAACGCTTAACAAGGTTGTGAACGAGCTTGGCGAGATTAAGATTTACATTAAGCGCTAGGC
Source organism: Philopedon plagiatum (assembly GCA_963971165.1). Lineage (NCBI taxonomy): Eukaryota > Metazoa > Arthropoda > Insecta > Coleoptera > Curculionidae > Philopedon > Philopedon plagiatum. The sequence continues at coordinate 9,825,903 of OZ020196.1, read as the reverse complement.
TTTAAAGATTTTAACTAAAAATAAATACCTATTAGGTGATCAAATAAAACATCTGCTTGTGTTACTATCTTTATTTAACCCATCAGTGTACATCTTACCTAGTAAAAACATTATTGCATTCACAACTAAAACTATTAATAAAACTCAATTCCAAGTTGCTCCAGTTCTCTTAAAATACTCATAATTTCAGGTGTATTTATGCCATCCGTATTATTCTCTTCCAAACATCGAAATTGGTCTATCATGTCATTGACATCTGTGTACTCTAGGATAGGACTCTCCGTCTAACTTCCTGAAGCCCTCCCCCCCATTTTTCTACTTCGTAGTTCCCATCGCTAGTGTCTTCGATTAATTTTCTCCTTTGGATTTCGTTTTGAAATTTAAAAAATTTTAAATATTTCGTATTTTTCTTTTTAGCCACTATATTATTCAATTCTTTATAAGTGCTTCGGGGAGGAAATAGCTTTTTAATAATATTTACATACTTCCAACCAGACGATGAACTAATGCGTTCACACCGTTTAAAGTTTCTTTTGTGGGCATTTGTTAGAACTAAAATTTTTCTATATTGTAAGAGGTCGTTATCGGTGTACTCTACAGGGTGTTTCTCAGTCAGGAGATTTAGGAGGCCATCTGTTAACTTAAACTCTTTCCCACTAATAGAGTATTTCCTTTAAAAACAGCTGGCACATTTCCAAGAAACCAACTAGAGCACACCTCCCGAAAACCAAACACGTTTTTATTTGGCATTTCCATCAACTTTAAAGTTATTTTGCTGATAGCCATCTTATCTCTTTGACGTCTAACTTGATAATGAAGCTTTCTTAGTGATAGTAGGATATTTATTAACACGTAATGCTGTCGTAACATACACGTAAAATAGACGTAACATAGACGTAACATAGACGTAAAATAGACGTGAAGGTTCAAATAATATATGTATGCTACTAGCTTTTTACGTTTATGTTACATCTATGTTACGTCTATGTTACGTCTATTTTACGTGTATGTTACGACGCCATTACGTGTTAATAAATATCCTACTATCACTAAGAAAGCTTCATTATCAAGTTGGACGTCAAAGAGATAAGATGGCTATCAACAAAATAACTTTAAAGTTGATGGAAATGCCAAATAAAAACGTGTTTGGTTTTCGGGAGGTGTGCTCTAGTTGGTTTCTTGGAAATGTGCCAGCTGTTTTTAAAGGAAATACTCTATTAGTGGGAAAGAGTTTAAGTTAACAGATGGCCTCCTAAATCTCCTGACTGAGGAACACCCTGTAGAGTACACCGATAACGACCTCTTACAATATAGAAAAATTTTAGTTCTAACAAATGCCCACAAAAGAAACTTTAAACGGTGTGAACGCATTAGTTCATCGTCTGGTTGGAAGTATGTAAATATTATTAAAAAGCTATTTCCTCCCCGAAGCACTTATAAAGAATTGAATAATATAGTGGCTAAAAAGAAAAATACGAAATATTTAAAATTTTTTAAATTTCAAAACGAAATCCAAAGGAGAAAATTAATCGAAGACACTAGCGATGGGAACTACGAAGTAGAAAAATGGGGGGGAGGGCTTCAGGAAGTTAGACGGAGAGTCCTATCCTAGAGTACACAGATGTCAATGACATGATAGACCAATTTCGATGTTTGGAAGAGAATAATACGGATGGCATAAATACACCTGAAATTATGAGTATTTTAAGAGAACTGGAGCAACTTGGAATTGAGTTTTATTAATAGTTTTAGTTGTGAATGCAATAATGTTTTTACTAGGTAAGATGTACACTGATGGGTTAAATAAAGATAGTAACACAAGCAGATGTTTTATTTGATCACCTAATAGGTATTTATTTTTAGTTAAAATCTTTAAAGCCTAGCGCTTAATGTAAATCTTAATCTCGCCAAGCTCGTTCACAACCTTGTTAAGCGTTAAAGAATTGAATAGAAAAACTTAACTAAACGTAAGCTTTAGTTTTTAGATGGGAGAATCTAAGTGTTTTTCGTGAGAACTGTAATACGCAGTACCAGCTGACCTTGAAAAGATAGGCAGATGGTGTGTTAAGTTTGCAGGAGCAAATTAAAATTTAGTTTGATTAGTTAAAATCTGTAGGCTTAATTCTGATTGGTTAGCACTCGCAAGTTCGATTCTGATTGGTTAAAATACTTGGTTTCTGAATGTACTCTACTTGGTATTTTTATTAAGTGACCGAACGTGCCCCTGTTTTGACGAACCGAGGTTATAAGTAGAGGTGCGTCAGAGCAGTCTAATCATTTCTGTTTGAACAGTCGATGAGTGAAGACATGCCTGACAGGATGGAAAAGTTTGTTATTGTTAGAGACACTAGCAAGAAGGTTAGAAGATTCAACCTAACAGGTAGAACCCTAGAATTTAAGTTAAATCCAGTACCTGCTGGGGCTGAGCCCGATGAGTGGATAAAAGAAGCAATTAACCAAGTTATTTACAAGGTTACTAGCGGTCTACAACTATCGGATCAGGTGGCTTTTAGTTTCTGTTCTAAAGATTTTAATCGAGGTGAAGGATGGATAGGTTTTAAACCGGCAGAAGAAATTAGTTACGAGGATGTTTGGGATGTTATTAGCAATGTTTACCAGTCCAACTCAACAGGACTTAATACAGACACTTTTTGTCTTAAAGTAACAATTGTACGCTTACCGACGGGTCGGGGAAGAAGAAGTAAATACAACAGCTTTGAAGAGGAATGTGGTATGCGACGAGGAATAATAAGTATTACGAATAAAGACAACTTATGCCTACCTCGCTCCTTGGTGGTTGCGATAGCCAACTTGGACAAAGACCATGAATTTAACAAAGTAAGGAAGGATACGGGGAAAATACAGATTACAAGGGCCAGAAAGTTATTAGAAGAAGCTGGTGTTGTAATTCCCGAAGAAGGGGCTGGTATTGTCGAGCTTCAACAATTTCAAGAACACCTCAAGGATTACAAAATTGTGGTATACAGTTACGGGTCAAAAGGCAGAGATACCATTTTTGAAGGAACTAGAGAAAGCAATAAAAGACTTAACTTGTTACATCATGATGGACATTTTAATGTAATTACTTCAACTACGGCCGCCATTTGCTGCAGCTATTACTGCGAAGAATGCCACTCGCCGTTTGATCACAAAGATGAGCAGTGTGTGCTGGTTGCCTTCAGTCTCCGAAATGTCCGAGTCAACAACTTAAAATTAATTGTACCAATTGCCGTCGGTACTTTAAAAGCCAGGCTTGTTACGAGAATCACCTACAAGATGGGTCTTGGGAGAAAAGCACAGTGTGTGCAGAAATTAGAAGTTGTAACAACTGTTTTAAAACAGTGAGGGGTAAAAGACAACATGTATGTGGAGAAGTATTTTGTAAAATATGTAGAACATATGCTCCTGAAAATCATCTATGTTTCATTCAAAGAGACACAGAAAAACGGAAAACGAAAGATGTACTTTTCGTGTTTTACGACTTTGAGACCCGACAAGAAGAGGTGTTGACTAATGGTTCGCTTCTTCACCAAGTAAATCTCTGTGTTTTTAAACAATGTTGTGACGTGTGCATCAATACAGAAGACAAAATATGTAGAAAATGTGGTGTTAGACTGCAAATACTTAAAAATTTTGACCCTGTTTTACTATTTACGCAACATTTGCTACAATTAAGAAAAACCTTTAAAAATGTTGTTGTAATAGCACACAACGGTCAAGCCTTTGACCATCAATTTATTTTGAATTATTTACTCACAAACACCACTCTAACACCAGAACTAATTATGAGGGGTACAAAAATAATCATGATGAAGGTTGGAAATGTGAAATTTATTGACTCTCTTAACTATTTCCCAATGGCCTTGTCGAAATTACCAAAAGCATTTGGTTTGGGCGATGACTTCAAAAAGGGATATTTTCCTTATTTATTCAACACAAAAGCAAACGAACATTACGTTGGTACCCTCCCTGCTTTAGAATACTACTCTCCAGACACCATGAAGGAAGATGATCGAAAGAAGTTTTTACAGTGGTACGAGGAACACAAAAATGATCGATTCGAAATGCAAAAGGACTTGGTTGAATACTGTGTATCAGATGTAGAAATTCTAACACGAGCCTGTTTGAAATTTAGAGATCAACTGTTGTCAACCACTAATGTCTGTCCCTTTACCGAAGCCAGAACAATTGCTTCTGCATGCAACAAAGTATTCCGCAGAAACTTTTTAAAACCCAACACCATTGGAGTTATTCCTAAAAACGGATACAGGTGGAAAGATCAACAAAGTAAAATTGCAATAGAGTGGTTAATTTGGGAGGAAAAACAAAGACAAATCAATATTTTATATGCTGCTAAAGGGAGAGAAATGGTTCTGCATGGTGTAAAAGTTGATGGTTACTGTCTTGAAACCAATGAAATTTTCGAGTTTCAGGGCTGTTATTACCATGGATGCCCAAAATGTTAAAAGAAATGGGTTTTGTTGTTAATGAAATATGGGAGTGTGACTTTAGAAAGCAATTAAAAGATAATTTGGAAATTAAGGCCTACACCGAGACACATCCTCTTTTAACACTTTTGCCTTTAAACCCGAGAGATGCTTTCTACGGAGGGCGTACGGGTAATACTCATACTTATTACAAGGCTAAAGAAGCAGAAAAGATTAAATACATGGATGTTTGTTCCCTGTACCCCTGGGTGTGTAAGTACGGAAAATTTCCAGTTGCACATCCTAAAGTTTTCGTAGGGGAGGAATGTCACAGTTTGGATTTGAACAATATCAGCGGCTTAATTAAATGTAAAATTTTACCTCCTCAAGATCTCTACCACCCAGTTCTCCCCGTTAAAATGAATAGTAAATTGATGTTTGTTCTTTGTCGAACCTGCGGTGAAGACATGATTACAAACGAGTGTAATCATACTGATGAAGAAAGAACGTTAGAGGGGACATGGGTTCTAGACGAGGTACTTAAAGCTGTTGTGAAGGGATACAATATAACCGAAATACAAGAAATATGGAAATATGATGTTCTGACATTTAATAAGGAGACTGGTGAAGATGGCTTGTTCACAGGAATGATGAACAAATTTATTAAAATAAAGCAGGAAGCTTCCGGCTGGCCCAAAGAGTGTACGACCGAGGAAGAGAAAAACAAATATATTGAAGAATTCTTTGCAAGGGAAGATGTCAAATTAGAATATTCTCGGATTCTTGAAAACCCTGGCCTAAGATCTCTAGCTAAACTTATTTTAAACTCTTTTTGGGGCAAATTTGGACAACGGGAAAATCAACCAAAGACAAAGATTGTAAATAAGCCTGTTGAATTATTTGCAATGCTAACAAATCCATCAATTTATGTTAATGGTGTTCTCCCTGTCAATGACAACACTCTAATTGTTGGATATGAACATAGAGAAGAATCCTTTGACCCGTTAGCTACTGTTAATGTGGTTATTGCTGCTTTCGTTACTGCCCAAGCGCGCCTGAAACTTTATTCGTTTCTCGAACAATTAGGTGACAGAGTCCTTTATTACGATACTGACTCCGTTATTTACGTTACCAGACCAGGTGCGACTGATTTAACTACTGGACAATTCATTGGTGATCTAACCGATGAATTAGAAATGTATGGTGATGACAGCTACATTACAGAGTTTGTTTCTGGAGGCCCCAAAAATTATTCTTATAAAGTAAATGCTACCAAGACTAATTATGATGTGATAGTTTGTAAAGTTAAGGGGATATCCTTAAATTACGAGGCATCGCGGTTAATAAATTTCGACACTATTAAGGATATGGTTCTTACAGAGTCGGAACCAATATCGATCATCTCAAAAGATATTCGAAGAACCAAAGACCACTCTGTAACAACCTGCACTGAGACGAAACTCTACAGGCCAAACTCCACAAAAAGAAAGTTTCTAGTTGATGGGAACTCTGAACCGTTTGGTTACAAGAAACAGAAAACCTGTTAATTAGAATGTATATTATAATATTTGTACAGCATTGTAATTAATTAATAAATAGTTAATAAATATTGTAGTCTTTTATTTTAACTTTTTTTTAGTAGTCTAACAGTAATTGACAGCTTTGTTGTGGGTTATTATTTATGTATCTTTAAGTCGCGAGGTCTTAAATCGGTTCTAATTTAAAACTACTGGATGAATTATAAAAAGCCAACAAAACGTTCTATGTTTATTGGTAGGGAAAAACAAGTTTTAAGTGGAAGTATATTAAGGGGTGTAAGCCTATCAATTCTATCTTGATTCGTTGATGTCAAATGTACACAGTTCTTTGCAATATTTTGATGTGGAATAAATAATGCATTTTTAAGCATTTTCTAAGTCCTAATCTGATCAAAAAGTTTTTCTGACGTTTCGACACCTAATTTATAGTCTCGTTGTTAAAGAAATCTACTAAATTCAAACTAGCTAAATTTAAAAAAATTAACTAAACAGTTATAAAAATACTTAAAAAGGATTTGTAAATTTTCTGCTTAAACTCTTCGGTATCTTTCAAAAATCTTGCTCTTGATGGTAGTTTTCGACTGAACAAAAACCTAGCAACGCATAACTGATCAACTAGAACACCTTACTTTAATCCAATACTAAATCTTAAACGATATTAGTGAATCTGAACGTTTATGTCGACAACACCAAAAAAGTATTAATCCAATACACTTTGACGCTAAGAAATCAAAACATCCTCTGAGGCTATTTTTCATAAATTTGATCTTAGATCGGTACACTTAATTCTAGCAGCTCGAAAAGGCGGATTAAAATCTTTGTTCTTTAACTTGACGCGTCCCAGAAAAATATAATGACGACTTTGTTACCCTCTTTCCGTTTCAGTATAGCAATATGTTTATCTCCTTCTAAACATATCGAAATTTAAATTTCTATAATACCTACACCTACTCAACTCTGCACGTTTTAAGGTTGTTCAACTGAGAGCAGAAGCAGAATGACCTCGCTGTGAAAAAACCAGTCCTGCACAGCGTTGCCAGAACCACCTCTAAAGCGGTATTTCTAGCGCTTTAGAGAGTCATCCACCGTTCTCCAGTTCTAGCTCTGTAAAATAACGCTTTTTCGTTTGTACGCAAATTTGCTAGCGTCATCTCTTGGTGTTAATGTTGAGAGAGTTTTTTCCACTATAAATTTGTTTAAAACTAATCAAGGAAACCGTTTAAGTACTGATACTATAATGGGAATACTACTCAGCAAGCGGCTTATTACAAGTTCTTGTTTTAATTTTAAGATAAACAATGAATTAAGACGGCAAATGATCAAAGATATTTACAAAAATTAAAATATTTTAATATAGCTAAGATAAAATTATTAAACAAATTTGGTGGTTACCAAATTTATTATGACCTTTTTTAAAAATAATATATGGATATTATAACATAAAATAATAGTATTTGTGTTAAAAATCTTGTTTATATTTGTTTGATATAATATATTAAAATAAGTGGAGTATTATTTCACAATTACACCTAAGCAAGAAATCGTTTAAGTACTTTCCATATCAATATATATTTGTTTAAAGTACAGTTATTAAAAGTCTGTTTTAATTCAAAAATCCAATGTGCAGTGAATATATTTATACATTCGCATTCTCCATTTCTATAAAAAACAAGATAGAAAGACAGGAATATACTATTTAGTTCACACTATCACACTAGACGCAATCTACCGTTTTCTACCGCTTCTTGAAAAATTCATCTGGCAACACTGGTTCTGCAATGTATAGCAATTTTAATATCCCGTAAAATCTGGCTGACTAAATTTCTCAGAGAGTAAACGTAATATAACACAAAGTACGGCGGTTCGAATTAATTTTTTCTACAATTTTGCATCTAATTGTTGTGAATTCGTGTTAAAAGATGTAGTGGACTTTTGTGCTTTTCATCTTTAAAGTGGAGTGCTTCTTAAACACGTCATCACGTCAATATACTTCCATAAGCTTTCATTTGAGCACTGTAAATAAAGTATCTCAGTTGATAGATTTTTCTATTTAGTGATCTGTCGCTGGGACATTTTTTTGAAAGTGCTCTTACGCTATGCCCATCGCGAAGATGACAATAAAGTGTTGTGAAGTTTTTTTAATTTGCAAAGTTTATGGGTAAGGTATAAATTTTTGATGCTTGGGTTTGCTTGGGTTTAGGATCATACATGCGTACTATGAGAGAATTTTTTGTCACATATCTTCCCGTGCTGTGAAGTTGGTGTGCGATAACATTATTTTTACGCTTTAATAAGCCTAAGGTCTGCTGGCCTCGTGAATATTTCTGACACCCACCGTACGTTAGTACTTAGGCTTGAAGTCTATATACGTGGGTTATTAAATAACAAATTAATTTTAAGGTAAATAAAATGGTACAAATCAAAGGACTAAAAATTACAGTGTATTTTTTACCTTTTTAATTTCATTTAAACCTTTGAGTTTACGAGGCTAACAAGTTTTGGTCGTGTCACTGTTAATAATTCGTCATAAAAATATGAGTTTTTATATTTTTCTGCCATTCGCTTTGTTCCAATTAATTTTTTTGTTTTGAAACGAGTAGCTGAAATTAATTTAATTATTCTGTTATTTGCTTTGTTCCATATAATTTTTTGTCTTGGAGCGAGTAGCGGAAATTAATTTCTTGTATTTTTTCTATGATTTGCTTTGTTTCAAATAAATTTTTGTCTTGGAACGAGTAGCTCAAATTAATTTCTTGTATTTTTTCTGCGATTCGCTTTGATCCAAGGCATGAGTAGCTGAATTTAATTTAATTATTCTGTTATTGCGAACAGCACTTACTTATGTTTTTTTCTTTGAAATAAGTCAAATAACTGAAAATTACAGTGTATTTTTTTATTCTTCATGAACTATACTATGAGAAATTGTTCTTAACGACATATATTTAGCTATATTAATAATATTTTTCAACGTTCTATGAAAAATACAACTCATTATTTACTTTTTTAATCGGTTTTGTGTGTAGCTGGTCCACAACACTAGAGTGGGAGGATTTGGCAGGGTGAAGAGTGGGGGGATTTGGTAGGGTGAAGAGTGGGGGGATTTTGGATTTGGATTTGGATTTTGGATTTGGATTGATTTCATATTTGTGATAATCAACTACTATATTTTTATAAAAATTAGATTTTTAGATTCATTTCGTTTTGTTAGTTGCTCCTTGGAATTACTTGGTGAAAGTTTGGAAGTAACTCAATGTATAAAAACAAAGAAATATTTTCAAGATCCTGATCAGTTCAATGAAATTCGGAAAAAGGGGTTGATTCTTATTCTTATGTTGATTCTTTCGAAAAATTCCATGAAAATCAACTTCCAGCTATTGATAACTTTTATGATAAACTCAAAGATGAACTCATGAATCCTTCATATTACGATAGGGCAATTAATATCTGGAACTTGTTTAATTGTCAAAATATTATGGCTTACACTAAAATTTACTTAATATCCGATGTTTTAATGTTAACAAATTTTTTTGAAGCATTTCGAAATATATCTCTAAATAATTTTAAGCTAGATCCTGCAAAATAGTATACATTACCTGGTTTATACTGAGAGCAATGTTAAAAATGACTGAGGTTAAATTAGAATAATTAACCGATATAGATATGATACATTTCTTTAAAAATAATGTCATTGTAGCATTCGAAAAGCTGAAGCCAATAATCCATACTTGAAAAATTATGATTCTTCGAAACCAAATTCATTTATAATGTATTTAGACGCAACTACCTTATATGGACGGAGTATGAGCCAAAATCTTCCCTTATGTGATTTTTCTTGGATGACTACAGATGAAACTGAGGCATTAGAGGTGATGATTGTCTATACCTGATGATGATGAATACGGGTATGTTATGGAAGTAGATATATCTTATCCTCAAAATTTACATGTAAAACACAACGAACTACGTTTTCTGGCCGAAAATATTTGCGCACCACCAAACAAAGAAAAGTATGTTATTCATTACCGAAACTTAAACAGGTGCTTCAGAACAGACATTGATTGCTAAACCCAATTTTAGAAACCGATTAGTCTTTAATGAAAATTTGGTTGCGATACAAACGGAAAGAGTAAAGGGTACTTACAACAAACCTGTTTATTAGTGTTTATGTTGGGTTCACAGTCTTGGAATTATCAAAAACTGCAATATATAATTTTTATTATGACGATGTTAAACGCAAATTTGGAAGCAGAGCAGTTTTATTATATACGAATACAGATAGTCTGATCTTGCAAGTAGAGACTGAAAACTTTTCTCAAGATACGTAGAAAAATTTAGGTAAATTTGGTACACCAAATTATAGTGAAAATAATATACATAATATAACAATGAATAAATCTGTATTAGGGCGAATGAAAGATGAATTTGCAGGTCAACCAATTTTAAATTTTTCTCTAACAGGTGCTAAAGCTTACTGCGTCAATTTAGAAAATAAATGTGAAAAGAAAGCAAATGGAGTAAGAAAATATGTTATCCAAATTTCAATTACTCAACAAGATTATAAAGATGTAGCTGAAAATTCCAAAACCAAATTTAGAACAATGAATGTTTTTCATTCAATTTTCCATAATATGTTTACACAATTAAAAAGTACGGTTGCATTGTACCCAAGCTAAAGTTCTAAAATATCCTGAAATTATATAGCGTTTATCATCTTTTGGGGACAATTCAACCTTATTTTTTAATTGTGTAAACATATCATGTAAAACTGAATGAAAAGCATTAATTTTTCGAAATTTGGTTTCGGAATTTTCAACTACATCTTTATAATCTTGTTTAGGAATTAAATTTTGTATAACATATTTTCTTATTCCTTTTGCTTTCCTTTCAGATTTATTTTCTAAATTGACGCAGTAAGCTTTAGCACCTGTTCCATAAAAACTTAAAATTGGTTGACCTGCAAATTCATCTTTCATTCGCCCTAATACAGATTTGCTCATAGTTATATTATGTATAGTATTTTCACTATAATTTGATGTATCAAATTTATTTAAATTGATACATCAAATTGATTTAATTGATAAAAGTTTTCAGTCTCTACTTGCAAGATCAGACTATCTGTATCCGCATATAATAAAATTTGCCTTTAACGTAGTCATAATAAACATTATATATTATAGTTTTGATAATTCCAAGACTGTGAATAAACAGGTTTGTTGTGAGTAACCTTCACTCTTTCCATTTGTATCGCAAACAGGTTTTCATTAAAGACTAATCGGTTTTTAAAATTAGATTTAGCAATCAATATGTGAGCTCCTTGCTTTTTACCAATGTTCTCCCAGTGTGTGATTAATCTTATGTCAACTCGTTTATCAATATTCTCTAAAGATTTACCTTAAACAGCATTATTACATAATTTGTAAGTATCTTTTTCCAACTTATTTGCAGATTTCTTTCTTATTTCGGTATTTAAATCGATGTATGGTTTAAGAAATGCTGCTTGTTTGAATTTTATAACCCTATTAATTTTAGTTAATTTTAATCCGTTCTGAAGCACCTGTTTAAGATTTCGGTAATGACTAACATACTTTTCTTTGTTATTTAAATTACAAATTATTTTTTTTTGTTTGGAGTCTGGTGCGCAAATATTTTCGGCGAGAAAGGAAGTTCCTTGTGTTTTACATGTAACTTTTGAGGATAAGTTATGTCTACTTCTAAAACATATCCGTATTAAGCATTATCAAGTATAGCGATATCACATCTAACGCCTCAGTTTCATCTCCAATCATCCATGAAAAATCACTTAATGGAAGATTTTGGTTCATACTATGCCCATACAAGTTAGTTGCGTCTAAATACATTGTAAATGAGTTTGGTTTCGAAGAATTATAATTTTCCAAGTATGGATTATTAGCTTAAGCTTTTCGAACGCTACAATAACAGATACCGCCTCTTACATTATTTTTAAAGAAATGTATCATATCTATATCGGTTAATAATTCTAATTTAACCTCAGTCAATTTTAAAATTGCTCCCATTTTAAAACAGGTAATGTATAATATTGTGCAGGATCTTGCTTAAAATTATTTAGAGATATATTTCGAAATGCTCCAAGAATCTATTAACATTAAAACATCGGGTATTAAGTAAATTTTAGTGTAATCCATAATATTTTGACAATTAAACAAGTTCCAGATATTAATAGCTCTATCGTAAAATGAGAGATTCATGGGTTCATCTTTGAGTGTATCATAAAAGATATCAATAGCTGGAAGTTTATTTTCATGGAATTTTTCGAAAGAATCAACATAACAATAAGGAGAAACCCCTTTTTTACGAATTTCATTGAACAGGTCAAGATCTTCAAAATATTTTTATATTTCTATGCATTAATTTGCTTCCGAACTTTCACCAAGTGATTCCAACGAGCGACCAACAAAACGAAATGCATCTAAACATCTCATTTTTTTTAAATATGTCTTTCTTTATTATCTTTTCCTTTTACTTTGTCAACTAATATGGACTTCGAAAATGGAATATATTTTTCCTTAGTTTGTGCAAGCACATCAATATTATCTTCTTCACAGCACAATTGTTTAACAAGTAAATAACTATCATAACTAGTTAAATTATGTTAAAAGATAGCGATAAAATTTGGTATTTTAAAATGTGGACTTCATACACTGTGCGCTGCATTTCGAAATTTACCTGTGATCGTAATCTCTCAATTTTTCATTTGCCTCAACTTTTTCATTACACATATGACAAATTGTACTATTTTTATAAGCTAGTTCCCCTTTATTAGATAAGGGTAGCATATTTTTCACATGTTTAAGATGATCATTATGAATTCTATGTACATGACCTTCAATTCGTTTACAAAATTCATCAGCTGCATCTAAACCAAAATATGAATCTAGTACTGATAAAGAATCATTATATGCGTACTTAATAAAATAGCAAAAAGCATATGATTAGTGTTTAAATGTTTTGAAAGTATAAGAATTCTGTTCGTTCCATGGTTCTTGATGCTGTAAAGGTTATAAAAAACATTCAAAATCTGCATAGATAACAAATGAAACTTAAATGTTCTTGGAAATTTTCAATCTCTAGAATCTTTTCTGGTATGTGTCTGAGCATACTTATTTATTTTAATATTGTTGGTAGGAACTTTCGAAAACAAATGATTACAATCATTTAATTGGTGCATGTCTAATTGTTCTATATTAATAATGTTTTTTAAAACTTCTTTTATTAATTTCAGATGATAACAGTCTAGACTTATCCTTAATCCAACAAAATTGATTATACTCACCCTCACTTATTAACAACAAGTTGACGTGTATTGGAAGTTTTGTACTTGTATAATGTAGAGAACTCACCACTTCATATGTCCATTATCCTCATAAACACTCTCCAAACCGTAAAAATTAACAGATATTTGATTAAGTGTCTCTAATTTTTGTATATCCTTCAATTTCACAGGAAACTCAATTCCTTCAAGATTTAAATAATCAAAGAAATTAGGATATGAACTTGTTCTATCAACATGATATTCAATCGGCAATAAAGCACTTATTACACTCCAAAGGAAAAAATAATATACATCATTGTTTTCGACGTTAATTACAGCTTTTTTATTTACCATTTGTTTTGGTAAAGCGATATATGAAGAAAGACGCTCTGATTGGGTTGTATTTGTTTATGTTAAGCTCCAAATGTAATATTTTTTCCAACATCCAACCTGATTACTTTTCCGCAAATATTGAAACCTTTTCTTTTATTTCAGACAAAAACTTCTTATAAATATCAGATAAATCTGTTGTTGAAGTTATGACCTAATTTTCTGTATTAAATGATTTGGTTTCAATTGTTTCTTTTGTTTGTATACTGTACTATCCAAATAGTTGTATATTAATCTTAACACTTTTATGCTTTACTAACTGTTCAGAAAGTAAATTTACGAACTTTTGTTCCACTTCATCAAAAATTCTTCAAAATCTACATAATTTTTCGATGGCAGCAACATATAAGACACAACACTGTTTTTAAACGCAGAAGTAAAGGTTTTCACATTATCATCACTTTTAAGTCCACTTTTATGTAGCTTTAACCGTAAATGGGCAGCAAGTTTATTTTTTACATACCAAGTATCATAACGTAATAGAGGAGGAGGAGGAATAGTTTAGGTATAGGAAGCAGCACAATACTTTGTTTTCTGGATTTTTCCATTTTAGCTTTTTTTGTAGGCACCTCACATAACTGGGTATAGGTCTTCCTTTTTTCTCGAGTACAAGAGGGTGTGGAGGGACATGATTCCCTTTGATGTCTAATAACATTTGATTGTTGTTTAACACTTTGGTTACAGTCACTGCACTGATACATCTTGTATGAAACTGATGAAATACAAACTATTTTTCCGTATTTATGCGTTGCACCCTTGATGTTACGCATGAATGACTTCCTCATTTTCAATAGACTTTACCATCTGCTATGTCTAGACTTTAAAAAGTATGTCTCATCAATGCATGTGTCACCCTTCATGTTACGCATTGTTGGATACCAGATCCAACAATATATAGTTGTTGTATTGTTACTTGTTACCTTTTTAGTTTGTAGTCATGAAAATAGATGTAAAACATGGTTGTAAAAAACAAATAAAAAAATAATTTTGTGAACGTCAAAGAAATTTCTTTTCGTTAAATTAAAAAATGTTTATGTACGCATAAAATATCGTACATTTTGGTCCTTCGAGCCGGATATAGAAGAAAATACAATCATACAGTCCATATAATAAAAGAAGGGAGAAGAAGCTTTCTCAGGTGAAAAATTAAAAATAGTTCCACTTGGAGACAAAGCAGTACAGCTCTTCTTTGGATACCTAAATGGGCAAGCATTGAATTTTGTATTTTGAATATTCCAATTGCCAATAGACGAAAAATATCAAGAATCTGTTGCAAAGTGTCACAGTTGGTGACAAGAAAGGGGCTCTTAGCTGGTGCCCTGAAGACGGGAATTATTGAAGGTGCAAGAATCCAGTACCAGGTCCAGGTGGAATATCATAATTAACAATTTGTCATAACCCTTAATTTTAAAAGTCAAATTTTTTATCTATCAAATTGACATAAAGGCATAAACTTATTACATATTTCTAAACAAAATGTCTAAAAAAGAAATCGGTAAACTAAATGTTATTAATAACCAACTCAAAGCTAGTATGTCGCGTATAAGTAGGTTTGTTGTTGAGCATGAAAACGAACCTCTTTCAGATATTTTAAAAAATCAATTTTTAATGAGAAAAGATCTCTTAACAAATAATTTTCAAAGATTTCAAGAGACGCAAACTCAAATTTTGTATTTGGATCCTGAAGAACATGACGTTTCAGAAGAATTTGAAGAAGAATATTTTAGTCTTGTTTCCAAAATACCTTTAAAACTTCGTGATAATTCTCAAGAAATGGCAGCATGTTCTACAAAATTCTCTGCGATCAATAGCAGTAATATTTCAACAACAAGACTTCCAAATATAGACATACCAACTTTTGACGGAAAAAATTTAAATGATTTTAAACCCTTTATTGAAATATTTAACGCTGTTATTGATAAAAATACTACTTTTTCCGATGTGGAAAAATTATTTTATTTACGAAGTTATTTGAAAGGTGAAGCTTCTACTCTTATCAACACTTTGCCAATAATAAATTCTTCCTATTCGGAGGCATTAAAAATTTTAAATGATAGGTACGATAATGAAGCCATGTTAATAAATTCCCATATATCGTTTATCCTAGAAATACCTAGCGTGTCAAAAGGTACACCTTCGGCAATAAGGGAATTTGTTAGCAAAATTCGTCAACAAATAAGTGCATTAAAAAATTTGAATCAACCTGTTCAACACTGGGATATGATTTTGATTTGTATTCTGTCTAAAAAATTAGATCAGTTTACAAATAGGTCATACCAAGTTGACAGAGATTCATCGAAACTGCCAACTGTAAACGAATTTCTAGAATTTTTAGATAAAAGAGCTACAGCTCTAGAGGCCGCTGGAGGCTCTGAGAGGCAATTTCCAAATAAAAATAATATTTCACATTTAAATTATGAAAAGAGTAAAGAAACTAAAACAAAATGTATATTTTGTGACCTCTCTGGACATAAAATATATAATTGTAAAAAATTTAAAATAATATCTGTTAGTGACAGAATTACTTTCATTAATAAAAATAAAAGTTGCAGGATATGTTTAAACAGCCATACTAGAAGATGTAAACTGTCAATTAAATGCCAGATTTGCGCAAAAGATCACCACAGTTTGCTGCATTTGGAAAAATTAGGAGAGGGTAAGGAAATCGCCACCAATGGTGAACTAAATTGTTTAAGTACTTTTAAAAAAGATACAGATAATGTACTTTTGCCTACTGTAAAGGTTCAAGTAAAAGATAAAAACGGTAAATTCGTTGTTGCACGATGTTTGCTTGATTCTGGTTCACAAATGTCTTTAATATCTAAAGATTTTGTGAACAAATTAAAGCTAAAAACTTTCAGAAATCAAATAAACATATTTGGTATTTCTGATAAAGTAACTCAAGTACAAAATTCAGTAAATATTGATATAAAGTCATGTCTTTGTAATTTTAAGATGACTGTTAAATGTTCAGTGGTAGACAACATTAGTAAGTTACCTCAATTTGAATTTAACTTATTTCATACAATAAAACTGCCCGAGTCCATTATTTTAGCTGATGACGATTATAATAAACCAGATAATATTGATTTATTATTGTCAGCTGACATTTTCTTCCAAATTTTACTAAAAGATAGGTACAAATTAGATAATGGCTTAGTGCTACAAAATACCCTTTTTGGATACGTTGTAAGTGGTTTAATTCCTCCAGATTTATCTAATACTAACAAAAGCTCTAATTATTCACTTGTTTCTTTTCATGCAAGGTGTCAGGATATAGAGCAACTAATGGCTCAATTTTGGGAAGTTGAAAAGGTACCCGAAATTTATCCTCAATACAATAATGAACAAGAAGCATGTGAAGCTATTTTTAATAAATCTGTTAAAAAGGTTGATAATAAATATCAGGTTGACTTGCCTTTAAAACAGCCTTTTAAAGATATAAATCTCGGTGATTCTTTCTCTGTTGCTTACAAGAGATTCGAAAATCTCGAAAAAAGATTTAAAGCCAACCCTGAAATGTTTAAGAACTATAAAATTTTTATCGATGAATATTTATCATTAAATCACGCAAAACTTGTCAATATCGATGATTATGACCTTGAGAGCGGTAAGGTGTATTTTATGGCCCATCATCCTATTATTCGAGAAGACAAAAGAACAACAACTTTTCGAGTAGTTTTCGATGGTGGCATGAAATCAAAAAATAAAAAATGCATAAATGACGTTTTGTACAACGGAGCTGTTGTACAAAATTCTTTATTTGAAATTTTAATTTTATTTAGAACTTATAAATATATTTTACTATCAGATAAAAAAAAAATGTATAGAAATATTTTGATTAATCCTGAGCACTGTTCATTACAAAATATTCTTTGGAGAGAAAACCCCAGTTATCCAATACAGTGCTTACAGTTGCAAACTGTCACATATGGATTAAAAAGTTCTCCATTTTTAGCAACAAGATGTTTAATACATCTGTCATACAATGAGGGTCAAAATTTTCCTTTAGCATCAAACGCGTTACAAAAAAATACGTATGTAGATGATATTTTAACAGGGACAGATACTATTCAAGAAGCGAAAAAATTAAAAGATGAATTAATTAATCTTTTATCGTTAGGTTCCTTTGAGTTACACAAGTGGTGTAGTAATAACACCTTTATTTTGAAAGATATTCCTGAGGAAAAGTGTCATCTTAGTGAGGTTGACATGAATAAGTTAGATTCTACCATAAAAACATTAGGTCTGTCATACATTCCTTGCACTGACTGTTTTAAAATTGTGTGTCCCAAAATCGATAACAATAACTGTGTAACAAAACGTCAGAATATAAGTTTCATTTCAAAATTTTACGATCCTCTAGGTCTAGTTGGGCGATTTCTGTCACTGCAAAATTATTTATGCAAAGGCTATGGACTTTAAAATTAAACTGGGATGATATTGTTCCTGATGATTTATTAAAAAACTGGGCACACTTTGTTGAAAATCTTTCAAATATGCCACCTATAACTGTATGTAGAGATTTACATTTTGCTAATGCTGAAAGTATAGAGCTAATAGGTTATTGTGATGCTTCGACCATAGCTTTTGGTGCTGTTTTATATGTTCGTGTAATTCATAAAAATGAAGTGTTTGTAAACCTCATTTGTTCAAAATCACGAATTGTCCCTTTAAATAAAAGGCTTACGGTGCCTAGACTAGAATTAAACAGTGCATTGTTACTAGCTAATTTAACAAACATAATTTATAATTTGCTAAAGTCAAAAATTGCTAAAGTGGTATTATATTCTGACTCCAATATAACATTAGCTTGGCTAAAATCTGAGTCTATTAAACTAAATCCTTATGTCGCAAACAGAGTAACAAAAATTCAAAATTTAACAGGTTATTTTTAGTGGCAATACATTAATACAAAAGAAAATCCATCTGATTATTTTTCGAGAAGCTTAGAACCACAACAGCTATACAAAAATTATTTATGGTTTCATGGTCCTACAATACTGTCTGATAAGCATTTTACTCATAATAATGTATCTTTTATTATGCCGGACCATCTGCCAGAAGAAAAGAAAATATTTATTTCACAAGTGATTGAATCAGATGTTTTCTTCACAAAATTTTCTAACCTGTCAAAATTACAAAGAGTTTTGGCTTATATGCTTAGATTTTTCAATAATGCAAAAGGTCAAAATAAAATATCAGGAAATTTAAAAATATTCGAACTAGATTATGCTCTAAAAATCATCATTAAACATGAGCAGAAGTGTGCATTTTCCAGTGAGATAGGGTGTCTGACAAATAATCTTCAAATACAGTCAAATTTAAATTCGTTAACTCCATTTCTAGATCACGAAAATATTCTTCGTGTTGGAGGGAGGCTGCAAAATGCAGACATTAGTTATGATCAGAAGCATCCTATAATTTTGCCTAAAAATAGTTATATAACTGAACTTATAATTATAAAAGAACATCTAAATTTATTACATGCCGGACAAAAACAAGTTTTAAGTTCTCTTAATTTAAAATACTGGATTATTAGTGGCAACCGAGAAGTAAAAAAAGTTATGCATAAATGTATAACTTGTTTTAGAGCTAAAGCTCAGTGTTCCAAGCAGTTAATGGGTTCATTACCTGAAAGTAGAGTTTCAAGAGCTAGACCATTTCAAAATGTTGGAATAGATTTCTGCGGTACGTTTTATATAAAACAGTCTAGAATACGAAAGTCTGTCATTACTAAATCTTACATCGCTTTATTTGTTTGTTTTGCAGTAAAGGCAATTCATTTAGAGCTTTTGTCAGATTTAATAACTGAAAATTTTTTAGCTGCATTTAAAAGATTTATCTTTAGACGAGGTAAACCTTTTCAGGTATTTTGTGACAATGCTGGTACATTCAAAGGAGCAAAAAATACATTAAATGAATATCATGATATGTTCACATCTGATAAAAATAATAAATTAAATTATTTTTGTCTAGAACAAAAAATTGACTTCAAATTCATTCCGAGTTATTCACCAGTCTTTGGTGGCTTGTGGGAAGCTGGCGTTAAAAGCACAAAATACCACTTAAAAAGGATAACCCCCAATAATCGACTCACGTATGAAGAGTTTAATACAGTTATAATTCAAATTGAGGGTATTTTAAATTCTAGGCCCCTGACACAAATTACAAACGATCCTTCAGATTTAACTTATTTAACTCCAGGACATTTCCTTATTGGTGGTCCAATAACTGCGTTTCCTGAACCTAATTATACACAAATTCCAGAAAATAGGTTAAAATTTTGGAAGTTGTGTACGCAAATGCAGCAACAATTTTGGCAGAGATGGTACAAAGATTATATTTGTCAACTACAATCTCGGCCTAAATGGCTTTTAAACATTCCTAATGTAAAAGAAAACATGCTAGTACTTCTTAAAGAAGACAATGTACCTTCTTTACAATGGCCAATTGCCAGAATTACTAGGATCATTCCTGGTAAAGACGGCAAGGTAAGAGTAATAGAGGTAAAAACATTAAATGGCACCTATTTAAGGTCCATTACAAAAATTGCTATATTACCTATAGAGAGCTAATAAAAATATATAAAGTTAATTTTGTATAGAATATGTAAATAAGTTTATTTTCTCTTAGTTTAAAAAAAAAAAAAAAAATAATAAAATACATGAAATAATATAAAACTATAAATAAATTATAAATAGATATATAGTTTAGTAATGTATTGTAAAACCTAAAGGCCCCGAGCATGTTGGATACCAGATCCAACAATATATAGTTGTTGTATTGTTACTTGTTACCTTTTTAGTTTGTAGTCATGAAAATAGATGTAAAACATGGTTGTAAAAAACAAATAAAAAAATAATTTTGTAAACGTCAAAGAAATTTCTTTTCGTTAAATTAAAAAATGTTTATGTACGCATAAAATATCGTACACGCATGCATGACTCCCACATTTTTCAACGAACTTTACCATCTGGTATGTCTAGACGTCAAAAGTATGACTCGTCAATGCATGCCCTATGCCACCCTTCATGTTATTCATGCATGACCCCCCCCCCTTAGAATATCTCAACGAACTTTATCATCTGGTATGTTATTTTTATACGTTAAAACTATGAATCATGTTATGTTTAAAAAATGGTTGGAAGGCAGCTTTTGTGCAAGAAGTAGCATACGGAGAGAGCGAGAGGTAGCATAAGAAAGTGATGGGGCGAGGAGTGGGAAGAGAAGCTGCTCTCTTTTGCGCATGTGGAATGTGAATGTGGTAGGAGAAATTAGGAAGTTGGAAGGGGGATTGATTCCATGGATTTGGAATGGTAGGATGATAGCTGCGATAGGATGCGAAAGGTGACATAAGAGAGAGAGAGAGAGAGAGAGAGAGAGAGAGAGAGAGAGAGAGAGAGAAAGCGAGAGGTGGCATCAGAGAGAGAGGTGGAGAGGGGGGTGGGAAGAAAAGCTGCTCTCTTTTGCGCATGTGGAATGTGAATATGGTAGGAGGAATTAGGTAGGAAGTTGGAATGGGGATTGATTCCATATATTCGATGGATTGGAATGGTCCAGAAAGCAACTAAACACTCTACAGTTGCAATGCAAGAACCTTTGCACTAAAACTTTTGATACCTATTGAACTATAGTAGTCAGGGGTACCGGAATAACATTATATAAAAATTTAAGTTATTTTAAGATGTTATTACAATATTTCTTGGATAATATTATAGCATTCGGCAAGATTGAGTTTCCGTAGGTTCAGCCTGACTGCTTTGCCTGTTCTGTCTTAGATAACATGTGATGTTTTTATTTTGAGCGCCACTGACTTTTTTGATGATGTTGACTCAGGCAAAGTCAGAAACCGTTTGCAGAAATCACCACCTGTGCTGAATATCGCAAACAAAAGATCTGGGTCCCACACAAATAAACTTTTATTATATTATTAATACTAGACCCTCTCTTTACAAATTTTGTACATTATTTATATTTTTACATATTTACACATTAAGATGTTTCCAAAAATATTTCAGCTGAATTGGTTCGTACCATTTGATAGAAACTTTAAATATAATAAATCCTAACCGCTAGTCGATATTCATGAATTCGAATAGGGCGCACATTATTATAGCTAAAATAAGAAAATTATGATCGTAACGAATTTGCCATTACATATTTAATAAATAAAAAGGTCAAGTTTATCAGGAAAATTTGTGAAATTACATGTTTAAATAATTATAAATAAAAATGGAACGAACTGGCCTTAAACTGTTGTTCTTCTGGATCTAACTGATATCAAAGCACCAACACGCTGCCTCTTCAAGATTTCGCACTACTTGTAGTACATATGGTGAATCTGAAGGGTGATCTTAAAAGTGAACTCAAAGGGGTTGAATCCCAAAGGCGGATCCTACCGGTGGATTATCTCGAATGCGAATCATAACAGGGGTGAATTCCGAAGGTAAATTCAATGGTGGAGTCAAAGGGGGGTGATTTATCCCGAGGGTGAACCCTAAAATGAATTTATACCCTATAAAGTCGCACGACAAAAGCTATGGTACGGAGGGCTCGGATAAAGCACACTTACCTCTAGTTATGAGGGAACCATAAAAAACCTAAATCCATATTGGACTTCAAAAGTGCCATTAAAAGCAAAAAAAAAATACGTTTGCAACCATAATTAATCATTTCAGAGAACTAAAAGAGATGAAACAAATTCTTAGCATAAGGTATTTTTTACAAAATGGCGTATTTCTACTAACAGCAAATCAAAAAAAAAACATCGTCAACGGCATACAGCAACGTTTCTTTTTCTATAATAAGCTTTCCACTCAGGAAACAAATAAAATCGTACAATCTTTCAAATCTCAAACTTTCAAAAACAGTGCTAAAGAAAGCCTCCCTGAAGTAGGTCTCATCTATCTGCTTCTTCGCAGATTGAAAACGACAAAAGACGCATTTTCTTTGTCCTTCCTATATTTATAGCCTCTGTTAAAAAACTTATCTTTTTCCATCCAAATTTCTTAACAAAAACAATGACAAAGTTCTGGCCATGGCTAACCTTGCTTCAAGGGATAACCAAGAAATGTCATGTCAGAAAGGTAGGGATCATTCATCATAAAAATGTTGCCCGCGGAATGGCGAATTGACTCTCGATTGCAAAGCTGGTAGCTTACCAACTCGGCCACCGGAGACCTTAGCGCTTTTAAAATTATTCCTTATTGGTCAGTGAGTAGAAAAGAACGAATTCTATTGTCCAGCGTTAATCTAATCGAATCCACAGTAATCTGTCAGCATAACATCTCAATTAGTAATATGCTTTTTACAGCGGTATGGATGTCATTGTTTTGGACCAAAATTTTGATTCTGTTTCGGTTATCCTTTAAAATTGCACAGAAGTAAGATATTTAAACTATATTACTGTTAGACGAATTCTGCTTCAGAATATATATCAATGATGATGAATGTAAAAATGTGCCTACACATACAAGGTGTTATGAAATTCACTGCATATATTTGAATGGGCGACTCCTGGGGTAGTCTACAGACATACCTAATACTTTTTTCCCCTCAAATCGTACTTTTTTTATTTTAAAAAATACCCTAAACCACCCCCGTATCCGACGCTTCTAAAGAGTCTGACGTCATACCTTCAAATATTATGAAGAAAAAGCAATGATCCAGCCAGGGCGTTGCCAAACTTAAATATTATCGTGAAATCTCATTTTATCAGTTGTAGTGAAAACCGAAAATAATCCAATTTTTAATTCCACAGATAAATTTTACCAAAAATGTCTATTTTAATTTAACAGCAATTTACTTAATATGGGAAAATATGCACTCGTGAAATTAGGTTGATATTGTAAGCAGAATAAAATAGGCAATGTTATACGGTAACACAAACAATTATGACTTACCTGTTACGTTAATAATGAGATGAGAATAGGGAATATGCATGTAATCCAAAAAAACTGAAATATTTTTTTTTTGTATTCTCTACATAAATTAAAGGTCCATGGCAGTTGCTGTTTTCCATTTATTTTGGGTTTTATTAGCAAAAAAAAAGGTTTTATTTTGCAAATTTTCATGCAAATATCTAACATATTGTAAAACGGATTTCTTTTGTTTGTGACGTCACTTTTTTATTAATGACGTCACTTTTTTATTAAGTAAACGTGCTAGTGTAATATAAATTTCAGTGTAAATCCATTTTCTTGAGTGTTTCCCAAAGACTAGGAGATTTAGTCGATAAAAAACCTTTTATTTTATTAAACAGACTGGTTATAAATGACCAAAACGGCATTTGTGCAAAGAAAATCGGAAAATTGGCTGGAAGTTAGTGATGTTGGATTTGCCTTTACAATTTAGTTACAAACACTTATCGTTTATTACACTATAAAAATAAATGTACAGCAACATATAATTATTTGAATTTAGCGATACTAACCTTTACAGATACCTCTTAATGTAAAATTTTTGATTAAATTTGCAGTAGGTACTTTCTTCGACATCGGTTTTTTGGGCACATGAAAAAGGAGGCTTTCAGTGCCCTCACAGTGGTACTTTTACACATTGGCATACTACAATATTTATAGTTTATATTTTTAATAGATTTTAACGTTTAATAAAATTATTATACGCAAATAGCACCGTAATAAAAACACAACCGCTACCATCACAAACAACAAAATTATCTGGGAAAATAATGCCGATCTCCACAGTCCACACTTGCATTTCTACTCCTGTGATTGACGAGGAAAGACAGGAGACACATCAGCAGCTGCTTGGCATAGAGAAAGAAAGCTGATGTGTTGCGGAGTGAAAAAAAAACATGGATCTAGGGAACTCCTTCGCTTCTTGATGCAAAGGCTTCACGCACGCGTAAATTAATAGATATGTAACCAACAAAACACTTCTGTGTTTATGTGGTTGTATAACCGCGTTGGAATTGTTAAGCAAGAATGAAGAGTCAAAAGGATTTTCTACGACTACCTTAAAAACCGTTCAGTTCTAAAAAGCTTAATGCAAATAAAATAAAAGGATATGGCTTAATGTATATTTTAATGTCAAATAAATAACGCGTGTGAAAAGTGCTATTTTCAACACTAGTTGCACAATATACTACAATTACAATTTGTAGCCAATATTTTAAATTGTTTTAAACTTATTGTAGCCTGAAAGGCAATATTTGAATCAGTAATTATTTACATAAAGAAAGGGGCATAATTTCATTAGGGACTAAATCAAACCACAACAAAGAAAGTGAAAATTACTATTCATTATTTTTATTTTATTATATTTATTTATTAAATACCGTTCTCGGACAGGTTACAGGTTTGCTCAGTTTTAGGTTTCATCAGTATTTTTTAAATTTTTTATCTAATTAAGTTTGACTTCCTTGTTAATTTGATCTTGGAAGGCCGAATTAAATTTGAGTGACTACTTAATTTGGTCTTGAGAAACCAAGACTAAATTAAGTTTGATATTAAGTAGACATAAAACAGGTATAAAAACAAGTTAACTTGTGATTCAAATACATATTATATTGTCACAACGGGGGTTGTGGCGACTGAGACTAAGTAATAGTCTCTGGGATCGTATGGAGGGAATAGAGTTAAAACAGGTTATAAAAATTGGATTTATTAATATATTAATTAACTTATTAACAATAAAATAAGGTTTGGCTTCGAATAAATAAAATAAAATATGGCCCCTGTAGAGCAACAAGGGGCCAAGCGACAAATAAATGTAATTTTTGAGATATTTCCTACAGCAATATCCTAGAATCCTAACTAAAGTTGTGTAAAAAGGTGACAAGCGCCACGTAGAGGATTAAGTAAGGAGACAGCCGAGCCCTGGGCCCAAGGGCATTTTCGAGATACCAGATACCACGTGTTAGGTTTCCTAACGTGATGTTGGTAGTATAATGTAACTGCCTTTTCTTTGCTTGCATGCGATGTGGTGACGTTGAGTAAAAGCGTCTCTTTCCTCAGGTTTAGGTATAATGGATATATTCTGGCTCCTCTTTGGTATAGGGAGTTGTGCTTGTTATTTGGCTAATCCCCAATCCGGTCCGTCAAGAGAGGGGGCAGGGAGTGCAAACTCCAAGGGCCCGCACCAGGCGCGGCCCGTGAAATTTTAGATGTGTCGTATCTCAGTTCCTACGCATGGGACCCACACCCAATTATAGGATGTTACTATTGGGTACTCTAGACATAATTTGTAAAAAAATATTTAATTTTAAAATTTTTGAAAAAAAGTTAATTTTTCGGGGCCGCTTCACCTAAGATCTGAGAAAGTTCTGAAGAAAATTTTACTTCCAAGTTTTTCCATAAATTTAATCAGATTTTATCGATCAAATTCAAATTTTATTGAATTACCTCTAATATCTTGAAATTAATTAGTTTTTAAAATTTTTACCCTAAAATATTTTGTCTAAGAAATAATTTAAAATGTCATTTCTTTAAGGAAAATTAGAGCATTTTCACGAAATTTGGAATTGGTCGATAAAACTTGATATACTTTATGAAAAAATATGCTGAGTAAAATTTTCTTCAGAGCTTTCTCAGATCTCAAGTGAAGCGGCCCAAAAAATTAACTTTTTTTCGCAAATTTCAAAATTAAATATTTTTTCACGAAAATGATTGTAGAGTATCCAACAGCAACATTTTATAATTTGGTGTGGGTCCCATGCGTTGGAACTGAGATACGACAATCTGAAATTCTAGAAACCGCCATCCACTGGCCCGCACTGCTTTGAGGAGCCCGCAACTCAAAATATACTTATTAGCCAATTATTATAAAACTTTACTGTTCCGAGGCCCGTCCTGGCTCTCGATTATCAGCCAGGGGGCTTTGGGCCAGAAAAACTTTACCACCGGGGCCCGTGCCGGCTCTCGACGGCCCTATCTCCAGTCTCCACTGCCATTGTGCGGTTGTGTCCAGGTACATGGAACATACAGTGCTAAACAGTACTTATGAATATATGAAGTCCTAATTTTACATGCTTTAGATACTAATAAAATTAAAATCAGAAAATACATTTCTCTTTACACGTATCTAATAATAAAAATCCTAATATTTAAACTAGTCTATGAACTAAGTTTAATTTGCATAAATTACAATTTCTTGTATTCAAAAAATGCAAGCATGCTTAAAATAATGATTTACATATACTACAACATACTATACAAATACTCGTATAAGAGAAAAATCATCCCTGCTTAGTTTAAGTTTTAGTTTGATCTTTTTGCTACCTCCAAGTATACTGAGTTATAACGTTCATACTTCTCTTCTTCATAAAATTAGTTACCCTTAAAAACTATTTAAAAATGTCTTATTTGCCAGTAAAGTTTAACCTGACTTTTTGAAATAGGGCTATAGGATTATGTTGGTAATTGCTTATTCTCTAGCTGCCCTTTACATAACACTTTTTTTGTTGTTGCTTATTGTTAAGCAACAACAAAGCAAAGTCGTTAAAATGAAGTGGCAACTTTGTTATCCATGCAAAAAATGAGTCGTTCTATACTAAGAGGTATTGTATGTATGTATTATATACTCTAAAATAATAATAATAATAAATACTCGTAACTTAAGAATTTACTTGAGAACAACTTTATTGTTTCGAATAAAAAATTCTTCTTATATGTATACGGAATTGTAACTCTCTTATTTTCTTACGTAAGTTTATTTATAAGTTTGGCAATTAGCTTGTGCATACGAAAAATGTTTTTCCTTCATACAAAACTAGATAATTGCAGGATATGTTTCAACAACTACTCTGATTTGGCACACATGACACCTATTTATTCATTTAATTTCTGATAATTCCTTTGAATAGGTGGGTCTTCGCTCCTTCTGTGCAACCAAGTGAAGAATGCAATAGCATGTTTACATCCTCCTGTAATGAAATGATTAAATAAATTGAAAAAATCATAGGATATAGACCTAAATTATGTTATGTATGGTTTCTTAGTATAGTAATCCTCTTGTAACTTATATATACTTCGACGTTTTGATCAGGAATAACAACATCATCAGGATTTTCTATCGATACGGACCTGGAATTTTTTATGTTAAGGCACAATTTCACAACCTATCTCTGTGGTTTAAATTATTCAACTGATTAATTTTATACTATGTTCATGATTACTAACCAGAACCCTTTGGTCATTAAAGTTTGTCAAACTGCACTTAAGCCAGTGAGTTATTGAAAGCAAAAGTTTAGCAGACTCAGCTCAGATATAATTAGCGGCCTTTATTAACAGCACCTAACTAGTGCTTAAGTTTACTACATATTGTAAAAGACACCCTTGATGATACGTCTTAATTATTTACGTTTTTAATATTTTCGTATCCAAAAATCACCTTTCAGTTCAAAAGATAATAATAAATAATCCTATTTTACCTAATGGTTTCATTTCTGCTGCAACTCCTTCTGCTGGTACAGTTGAATTACTATTTACTGGCTTTGAAAACAAACCATATTATCTCAAATTAAAGACCTTTAACTATATTCTAGCATAAAACCATTGCCATATTTACTGGATTCGGATTATAAGGAATTCGAATCGAAAATCCGTTTTCTGCTTTATTTTTTGACGTTGCGTTGAATTATGTCATATGGACGGGCGGACGAACAGGTTGATGGACGCGATTGGACTGACCACACGAAGCCAATCACGCCTCTAAGAATTAATTATTAGGATTTGTTATAATTAAAACCAAGCTTATGCTTTTTTCAGTCGTTGGACCAATTTTACAAACTTGAGGGTCCTGGTTAGTAATCATGATTATAATTAAAATTTACCAGTTAAAATATCTTAATCCATAGTTACTGATTCGGGCCTAATTGTCTACATAATAAGTCGTGAAATGGCGCATTAACTTGAAAAATGCCAGGTCCGTACTGATGGTAGAATATCCTGATGATGATACTATTCTTCACCAAAACGTCGAAAAACATAATCAAGTGATACATGGTTGTAAAGGGTATGAAGTATTCTTTCAAAAAAGCAGCAAAAAATCCAGGTCCGTATTTGAAAAAAACAAGTTAGTATCAGTAACTCAGTAAAAACAAATGGTATAAACAAAACAATAACGTTACTTTAGAGAAGGTAAAAAATCGTGTGATTTTTGTAGAAACGACTTTTTTCTAACTATAATAGTTTTGGAGATATTTAAGAATTAAATTTTTGACTATTTTTAAAAAATCTCCTGTAGATAAGAAACTATAGAGAATTTGGCAACTCCGTAAACGGAATATGAATAGGGACTAGAAATGGCACATTTTGTCTAATTTAACCGACCTCGTATCTTTTACCATTTAGGAGGTAGCAATAGTGGTATCACCTATTTTAGACACCGTGTATAATATATAAAAACATAAACATTTAAAAAACAAAGAAAGCATTAAAAACCTAATTAAAAAAAACACGCACCTCGTAATATACATAGACCATGTCAAATAGCGCCGATGTTGTCAAATATACAGAGTCTCCCAGAATTTTCTTAACAAGCGATATCTCCATTATTGGAAACACTATAAAAATTACCAAAGTGGTATATTTTATGATCTCGAATGGGCTTTCGCATGATGCCTTCAAAAATTTTTTTACTGTTTTAACCTCTAAAAATTTACCCTCGCCCCTTTATTTGCGTTTTGTGTGGTTTGTGAATTTTGTGGCTGCTTCTAGGTTTTAAGACTTTTGGTTAGTTTAGATTTGTTAGTAATTTTAATTTACCTACTTTAGTGTACAATATGTTAAATTTGATAATCTGTATTATTTTTTTCCTTTAACCAAATAGCGAAACTCCTAAAACAATATATGGTACAATTAGTGCACCTCAAGTGTATTTGCATCCTTTTTTAACGTAATGGATGAGAAAAGAAAAATACAGATACAAGATACACTTGTGGCGCACTAATTATTGTACCAACTGAAAACGCTGTTAGGGATCTTTATAGGAACGTACCGATCAGATGACGTTTACCGTTGTCAATCCTAAATATACCGTTGCCAATCCTAAATCTACTGGTTTCTACCGTTTTCTATACTTCGAATCTACCGCCTTTGTCATTTCAGATCTGGCAGCACTGCGTGCACTGCGCGTGAATCATATCAGTAGTCAGCTGATAGAACAGGCGATTTTAAATCCGTGACCAAGTCATGACTAGGTCACCTTATTTGGCTACGTTGCTCCATATACTCAATGTTTAACCTAAAAAATCAAAGTATTAAGATTAAATGAGACAGTGTTGCCCAGTGGTCTGACTAGGTCGTGACTTGGCCACTGATTTAAAAAAAAAGTTTAAAAAGCTTGTAAAAGAACTTCTGATTGGAAGAGTCTATTATAACGTGGAGGAGTATTATGTAGATTCATTTAATTTATTTTATATATGTGTATATTTGGTGCGATTGTATTGTAATTTTTGTGAGACTTTTATTTTAGTGTCTTCTTCTATTATTTAAATGTAATTATTTATTAGTGACGTAAAATCCGAGTGTGTGGAAAAAAAAAATTTTTTTAATTAATACTTGTAAGTCTCGTCGTTTTAGAAAATTTTATTTAAAAAGTTTGGAAAGGGGATGGAAGGTCTTTAGTCTGTTTTATATTTTATGTTTATTTGTCGTTATATTATTTTATGTGTAAGACTTTGTCAACAAAAATTATCTTTTTGACAATAAAGTATTTTTTGATTTGATTTGAAAGCTTAGATTGGTATGCATTTTTTTTTCAATATTTCTCTTCGTATTTTTCTTGTATAACTACCGAGCTGAACACCCGGTTTAATACCTCACGAGCCGCCACTGAATGCGTAATCACGTTAATTTACAATTTAAATATTTTCTAAATTAGGTATTGTGTAATCTCTTAATTTTTTTTCAGATAAAATTATTGTAAAAACTACGTTGGGTAAAAAAATATGTTCTTCCAATTAATGCAGTCAAACAAAACATAAAATTCTCGAACATATAAAATAAATTCTCCAAAATTTCCGATAAATTCTCATTTTGCTCGGAGAATATTTCCCAAAAATAAATTCTCGAGAATGTTCCATCTCTACAACTCTTTATCTTTTCAGATAAAATTATTGTAAAAACTACTTTTGGTAAAAAAAAATATGTTCTTTCAGTTTATGCTGTCAAAACATAAAATTCTCCAACATACAAATTCTCCAAAATTTCCGATAAGTTCCCATTGTTCTCGGAGAATATTTCCCAAAAATAAATTCTCGAGAATGTTCCATCTCATACCTGATATTATTTGACATCGGTAAACATTACTTTTGGATCTGATGATTAGTTACTTTTGTCACATGAGCAAATCCTTTATTTTTCTGTGTCTGACACCACTAAGATACAAAAAAAAATAAAGAGTTTGTGTAAAAGTGTAATAATTACAAAGGAATGAGATTATTCACAGGGTTGCCAGATGATTCAAAACTGATATCGTGAGATTATTATTAATAATAATAATGAAATAAAAAATAATAAAATGACTTTCTAGTTTTGAAAATACCGAGGAAAATACCAAGAATGCCACACAGAAGTTATAGTTAAATTACTAAAAGCTAAACAGACAAATATTTTTTTTGGTTGTAATATTTGGATGTTTTATTAGCTTCAGTTTTCTTTTGAGACAGAAAATTAATATAACATAGCCAAATCACAGCTTAAAGAATATTCTGTAAACTTTGGCCAAATGTATTATGTTTTCATTTTTAGCTTAATATCCTAGATACAAAAAATTATTAGTACAAAAATTGTTTAATGCTACTTACCCATCACCAAATTTTCTTCTTCAGATAGGTACCTATTAGGTTCATAACTAGGTACAACATACATAAAGTTTACATCCTCATACTAAACATGGACTAAATTTTAAGTATTTTATTTTAGGAGATTCTAAAAAAAAAACGAATTTATATTAGAAACTGTACTTAATATAAAATATCCCAAAAATATAACGTCATTCAAAAAAATTGGCTATAGAAATATTGGATATATTATGTATTTTAGCATTAGCTGTCTTGGGTCAAAATATGTAGGACAATTTATAGCTACTATCAAAAGAAAACGTGTTGTTAACACTTTACTTAGTACCTAGTCATCTTTTTATACTCCACTCCTGCATGCCAGATTTAAATAAAAAAGAAGGAAACCGAGTCACTTGGCTGAGAAATTTTAAAATATAAAACTATTTTGACACCTAATAACTTTTTGAGAATCATTTAAGCCAATTTTTTACTTACATAACTGCACATTTAAGATTCGAGTATTTTTGGGCTTAGAAACATTTAGCCAAATAACTGTATCTATCTATGACCCAAAATTATCTCTACGATTACTTGAATATTATAGGATTTATATGTAGGTACCTACCCAATATTTTATGTTTACCTCTTCAATCTTCCTATTTCTTTTATTAAGCATAACAGAATTGCAATCTGATAACGAAGCACCGGTTATTTCTTTAACTAATCTCCACCCAAATAGATACACAGCACTTTTTTCAAACTTTCATAATATAACCTTTATGACGGTTCGGCATATTTTTGAAGATTTCTTACAATCACAATTATTTTCAGAAAACTATACATAATTTTTGTTTGGATTATTGCAACGCAGAATACTATTTAGGTACGTAAATGAACAAAGTATTTTAACTTATACCCGAGAATATACATCCTTGAAGTGCGGCGGCCATAACTCTGTACTGTAGCTGTCAGCTGTCACAGGTAGCTGTATCGGATAATAATCGCTTTACTTCTACCCATTTTCTTGTCTTAGTCCGAGAGTCGGTAAACATCTTGTATTTCCTCTCCCAGAAAAATGTACTATAATTACTGTAAAAAATCACCTTTTTGACTTTAGGACTTCTCGACTGACATTTTTCTATTCCTAAGCACATAACATTACAATATTAACAATCAGTTTGGTAAATCAATTGATATAGGTACAATCATACGAGAAATTACTGACTTGCTTTCGGACTATCACAGAAATTCTTGATTTTCTAGACGTTTGTAGGTAGGCACCCCTCGGTTCAGCTTTACGTTAACATGTAGATTGGCACTTATCCTCGTGACGTAACATTTTTAAGCGGGCAAATGGCTGCGTTTGAAGTTGTAATAAATTATACCGAAAAGTAAAAATTTTTTGTAGCTAAATTAACCCAGTAATTTTCTTCAAAAAAGCAGTTTTGGGGTTGTAATGACTTCCTTAAACGATTTATGCAATAAAAAAAAATGTGCATATTCCTTATTATTCCTACTAGCTTAAACTGTAGAAATTAAAACGTATCCCACTAATTTTAACACATTTGCAGACGGTAGTCGCAAATATGTTTTCACATAATTTATTATCACACTAATTGAACACACCTACACAGTATTATAAAATTTTAACCAAATTCTTTGATTACAGAAGGAAATTTGGTAAAAAAAATTATTTAAATACATAATTATATTAGATATCTTTCGACGGTGAGATATTATGTAGCCGCCGAAGCCACGCTGAAGGGTTGTCGACCCCATTCCGCAGAGTAACCGCCTACCTGATTTGTAAATGCAGTGGCCGTCAGAAATCGTACGTCAGTGGCAGCTGTTTAATCCAAGCGAAAGATGTATTTTGACGAGTTTAATAATATCGTGTACATTATTCTTGTGCTAAAGTTAAAGCTGTTAAATATTAACAAAAGTTAAAGCCATTTAATATTAACAAAATATCGTTCGCGGTTGTTTATTTTAAATTAGAAAAACACTAATTCCTTGGTAGTTAGTTGAAGTTATTTGTTGGTTTAAACAGCTGTTCTCTAGAGTGTTTTATTAAATTTGTGTATAGGTAGTCTTTTAACTTTGTGAAATTGAGAATTGTAGGAGAGTTACTAGGATTTCTTTATTTAAAGGTAATGTAATAAAAATATTAGTTCTTGTAACTTGTTACATAGAAAGATTGGGTTCTAGAACAATATACGACGAATTTCATAACATTTTTGGATTTTTTAAAAAGTTTACCTCAAAAGAAACACATTAAAGTAAAAAAATTGTTGGATAAACCATATTTTACCAAAAAAAAATTGTTTATAGGTTGTAAAACTTCACTTAACTATTTTTATTTGCCCATGGGGTTTAATAATAACAGCTATTTACCTCACAGTTTCTCAACAGATTACTATCAAATATAAAGTCTTTTTCCCAAAAATATATTGAAGGGACGGAAATAAATTTTGTTTACATTTCGTCGGTGTTAATAAAGTGCACAAACGATTCGTTATCGTTTCGACCGGAGGTCTGACAAGCTATTAAAATTTGTATTTGTTGAAAATTCGAGGGGTCGTATATTGCTCAAGGCCCGAAATATTGTTAAAAGACCTGGCAACACGGCACTTAGCTGACTGTTTTTTTATATGGCCATGTGATTTATTACCAGTGGCGTGCAGTGATTAAACAAATTTTTTTGAAGGGCGATACCTGGCTTATTATCGCGAAGCGCCATTTAGGAATATTTTTCCCCAATCTGAATTGAAGTCAGGATTTACTGGTTTCAATATATGCAGTGAATTTCATAACACCGTGTATATAAATTCATATAAAATGTGTGTACGCATATAAATCCTAAAGGCCGTCAAAAACGTTAAAATAGTTTTACTTCAAATTAGAAATATTTGGCCAGTAGTATTTACTTATTGAATTCACTGATCGCAGGTCTCCATTTCCCTGTCTTGTTGCACGGGTCTTTGTCTGCAGTTTATGAGCTTCTTTTAATCGAAAGCGGCAGAGCAAAAGATTTAAAATTTGAGTGATCCTACTTTACTGGTTTTGCTGGCACAAGTCCTACGGCTGCCTTGGTGAAGCCTGTTCAGACGGCGGGGAGGGAGACACTCACTTCAAGAGGTTGTTCACCACAGGGCTATCAGGGTTTCCAAAAGCAACCGTAGCGCTACTAATGGCTAGTACATTGCGCGTCGATTCAATCGACACGACGGAAATAATTGTTACACATTTTAGTTATATGATTGGGCAATATGACATTTGTTGTAGTGATGATGCTAAGGATTAACAGTACTTACTATTGAAACGTACTGGAAAATGATTTCGATATTTAGTTGCTCCAGACGGCGTTTATAATTTAAGGGTAAAAAAGGCGATATTTGTTTCCTATTGAAGGAAAGCTTAAATATTAATTTATTTAAAAAATTCTTGATAAATACAGACAAAATACCATATTATTATATAGAAAATTTTATCAGAATAAGTCAAAATTTTTAAAGGTTATTAAACATTAAAGTTCGGATTCACTAAAAGGTTTAAGATTTAGTACTGGTTTAAATTAAGATCTTCTAGTTGATCAGTTAGGTTTTGATAAGTTTTTGTCATGTCGTTGTTAGTCTGATATTTCAGCGGTTTGCTTTCTGAATGATTTTCATATTGGAACATGGTGCTAAAATTTTAGTTCAATTATTAGTGAAAGTACGTAC
The DNA here is from genome assembly GCA_963971165.1 of Philopedon plagiatum. Taxonomy (NCBI): domain Eukaryota; kingdom Metazoa; phylum Arthropoda; class Insecta; order Coleoptera; family Curculionidae; genus Philopedon; species Philopedon plagiatum. The sequence goes on along the minus strand of OZ020196.1, from coordinate 9,790,786 downwards.
TAAAATATATGCCTTTTCTTTATAAATTTGCGAAAAAATTCGAAAAAAAATTCATAGTATAAAACTTAGTTGTCAGTACAGTAAGTGTTGTACGCTTCTCAGTTTATAATTTTTGGTTTTAAAATTAGCCCGACCTAGCGTTGGAGAACCTAGTACGTCTAGATTCTTCAACCTAAGCAAACTTTATTAAACTTTTTATGGTCCTTATACATTGTTATTGACAAGAGAAAATAAAATTCGAACTACGCTGTCAGCAGGAAAGTATGTAGCATTCGACGTATGGCTTGATAATACGTTAATATTTTACTGCAAAAAGGTCTTTCTAAAGTTAATGGTCCAGAAGTGAAGTGTACTGACTTATGTTTGCTCTTTTTAGCTTCGCTACATTTCTAGTTGTAACAACCAGCAATTTATTAGGTCACAACATAAAACGAAAGGGAATTTATTTTATTTCATCTTAAACCAGATTTATGTCAGCTACAAGCAGCATGACCGGGGCTAAGAATATTAGAGAATAAAATAAAGTGGCAGTTTAGAACTTGTGTAAATTTATTATCCGGTGGAGAGACTTAGACTAGACAAGGAATCTAACGTATTATATTTTTTTTGCCCATAAAAGCATATAATGTTGTCTATAATACTAATGGGCTCTTTTAATAAATAAATTTTTTATTTCGCTGCCATTGTACTATAAACAAAAGTAGCTATTTAGTTGACTGAACGGCGCGGAGTGGAGTTCGGTCGGCAGCCTAATGCGGAAAAGATACTTTTCGCACGTGTTGAGTACAATGTTCTTTCTACGACCGTGACGAAAATTATCTAGTTTTGGTATTTTTTTAATATTTTATTTCAGTATAGAAGTAAAAGTGAATATATCATTAAAAATTTAAATTTATATTATTTCCATTTGTTATTAATATACCCCGGCAAACTGGGAGCGTTGGGCCGTTATTCCAGAGAGGGACTACATTTATTTACTAATATCAAGTATTTATAAGTAGAGCGGTATATCTGTTCCCGTAACACATTAGGTTTGTTCCAACACAGAGTCCGAGAACTGTTTTCGATCACAAATAGAGTTGTTAAGTAAAAGATTACATGGTGCACAGCGAGAGGCGCGTTTAGTACTGATTGTTTCGGACGGTCAGAAAACCGTACGAAATGCTTGTTGAAAAATACATATAACCGCCGACTATATATATATATATATATATATATATATATATATATATATATATATATATATATACATATATATATATATATATATATATATATATATATATATATATATATATATATATATATAAAAGAGAGGAGAATTATTGTGGGCGTGTCCGCTAGCAATGAACAGTAAAATGAAAAGTTAGAATGGTAACCCGTACGACACGTGTTTCTGCTCATTGGCTTCATCAGGCCCACGTATGTGACTGTGCCTCTCAACATAAGTCGAGATGCACAACGTCACATACGCAGTTACGGGTGTAACCTTAAGAAAAGGGAAAAAAAAATATATTTAACGAGGACCACAAACAGGAGCCAGTGCACCAATTTGTGGCTTCAGCCAAAAGACCCCTTTTTTGGGGGCAACAATTAGCGTCGCCGACGGAGGCAACTATAGCCAACTGTCGTGGTATCCTATAAGCCCAAGAGAAGAAAAACAAATGCTACAAACTAGCGCGGATCGATACATAAAAAAGAGAGGAGAATTATTGTGGGCGTGTCCGCTAGCAATGAACAGTAAAATGAAAAGTTAGAATGGTAACCCGTACGACACGTGTTTCTGCTCATTGGCTTCATCAGGCCCACGTATGTGACTGTGCCTCTCAACATAAGTCGAGATGCACAACGTCACATACGCAGTTACGGGTGTAACCTTAAGAAAATGTATTATGTATCGATCCGCGCTATATAGATTATGTATCGATCCGCGCTAGTTTGTAGCATTTGTTTTTCTTCTCTTGGGCTTATAGGATACCACGACAGTTGGCTATAGTTGCCTCCGTCGGCGACGCTAATTGTTGCCCCCAAAAAAGGGGTCTTTTGGCTGAAGCCACAAATTGGTGCACTGGCTCCTGTTTGTGGTCCTCGTTAAATATATTTTTTTTTTCTCTTTTCTTAAGGTTACACCCGTAACTGCGTATGTGACGTTGTGCATCTCGACTTATGTTGAGAGGCACAGTCACATACGTGGGCCTGATGAAGCCAATGAGCAGAAACACGTGTCGTACGGGTTACCATTCTAACTTTTCATTTTACTGTTCATTGCTAGCGGACACGCCCACAATAATTCTCCTCTCTTTTTTATGTATCGATCCGCGCTAGTTTGTAGCATTTGTATATATATATATATATATATATATATATATATATATATATATATATATATATATATATATATATATATATATATATATATATATATATTAAAGAGTATAAATAATCACTGGGACACAATTTCACAATATTGTAACTTAACTGTTGAACAATTCGAGAATAGTTTAACATACATTTTTGAATCTAATGTGTTAATCTTCAATAACACATACTACAAACAAATATTTGGCACCCCCATGGGATCCAAAATTTCCCCCATCCTGGTTAACTATGTATTGGATGACCTGGTTAGGGATTGTCTACAATATAATATGCCTTTCCATATTCCTTTTATAAAAAGATACGTTGATGACCTTTTGCTCTCTGTACCGAGGGGTAGAGCAGAGCTACCTCTAGAATTGTTCAACTCTTATGACCGACATGTACAATTTACTATCGAGGAAGAAACCAATAACTCTATCCCGTTTCTGGATATCCTGGTCACTAAAGATACTGACGACATCCTTCGAACGAGGTAGTATAGAAAACCATATTCGAATAGGTTTGTTAGTTACTTCTCTTACCACCCTATGAGAACAAAAATAAACCTAATCCTAGGTATGAAAAATAGAGCAGTTAAACTCACTCACCCCCAACACAGAAAAGAAGCTTTAGACCAACTGAGGGGCATATTGCTGGAGAATTCCTATCCAATAAACCTTATTAATAAATTTTTGTTCAGCACTCAGTACAAGACACCAGAAAATATTTTTGAAAGGCAATCACAACCCATGTCCCTAATATCACAAACACCGATTTCTGTTAATCAATCAAATTCTTACACACAAAACAATAGTGCCGTAGAAAATAATCCACAAACAACTTTCTATTTTTCATTACCACATATTGACAATTTAACAGAAAAATTAATAAATGTTTTTAAACATACCAATATAAAATAGCGACAAAGCAAATAAAAACTATCTCTCAGATTTATTCTAGAACTAAGGCCCCTCTTAGCAGGGATGAAAAATGTGGCATTGTATACAGAGTCCCCTGTAAAAATTGTAACTTGTCATTTTATATCTAGACAGACATCTAGAAATGTGAAGGGCCGTATTACTTCCCACAAAAGTGACTGCCGTCGAGGTGTACTTTCTTGCGCTTTGGCAGAGCATGTTATTGATAAAGATCATCAAATGGACTGGGAAGGTGCTGAGATCTTAGAAAATGTAAATTCATACTATAAAAGACTTTTCCTGGAGATGGTTCACATCAACCTTGAACCTAACTGCCTTAATAAAAAAAGTGACATATCAGAATTTAGCACCGTCTACAGTTACTTATTACTACTTGAGAAAGAAAAATATCTCAGTTTCCTTGATTTTCCAGCCCCTGATGAGTAGTAACTCTGGGTTGAGAGGGTGCAATTACGGTGCTTATGCCTTTTCTTTCTTTACATATTATACCTTATTTACTAAGACTAACTAAATTATGACGGTTTTAAAACTCTCCGCCAATTTATCAATAACTTATTATATTTTTGGTTCACTAACTTCTCAACAATCTATGAACATTTTACTAACCATCCGATACCATGCGCCAGTGCTTAATGAGTGTTGTCTCTCTCCTTCTTACCCCACTGTATTAACTTGTCTTCTTTTAACCAAGAGTTGCCAAGCATGAATGTCGGTCATAATCTCAGAATTTTTACAAATGTCAATTTCCTGTCGCTTCTATCCTGCTAAAACGCGGGATTTTTCCGTTCGGCTTTTCCTCATAACGCCCCGAGGAATGTAGTTGTGTGATAAAGGATAGAGATGGATCCTGCATTTTCGCATGGAGATTCCTGTTTTTAGTTTACCTGCCCACTTTGGTGAGTTCTTTTATTATTAAGATTGTTAGGTTAGATTTTACTAACTTAAATTAATTTTTGTATTGTAGAAGTTCTGAAGAAGAGAAAAATAAATTCTCGAAAGCTCGACAAATCACAAAAGGGTTTATTCCTTAGTTAAGGCCACCTTCAATAAAGACTGCATCCCCATTACTCCAGTTTGGAATATTTTATATATATATATATATATATATATATATATATATATATATATATATATATATATATATATATATATATATATATATATAAATATTCAAAATGTCTTATACGCCTCCAAAATATATATGCTTTCATAGAACACGCCTCCAAAATCGGAGGCGCATTCGCAAAATCGGAGGCCAAAGCGAATTTGCGTGTATAATGGATTTATTTGTAGATTTAAGTCAGCAGAAGAAGTTTCACAAATTTTTGTTCGGAGGCTTTTTGGGTCGATATACATGTACAGTTATACAATGCAGTTCACAATATTTTATCTACGGGGCGCCACCGTTTTATACGCATATACACTGTAATTAATGGTACTGACGAATTTGCCTCCACATGCTCTCCGTACTATTATGCCTCTGAAATATGGCAACAAGGTAAGGAGGCCAATAATACGGAAGATTTACGCGTGTGTAAATAATTTACTTTTACGATTATTTTATGTTTTAAAGTAGTTGCTGAAATTACGATTGGGGCTCCGAAAATGTACATATGTGTATAAGATCGGTGAACGCTTTGATATAGGGGTCTGTAACTTTATTTGTACAGTTTTTTATATGATAAGAAAACGATAAAAATAGATAATAGATACTCTTATTACTAATGTATGTTACAGTAGTAGAACTTTTTTAAAATTTATTTTTGCTAAATTGTTGTCACGCTCTAACACGAAACATTACCAAGTCTAAACAAAAGAGATATTGCCCACATTTAGAGGGATGTCCACTAATGGTGTCGAGATTATGCTTAAGTTCGTATATTGTACAGAGGCGTGGTCAAAAATTAAGCGCAAGAGTAATATAACAAATATTAAAGTTGAATGAAGTCTACTTGTCACTTGTCAGGTGTACACGTAAATATGTAGAATGAGAATTTAGAGTTCTCTAAACCACCTGAAGATGCCTTATATAATAAGGACTAAACAAATGATGGTAAAACAAGCTATTCTCCGGACTATATGTCTCTACGAGCGCTGGATTACATATCAAAATTTGCCGTATTTTCTTCTAACATGCAAGAAACTACCAGGAAGAAGGAAACATTTAGTTCTCATCAGTACAAGATAGACGAACATACCTTCCTTCGGAAAAAGTAAATCCTTTTGAAGCTGTGATGTCGAACTGTATAAGCAGTAAGACATAGGCAGCGCCTATGTCTATCTTGTACTGATGAGAACTAAAGAGTTCGAAACTGGTCTGCAGGTGACGACATCCTAACTAAAGAAAAAGTTTCCTTCTTCCTGGTAGTTTCTTGCATTCTGAAAACGTATTTTACAATCTAACTCTGTTAGAAGAAAATACGGCAAATTTTGGTATGTAATCCAGCACTCGGAGGGACATATAGTCCGGAGAATAGCTTGTTTTACCATCATTTGTTTAGTCCTTATTATATAAGGCATCTCAGGTGGTTTAGAGAACTCTAAATTCTCATTCTACAAATATTAAAGTGTTTTTCTTTAATTTAGTATAATATTAGGAGTTTTTGATATTCTTGGTTTTCTATTTAAAGAGCATGTTTTCGTTTGTTTCTGAGCTAAACTTACAGACACGCCCCTGAAGGTGTAACTTTTTCTGCTCCTAAAACAGTTTATATCGTTAAAATTTCACTAAAACTAGAACTAGTTCTTGGACCTTAAAGGAATGTCTGAAAAGTGTTCGAATGAAAGTTTTTCAATCAAACATTCCTATCAAAACCCTTCTGTTCTAGTTATCAAAATTACCATGTTATTTTTGTTTAAATTTACCTGACACTGAAAAAATGCGAGAAAAACTTTTTATCGTAATATATAACGGCGTAGTATAATCGACACATTATAATAATTATCTGTAACATCCACACTTTAAATGAGATTTTGCGTAATTTTTTCTGTGTGGCATCAATTTTATTGAAACAAGGGCCTGCAAATGTTTAGTTTTTGAGTCGCTGGCGAATCCATTTGCACACGTTTTTAAAAACGCTATGGTTAAATTTCAGCGGCTCATTTCTTGGCGACTAGCATTAAATGTTGGTCGCTGATTTTCAACAATATGTTTTTTAGAAACGTGTACCAACGTTGGTCGTCAGTACCAACGTGTACTGACTACTCGAAACGTTTGGAATCGCCTGGATAAATAGTCTACTATATTTTCACCCATTTAATGAAGAATTTTATTAAAATGCTAAAACGTATTTATTTATTTTTAATATTTAAATCTATTACCAATTTTGATACTTTTTTATTACTTACTTATAATTTCTCTTAAAGTCAATGTGTTGCTTAGGGTTGTTAAAGACTTAAGGCAATAAAAAACAAAAGGATGTAAAAAACTCCTTATGTTAGGTAAAAATGGAAAAATACACAACTTTCAACGTTAAAATATAGCGTTAAACAAAAAGCTTAAAGCCCATGTTGACGCAACTCTGTCAAGCGTCGTATTCGGGTTTCAGGAGGTAGCAAATTCATATCTATTTTTTTTTTAATTAAAAGGGTCCCAAAGCACATCAAATAATTTTCTTTTAACCACTATGAAAACGTACGTCTATGAGGTAGAAAAAATTTTAAAACAGTGGAAATGTGCGTTGTGACTGCATCAACACGCCAAAAATGAAATTCCATAATTAACCGAGCTATTAGCTTGTGTCCACCTTAAGTAAGACACTGGTACGCATTGGTCAAATTTATTTTAGAACCTTATATTTTCCATGGCATACTAGCTAATAAAAAATATTAAAATAGACTTTCGAGAAAATATCCATTCAAAATATTAAAATTAATAAAGACACCCAAATAGATTTGGTTCTTTTTAAATATTATATTTATTTTCATTTTTTATACTTAAAAAATTGTTTTAAAGTCGACAAAAATAATAGTAATGAAATAAATCATTGCTTAAAAAATTACATGAATATCAAAATTTAATTCTACCCTTTACACCTGGTAATGGTGGATTTTTAAGCTAACAAAATTCTAAGTAGATTATATATTATATTATATCAACTTTAGCTTTTACCGATTTACAGCTAAATAATGTAATCTACATCAAAATGGGTTTGCTACATTTTAAAAGTTATTTAGAAAAAAATTACAGGTGAGACAGGTGTAAGAAATTATAGGCAAAGAGGAAAATAATAGAGCTTAAATTTGTTTTATATATATTATTATTTTCACACTGCGTAACTTATAAAGGATACAAAAAATCTGCCTTTCACGGAACAGAAATAAAAATATAAAAAATCGGTCCAGTGCAAGCTATACTTGCACAATTAGTGTTCCGTGCTCCCCACTTAACCTGAGCAAACCTCGGCCGCCCGACCTCCGCCCATCTGCCGCGCTACCCGCCGCCGACAGCACCAACGCCGTATCACATCGTGTGTGCGCGGAGCTGAATAGGCCAAATTACAAATTTTGAGAATCGTGTAAGCACAAAAGTTGTTCTTTACATGGTGAGAAATATTTTTTGTCGAAAATCTTTTTTTCTAAAACCAATAATTCAGCAGTTATAAGGAAATAAACAATTAAATTATTTATGACAATTGATCGCGTAGAATTGTTCAATCCTGATAATTTTGGTTTAATCTAGGTACAGCTAATTCTCAATGTTCATGATTTTTTGTCAGATTTTTCTAAACGCTCCTTCTGGTGATAAGTGATAAGGGTGGTGGGGGACAACAATTTTTACACGTTTTTCCGAAAAATATTTAAAAAATGCATAGAAAATATATTATAAATATTGTTTAATTCGTTCTTCAATAAGCTTTCATTAGGCTCCCCACACAATGCCCTTGAAAAAAATTTCCATTTCCCAATTTGCCACCCTAAATTAACCCCCAGAATCGAAATTTAACTTCCTATACTTCACGTCTATAATTGGTCCACCACACTCTATCTCTGTGCTAAATTTCAAATGATTACGTTGAACAGTTTCAGAGAAAATCCCCTCTGACAGACGGACGTTTTTAGTGTTCCTTGAAATGGAAGTGATTCCATTTCAAGGAACACTAAAAAAGGATAATTAGACAAGAATAAATAAGATTTAATATGTTAAAATGGATAAATACTCTGATGAAACAATAAATAAAAAGTGCATATAGTTTTGCCAGCGACAGAGCTATATGTGAAAAACATTAATAATATATTATAAATATTAAGTTAAATTTTCTAAAGTTGTCCGCCCTATACAGGAGCGTATTATCCAAAAAGCCTAGAAAGCTCGGGCTTAGGCTCCTAAAACTTTTAAGGGTGGCCCGTCAGCGATGCAATTTTTAAAAATAAACAAGAAATTCAAAAAAATCAGTTTTAATAATTCAGAATTACTGTCAAGGTAAGAATAAATTCCTACTTGGTCCTCAGTTTACATAGGTACTTTCTTATAACTTGAGTACATCAGTTCAGTACTGAAAATATATAAAATTCTTTGCATGGATTATCTGTCGTGAAATAATAATAAACTTTCAAAATGCAAACTATTTTGTCTTTAATTGTCAACAGTAGCACGTAACCTACATTAACTAGTAAGCTATAATATCAACTCAAACTGTAGCACATGCAAGTTTATAAATAATAACTAACTAATGTAAAATGTAACTAAGTATTATAAGAATTATCGTAGGAAAATATACAGTGCCTTAACTAGAGCAAAAACCAGCAAAATTAAATTTTTTAAGTGGCCCGCCCTACATCTAGGGCATCAACAGTGCCTTAAATTATATCAACGATAAAATCTTTAGCTATAGACAAAACACAATTTTTGTATTTTAGTTACAGCGACGAAATCAGAAATATAGTTTTTGAGGTTGGATTCCGCCCTGTATAAATTTTATTGGCCGGTTTCGAGCCAGGACAAAGCCTAATTTATATGCAATTTTTTTTTATTTTGTTCGAGTAATTAGCAAGTTTTCGCACCCACGGACAGACTGACGGAAATGAGAAAATATTTTTTTGTGAATCAGAAACCCCAAAATATAAAGATCTGAAAAAATTTCGAGAGGCGATTATTAAACGAAGAAAATATTAACTCCTCCAGCGAGGGAAGAAAAAGATAACATTTGTTTGTTCTATATACAAGGTAAAATGCACTTTAAAAAAGAAAAAGCCACGAACTTACGCTTAATCCCAGTCGGGGAAAAAGACATAGAAAAGATTTTTTTAAACTTCCCACCCTGTATAAAAATTTTATCAAGTTTTTTTACGTAAAATCGTCATTTGCGTGTTTATTTCTTTTAAGCTAATGTTTTAGAGTTATTACAAAACTAAACAAGCATTTTTCTACTCTTTCACATTCTGTTGTAAGAAAAATCGAAATTGTCACTGAAAGCTTTGGGTTCATCAGAATGCTTATATTTTCGAATTAAAGAAACAATAAAAAATACTATTATATCAACGGTAAAAGACTTAGCTACATACAAAGTATAATTTGTGTGAAATGTATCATTTTAAACAAAAAATAGATACTATTTATTAAAATGTGCTCGCTCACGCTGTTTTTAAGTTTCCGCGCCAGCATACAGACGGAAATCGGAAACCATGTTTTCCCTGATCTGGGCACCCCCAAACGTGATCTGAAAAAAATCTCGAAAGATTTTTTTTCGCCAATAAAATACTTTCTCTCGCGATAGAAGTCAAAAGATCAACCCTCTGAATGTGGCGCAAAATTTTGGGGATCATCAGACTGACGTAACCATCAATAGCAATCCTGCATAGTCAACACTTCTTCTAAAACAGAACTATGCCTGCTGCCTGAGGGTTACGTCAGTCTGATGATCCCCAACAAGGTGAAAGCTTACTGTCCTCCCGGCCCGGGATTTTCCATTAGTTTTTGGATGCCACATAATTTAATGCAAGCGCAGAACACACTGTCTTTTTGGTTTGTTATGCCCCAAACATTTTTATTTGACTACATTATTTATTATGGACACTAATATCTTATTTTTAGAAATTAATGTTTTAAAGTGTTCATGCTGTACATAGTTAATCGGAAATGTTTTGGGTTTTAAGCTAGGTCTCAGACTAATATATTTCTAAAATATTTTAGTTTTCCGTCAAGTAGTTTTTAAGTTTTCGCGCCAACGGACAGAGAGACCGACGGAATGGGAGATTTTGTATTGCTGTTCACTATATTTTACAATAATATTATAAGCCGTTTACTGGTATGTTTAAAAAACGAATTTACCACGTGCCACCTTGTTGAAGACGTTACTTAAATTTGGCAACGTTGTCGGAGGCGTATGCGCTCGCTGTGCGCATAAAAATTTATACAGAGGAGGCTTACTAGACGTAAAATGTATGGAGGCGTGTTACATTTAAAAGTATAGTAAAAATTTGTATCTTTTTTGGATGCTTATTTCTTACCCCTCTCACGTTGCTCACGTAGACATTTACTATTTAATGCTATTTGAATGCAATATACACGGAAATCTTTATTCTTTACAGTGGAGGCCTGGGTGCCTGTGTAACGTATGGAGCCCAGTTAGATAGCCATGCACGTATATATATATATGTATATATATATATATATATATATATATATATATATATATATATATATATATATATATATATATACAGTGACCGGCAAAAAGTTCGCAACATATGGGAAAAATTTTTATTAGGTGAGTATTGGAAAAACTTTTCCGGGGGATCGGTTGTGCATGTCCGATAACCTAAAAATCGATTTTGACATACGTCACGTGACCACTGGTATAGCGTCAAATTAAAAAAAAAATTGTTAATTTACAAAAAGTGAGGTTAGTTGACGAGATATCAAAAAAAGTTATTTGAAAAAATTGCTTAGAATTAAATTCTAGGTCCTTGTGCAAAATTTTAAGATTTTATTTAAAAAAATTGGAAAACTCAATTTTTTTTAAATATTTTTTTATCGATTTACAAATTTCCAGTTTTTTTCATTTAGGTAGCTTGGCTAATGTAAAGCCCATGTATCTGGATGAAAATAAACGAATGTAGTAGTTTTTTCTACAATTGACAGGACAAAATTAAAAAAAACAGGGTTTCGCCGGACTCTAGCTGTTGCAATGATTTGTATCTAGCAGCAGTGTCAAAATTTTAGAGACATTTCAATGAGATTACATTGAGAAAACCTTAATCGTCTTAAATATATCTGAAGTTCGACTTTTTGTAAAGTTAAGGGGAGTAAAATAGATAATAAACAAAAAATTACCTGTTTATTTAATCGAAATTTCATAAACGAAAACCAATGTAAGAAAAACTTAAAAGTAGTCAAATTCTGTACTAACAACATAAAAAATCATTGTTTTTCCTTGGGTGCACCAAATTTAAAACTCAGTATGACCACCATTTCTCTCCATACATACTATTGTTCTCGAGCGCAACTCTCGATTAACATTTCGGAGCATTTTACGATTTATTTGCAATACACAATTTCTAATGACATTCTCTAAATTTTGTATATTCCTAAAGGGTCGATGTTTGTACACAGAGTTCTTTAGGTATCCCCACATAAAGAAATCTAACGGAGTCAGATCTGGTGATCTCGCAGGCCACGGATTTTCAGAAAACCGTCCTATCCACTGGTTTCCAAATTCTTGATCCAGCCATCTCTTCACCTCATTTGTGGAATGAATGCTAGCTCCGTCTTGTTGAAAGTATAAATTTCTTCTTTCGGCTAATGACAAATTGTCTAAAAAGTCAGATATCTCAGTTTGTAGAAATTCTAAATATCGTTCTGAATTTAAATTGTCTCTAAAGAAAAAAGGTCCCACTATTCTGAGGTTGAAAATTCCGCACCACACATTAACCTTAAAACTATATTGGTCTTTACTCTGAATTACAAAGTCTGGGTTTTCGGTGGCCCACCATCTACAGTTTTGTGAACTGACGGTTCCGTTAGAGGTAAATGTAGCTTCATCCGAGAAAAGAACGTTCTTTGGGAAATTAAAATCTTCCTCAATCATACCCTGGAACCAGGCACAAAAATCGGAGCGGGCGTCATAATCCCTATCTTTTAATACTTGTACAAATTTAGGTTTGTACGGATGAAATTTGTTTCTTTTTAATATCCTCCGCACAGATCTTTCGTGAATGTTAGTGATCTCCGATATTTGACTAACTGCTAATTGGGGTGTTTCTGTGATCGACAAACACACATCCAGAGAACCTTCGTCACCTGTTACCGGTTTTTCATGGGAAACTTTATACTGATTTTCTACCGATCCCGTTTCTTTAAATTTATTGACTGGACGAGATACTGTGGAATAATGGAGGGATTTATCGGGGTGCCTCTCATTAAAAATTGCTGCTGTTTCTCTATGGCTTTTGTAATTATCTCCAGAAATTAAAATAATTTCTATCTTTTCCCGAAGAAGTAGTGTGGGTGCCATTTTAAGGAATAAAATATTAATAAACTTATGTAAAATATCAAACTTAGTAAGATGCGAGACATAAACCAATGACATAGGTTGAAATCAAACAAATTATAATTTGTTTGACATTTTTCTGTTGTTTTTAACCTACTAGATTATTTGGTTGTTTCAATTTCAGAGCCTGCTTTGGTAGTTTTAAGTACAACTAAATAGACCTGGTTGTTAAATTTATGTGCGAAAAATCTTAATAAAATCTTGATACAGTCATTTCATTAGATTCAAACCATTGCAACAGCGAGCGTCCGGCGAACACCTATTTTTTCGATTTTGTCCTGTCAATTGTAGAATTGTAGATCTGACTCCGTTAGATTTTTTTATGTGGGGATACCTAAAGAACCCTGTGTACAAACATCGACCCTTTAGGAATATACAAAATTTAGAGAATGTCATTATAAATTGTGTATTGCAAATAAATCGTAAAATGCTCCGAAATGTTAATCGAGAGTTGCGCTCGAGAACAACAGTATGTATGGAGAGAAATGGTGGTCATTCTGAGTTTTAAATTTTGTGCACCCAAGGAAAAACAATGATTTTTTGTGTTGTTAGTACAGAATTTGACTACTTTTAAGTTTTTCTTACATTGGTTTTCGTTTATAAAATTTCGATTAAATAAACAGGTAATTTTTTGTTTATTATCTATTTTAATCCCCTTAACTTTACAAAAAGTCGAACTTCAGATATATTTAAGACGATTAAGGTTTTCTCAATGTAATCTCACTGAAATGTCTCTAAAATTTTGACACTGCTGCTAGATACAAATCATTGCAACAGCTAGCGTCCGGCGAAACCCTGTTTTTTTTAATTTTGTCCTGTCAATTGTAGAAAAAACTACTACATTCGTTTATTTTCATCCAGATACATGGGCTTTACATTAGCCAAGCTATCTAAACGAAAAAATCCGGAAATTTGTAAATCGATAAAAAAATATTTAAAAAAAATTGAGTTTTCCAATTTCTTTAAATAAAATCTTAAAATTTTGCACAGGCACCTAGAATTTAATTCTAAGCAATTTTTTCAAATAACTTTTTTTGATATCTCGTCAACTAACCTCACTTTTTGTAAATTAACAATTTTTTTTTTAATTTGACGCTATACCAGTGGTCACGTGACGTATGTCAAAATCGATTTTTAGGTTATCGGACATGCAGAACCGATCCCCTGGGAAAGTTTTTCCGATACTCTCCTAATAAAAATTTTTCCCATATGTTGCGAACATTTTGCCGGTCACTGTATATATATATATATATATATATATATATATATATATATATATATATATATATATATATATATATATATATATATATATATACATATATATATATGTAATATATATATATATATATATATATATTTATTTATTTATTATATACAGGGTGTTATGGAATTCACTGCATATATTGAAACCGGTAAATACTGGCATGAATTCAGATTGAATAAAAATATTCTTAAATGGTGCTTCACAAAAAAAAGGTAGATATCGGCCCCAAAATTTTTTTTTGGTAACTGTGCACCAGTGGTCATAAATACATGGCCATATAAAAAAACAGCGAGAGACGTCAGTTACAGAAAAAAAAATTTTGTTTTGAAATCAGTAGACGCTGTGACGTTGCCAAGGCTATCTAGAATATTCCTATGTAACAGGTTTGAAAAAATAATATTTTTGTCATCTTTAAAGTAAGAAATCATACTAACTCTTTTAAAACATTCAATTTCAAAAAGTTAAAATACTACAACACAAAAAATACAGAGAACAGCTGTTCAAACCAAGAGTAAAATTTTGTTCAGCTAGGCCGACCAGAAATTTTTAGACGAAAAAGAGTACCTACACAAAGATTTTAGTTCAAAATTAGCTTCAAACAAAAAAATCCTAACACAAAAGCATGTACTTCTTATTATTTGCATATTTTTAATTATATTTAACAGAAGATTTGGCTTTTATTAACAGGTTTATTTATATCGTCCTTAATTTGTAAGCGAAATTCCTGACAACTTAAATTAATTATAAACTTTGCCTTCATAAGTGTTCATCCAGTGTTGAAAGTCATTAGACTTTTTTCATCTGTCCAGTAATTTTAAATTTCGCTAGTCTTTCACAGTCTACGTTAGTACTACCAGATAACATAAAAATACTTTTATTTTTTGATACAAGGAAAAGTTGTTTCAAATGCATCATTTAATTCATGTAGAGAATATAAGAAAAATTCTGATTTATCAAGATTACATGCATATTGCCTATGTGCCCCTCCCTCCCTACAATCATCACTAAATTTAGTGAAGATTGAAACAATTTTGTTGTTATTTCTAAATATATATTGTTTAGACATTCTGTCAGTAATTAAATATAAAAGAACGATATTTTATTAAAACCAGTTTTGGCGCGAACAGGGTAATTTTTGTATATTTATTTCACTCAAAATATAGGATCTGCTTCGTTAAAAAACTGTCTACTTTTGGCTTGTATGGGTATAGGATGCGAGAGAGAACAAATTTGACGCGAATCTCCTAAATGTACAGCTAGATTTGGTGGAAAACATGTCTAAAAAATACAAAAACAATATTAAACTTGCGATTATATTTAAAGTTAACAGTGTTTTTAACAATAGGTATTGGCTGAGTAAACAGTCTTGTAATAGACTAGCCAAGGGAGATTTACAAATAAACAACGCATTTATTATTGCAAAGCTATTTACTTGTTTTACTTACCATAACACAATTAAATGAGTTGCTCCATATAACAATATTCGATAGTCGATTCGACTATCCAAATATTCTAATCGACTATTCGAAAATTCTACCAGTCGAATCGAGTATTCGAATATTCGTGGGTGCTATTTGAACATTGAATAATTCGAATATTTGAATTATAAATGAAGTAAGTATTCGAATACTTAAATTCTGTAATGTCCATGTAATATTAGGTTTCCTGACCTCATAACCCCGAAAATGACATATCAGTTACCATTTTGGATAAATTTCTAGCCGCTTCTCCCCTCACACTTTAATTTTCTTAACTTCAATTACCCAAAATTAGATTTTCTGACCTTTATAAATGGTTGTTTTTGCATTATTCTAAATTTCTCCGCAAAGCATAAACCTGAAGTAGACTATGCTGCTATATTTAGTAAAATGACGAAAATTTCAAACTTTCGAAACGATCCCGTAGCCTCAGCTTTTTGTCAAATCTTCTATGCATATTATTTTTTGCCTTATATTAAATCTCTCCACCAAGTATAAACGCAAGCTAAAATATGGTGCTATGTATATTTGGTAAATTGACGAAAATTTTAAACTTTCCAAGGGACTCCGTAGCCTCTGGTTTTTGTCAAATCCTTTAGAAAAGTGTGTTTTTGCATTATTTTAAATCTCTTCACAAAGTATAAACGCATATGCTGCTATATTTAATAAAATTATGAAAATTTCAAACTTTCGAAACGACCCCGTAGCTTCTAATTTTTCTCAAATCCTTTATGTATATGATTGTTCGCCTTATATCAAATCTCTTCTTTCCACCAAGTTTATACGTGAACTAAAATATTGTGCTATATTTAGTAAAATTTTAATGACAAAAATTTTAAACTTTCGGAGAGCCTCTGATTTTTGTTAAATGCTTTATGTATGATATTTTTTGCCTTATTTTAAATCTTTCCATAATTTCCACCAAGTATAAACGTCAACTAAAATAATATGCTTGTATGTTTAAGTTTTAAATTAGGATAATAGAATTTTTCCGGTGAGCCCTGTAGTCGCTACTTGTTTGGTTTTTCTAGTATTTTTGGGTAATGTAGAAAATCTGAAACCTCCCCACAAAGTTGAGATAAAAATTTTACAGTTAAAGGGCGTTATCGGCTTATGGCACTGTATTATTTAATTGCTTGTTTCCAATACCGGGTAGGTATATTTCGCGTCACAGGTTTCGTCAGCCAACTGCTGGCCGCTAGCTTCAGGTTCATCAACAAAATTCGAGCGACCAAAATGTCTTAAAACTAAAAATAGGGGTACTAATTATTTAATTAAAAGTAGCCAGTGGCGTCGTGAAAGGAAGTTCGGGAGGGTACAATAAAAGGGATCATGCTCTCAGGATAAATATCACCCTGTATGTTGTTTGAAAAGGTTTTAATAAAATGTGTCAAAAGTTAACCCTACACTAATTTCGAGACAGTTATTATTATGATTACAAGATAAAATGGAAAGACTCGGAAAAAAAAATTCAACACCCTGTATCTCTTAAACAAAGCGTTTCCGAACATGTGTTAATGGAAACTTTTCTTAATATTTGATATTGTAGAAGCTATTCCTGAAGTTTCCTGGCAACTAGCTATATAAAAAATTATTTACATTACATAAGTTCATTATTTCTAATTTAGTTAATTTAATTTACTACCCCGCCAAGATTTTAACAAAAGTGCTTCCTAAAAAAACCTTTCCCACTGAAAATATACATTTCACTATGCTTCCGATTGACCGATATCGTTTCTTATCATCAACTCGAGCAGTAATGTCCTTGGTTAATGACTGCACTGCCGATGCCGTCGCGCTCGCCTAAATCCACCCGTTGCGTTGTAGGCCAACAACACGCTGGCAACGCAGCCTTGCAATAGTCCGTAAAAATTATAGAAAATTATTTCGTAGTGGCCGCTGATCACACGATGAAGTATGGGTAGCGACGTCTACTGCTTTTTCGTGAAACTAAAATGCTCATAATTCCGACGAGCAGTCTTTATTATTATTTGGTCTATGGTTGTACGAAAAAACGAAACGACGATTCAATGAAAAAATACCAACAGCACAATTGTAACTCCTCCAAAGGGTGTTCGCGAGCAATAGAAGTAATAGCTCTGTTCGCAAAGAAATCACAAGACGATCAGCGCCAATTAAGTGTCAGTTATTTGGTAACATGACAGTTTACCAACTGGTTTCCAGTGATTTCATTGGCTCTGACTAGTTTGTGACCCTTCTGCGAACAGAGCTATTATTTCAGTCAATAATAGAACCTATTAAATTACTATTTTTAAAATTTCTCCCATATATTTTACAGAGTGTTTATTTTTATTAAAATGATATATGGATTGTTTACTAAATTTTTAGATTTTATGTTTGAACTGTTGTTTTTGTCCGTTTAATAAAATATATTTTAATTCGGTTAATACCGCCACAGGCAATATATAGTTATAGTGCCTGTGATACCGCCCACAATTTTATTTAAGCCTTTTCGTCAGATTTTATAATGTTTAGCTCTAATAATTCTACACTAAGGAATAATAGTAATTTATTGGTTTTCAATGGTACTTTGGTCATTGAAAAAGTGGTAATATAGTTTTCAAAGGAGCAATAATATATTTGAATTCCAATAATAAGTCTATATTTAAAGAAATATTTTTTTTCATTATTTCAATAATTTTTTTTTATCTTTGGCCAGCCCACGAAGGTCTAAGTCTAAACCTAAGAACTCTATGTACCGTGGGTGTACTAGAAGTGTCCGACTCACACATCCAGAGCTGGAAACATCCGTATGAATTTCACCAGCTCTTTAAGTCTCCTCGGACGAGGACGAAATCCTCTACCACCTTCCTAATATGTTTTGTTGAGACAATATTAACTTTAATATAACTAGAGTGGCAGTGGTCAAGTAGAATAATATTACTGAAAGTAGCATAGCATTTTTTTCTGCGTACAAAACATTACTTGATAGCTAATTTGAACAAAATCATTTACATCTGTTCCTGCACGTGGCGGCAAATTGCCGATCGCACATGAATGCCCTAGCCAATCGGCTCTAATCCCACAAAAGAACAGACACAAGCTACAGCTTATTTAGAAAAAATATCTTACGTTATTTCCTGGATGTTTCAAATTCAAATGAGTTGTAACAGATTTTTATTTCTCGTTTCAAAAATTATGGAACACCTCATAATTTTTTTATCATAAAACTTATTGAAAATGATTTAAGATGTTAGTATTGGAATTACGAAATTTAGACTTTGTAAAAAACCATTACTGTAAATCCTAAGTAAAAGCATTGAAGTAAAATATGTTTATTGGGAAATTACTATCACTAAAGAAAAAGTTTTTGGTAGTTTAAATTGGTAGATACATCAGCATATCCAAGGACACGGAAAGTTTAATAATGGTATTTTCCCATAATTTATTACCACACAGACCACAAAAAATAGGTTAAGGTTAGGCAAATGTTCTTAAGGTTAGTTATTTGCTCAAAGTGAGTATACAAAAAATGGGATTTAAATGGTTCTAGCCTTAGAAATATAATTAATTTGCTCTTAAAGAAAACATAAAAAATGAACTATTTTTGTTGAAGGTTAAGTCCGATGATTGCTGTGATGATGAGTTATCGGAAATACTTCGTATACTGCTTACCAGAAGACAAGGAGACTCTATGCAAATACAATCTCTAAGACGGATGCTCTCACGTAGGCTTCAGGGCGACTTAGATCGGTCTGAACTGGACGAAGAACAAAATTATAAAAAGTAAGTCATAAATAAATGCGTTTCAAATTAGAAACGACAAGTCATAAATAAATATGCTATGGTAAAATTAATAATTCTTGTGAAAAATATTTCACATCAGAATTTCCAATTAAATTCTTCTTTTTTCGTTTGCTTTTCTTTTGCGGATCCTAGCCTTGCCGATGAGCCGTAATACGACGAGAAACGTCCAGGAGTGGATCCTCAGAAGGATACCAATGTACAGCCTAATAAATATAATTGCTGTCATTAATTAATAGTAAAGGTCTAGGATATATGACAACAAGCCATCGGCTAGCTCGAATGTTACGGGACAATATCGTTGAAGAGTGGTTTATTAATTTTTGGTATATTAATTACACACCTTAATGACCTTTTTAATGCACTTACCAAAAATAACTGTACACTCTTTAACATCATTGGTGTAAGCCAATAAACAGTTCTAATTAGGCGCCACTTACAGTATTATAAACGTCTCAAATACCCACTGTTCAATAATTAAATCTCCTGTAAGTAAACTCAAAAAGCATACGTCCTAATAAAACAAAGATTCAAACTAATTTAAATATTAAAATAAAGGGGAAAGAAAGACATCGTTAAATATGAATTGCATATAAAAGAAGGAAAATGGTAACTTTACTACTAGCTTTAGGGGTTGCAACGCCGTTACAGGGCTAGGACGCTATATTAAAACAGTTTTCTCGATAAAAAAAGGTTATCTTTAACATTTGAACTCAGTTTTCTCTACAAAAATGACTATTTTTAACATTTGGCTTTCTATGGCGCCTATACACTAAAGTATTTATCTTGACGTTGTTCTTTGTGGACTAACTAATCTACCTCAAGGGGCTCAAGTAGGGACACACGTTCAAAATCTCTTCAAACCGTAAAACATCCAAGCACGGCCAAAACGTATCAAAGGAGCAGCCTACGAAGCTCCGAAATTAGCTCTGGAAGGAGCATCGTGCAAATTAATCAGATAATTATGTCGGTCAAATAATCAAACCATCGCGTCACCAGGTAATTAGGTATTTGATGTAATTTGGTTGGGTTGGGTTGGTCCCCAGAAGGACAATATCGTCAAATTCCAAAACGTGAAATTATAGGTTAGAATCAACGCCCATACAAGATATTTAAAAAAAATTAGAAAATTCAATGCTATCCACCCTTTAGAGTCCCTAACAAAGATCCATCTGCAAAACAGGCAGGTTTTATGTAGTTTTCTCTAAAAGGAGGTTCAAACGTGGATCCAACCGTCAGAGTGACATCAGACAAATGACAACTCCCAAGTCACAAACGTTAGCAAAAGCAATGTGATCGATACTCTCGCGGATCCACGCGATCCATTTAAACTACTTGGAAAAATCACAGTGACGAACGTCACAGCCTCCAGAACTTTGGACTTTATCCAGTTTCGGAGATAATTTTTAAACTATAACTATTTTATGTAACTAAATTTGGTAGAATGTTTTCGTTTAGACATTTTTAAGGTACGCAATGACTACAAATTCGCTTAAAAATATTAAAGAAAGGATAATGCCTTACAAACTTTAGTAAATGACGATAAAAATGTCAAACTAAATCCATAATTTTGAAATATTATCTTGGTGTGGAACTTTTTTTCCGAATTCTTCTCGTGATTAAATAACCCGAAATTTTTTCCTCCTTAACGAATATAGGTTTGGGACTCGGGATAATTATTTAAAATATTCGTGCACTTGAAAATATTTCTAGTAAAAATTCTATCACTAAGGAGATGAGAAGTGAGATTTGAACCAGTGAAGTTGTGTTTGAAGAACGACCCGATTTTTCTTAATTAGATCAGTTATTGAATAGGCAAGAACTAGTGTTAGATCATCCTTAAACACAGATACATTTTATGACACAGAACATTATATAAATTTCAAGCTGGCAATATTACCTCAGAGACAAAAGTATAGTATTTTATTCTGGGAGACGTATAATAAAATTTATATTTAGCACAATACTGCTCTTATAACCAGGCTATTTTCTTGTACTCAAACAGATAAATACAACCCCCGTTTAAGAGCCTGATACGTATTAAATCGTCCCCTCGGATTTAAGCGTACAAAAGAAGGAATTCTGATTCTTAATTTAATTATAGACGTCTGAAAGGATCTGAGTATTAAAACAAACGTTTCAAAAAAGGCCGAGAATTTCCTTGTAGTCAAGAATTGAACCAACAAAATACATATTAAAAAAAGGAATACAAATTAAACGATGGGTAACGCGAGGCTTTGTCCCTAGCAGTAATGTAATTACACCTTTGTTACATGGTCCTCGAGATCTGAGAGCCCAGTGGCTTTGTAATTATTAATTCTACTCGATCAGATAACCAATTATTAGAAGTAGCTTTACTCGCGTATAATAGGTAATATGTAGGCATAAAGCAAATTCAGCAAATAGTCATTTGCCTAGGCAGTTGCTAAGTACCATGGCAAATAGCAAAATGGGGAGAAATTAAATAATTTTTTTTTCTGCCTAGGAATTTCGCATTTGCCGATTTCTGCAATAGTCATTTGACATTATGCCGATATAAGATTCAGGCAGATGGTTATTTGAATGGATAACTAGCAACATGAATTTAAATTGAATACCATTTCGATATTTAAGTAGGCATTTACTATTTGTCCAGCTCTGCGTTGGTCATTTAATAAATGTCGATAATTCAGTGAATAACTTGACATTGTTTATAAATCACAAACCACTCGAAATGGCCACGAAACACACCAAAACACCCAGACTGCAGACGAGTAAATAAACAATAATAAACACCTAACCTCAAAAACATTTACGCTCGCAATACGCCATACCTGGCCTTGGCTTTCGAAACTCGGCATTAGTCAAATAACCAACGTAGAGCTTGGCAAATGGTAAATGCCTTGTTAAATAACGAAATGTGAATGAAAAAACAGTTTTGTATTAAGTGCAATTTTAAAAGGAAGGATGCACTTAATACAAAACTGTTTTTTCATTCATATTTAAAAAGTGCACACAGCCTTCACACATTCTTTAAATAACGAAATGACATTCGCTTTAAATTAATGTTGCTAATTGCCTAGTCAACTAACTATCTGCCTGAATCTAATCTCGTCACTTGTCAAATGACTGGTGCAGAAATCGGCAAATGCGAAATCCCTAGGCAAATACAAAGGTTTGGTAATTTTTCAACATTTTGCTATTTGCCATGGCACTTAGCAACTGACTAGGCAAATGACTATTTGCCTGAATTTGCTTTATGCCTACGACATAATATCCAATCCATATGAATCTGAACATTTTTTAATCCTCTACATGAAATAAATATTTATGGCGGTTACTTTTATTCATTTATTTTGGTTTTTATTTAGAAATAAAAATATATTCTATTACAAATTTTCATATCAAATTTAAAATTTGCAAAACGTGATCCGATTGGTTGTGACGCTACATGACATGTCAATAAACGTTCTGTTATGATTGGTGTATCGTAAATTCGACTGTTAATTTATTTTCTTGATTATTTTCCGAAGATTGGGAGATTTCGTGGATAAAAAACATTGCATTTGATTAAAAAGACTTTTAAACAATGATCACAAGAACAGTCGGATAATTTGCTAAATAAAAACCCGATTATATTTTCTTTGTTGTCGAAAGTTGATGCAAATCCGATGACTGCTTATTTTTTTTAGATATC
This sequence comes from Philopedon plagiatum, assembly GCA_963971165.1. NCBI lineage: Eukaryota > Metazoa > Arthropoda > Insecta > Coleoptera > Curculionidae > Philopedon > Philopedon plagiatum. The sequence continues at coordinate 9,767,813 of OZ020196.1, read as the reverse complement.
CTGACTTTACCTACATCTGCATAAATTAAAGGTATAAAAGCCTTAAGGTATTTGTTTAAGATATAGTAACTACTATGTTCTACTAAGCTAAAATAGGTAATTTTTTTTACATTTCATTGCTATACTTTGGTAGTGGTAAATCATAACCCCAACGTTTATGTTCAATCTTTCGATAGGCCTATTATTTCACAAAAATAAATGTATAGCAAAATATGCTTACTTGAATTTGGCGGCATTAGCAGTTAATGTATGTAAATTTTTTTATTAACTTTTCGCTCCTTTCTTCAGATTTGGGCTGTTCTTGGCACACGAAAAACGAGTTTGATAGAGGACTTGTAGTGCATATTGGCACAATACAATACTTATCGAATACTTGTTAAAAAATTTCATTGTTTAATAAAAGGAATTATAAACAAATTACACTATAATCAAGAAACGAACACCATGCAGACAAACAGATCTATTTATATCACGGATATACAATTTCTGTTACTCAATATACACTCGATTATAAGTTCTTAAATTCATTTTTTCCTCCTAATTTTTGACAGGCGTGTTAATAATTGTTGTAAACAATACGATCGATAACGTACCTGTCAAAAATTCTGAGTAAAAAAAACACAATTGCATTTAGGAACTTAGCGAATGTGTGGTTTAGATATGTATCATCTAGTGTCACTTGACGGCGCGAGAAATTGGCGGATTTTTAAATTGGAATAAATTATGGCAAAAAGTAAAAGACACTTTAGTTAAATTATGATTTTCAAAATAATATTTTTAGATTCGTGATAACTTTCTTAAACGATTTATAAAATAAAAAAATACATGTATATTATGAAGAACAGCTTTGAAAATGAGGTGTTTCAATTTTCATGATAACAGTACATTATACTAGGAAGAGTATATTATATTTAAATTAAATACACTGTAAAAAATGTAGGCGAAAATTGCCTGGAAGCAGCCATAATCACGAACAGAGAACAAATTTACAAACCTGTTTTGTTTTTCTCTCAGTTTCCTCACGTGTAGTACATAAAAAACCTTTCGGGCTAATATAAAATATAATTATAGTTTAAATAGAAAGTCCAGTAAAGAAGTTTATGGGGTTTTCAATTAAAAAAAGAAAAATTATTTTTACCTACCACTTTTTTAAGTCAAAAAAATATTTATTTTCAAAACAACGGGTTTAACAGAGCATAGGAAAATTTTCTAAATGTTGCTATTCGAATTTTCTATTTAGATTTACAATAATGCACTACTGTAATGATAATTTAATAAGAAACATGTAATGGCATTTAAGTAAGCTGAATAGATAGTATAATAATTTAGAGTCAAGGTTAAAATCAAATATACAAGGTGTGCCAATCACTACCGCATTAGTTATGCCACATATCATCTCGATACTGCTCAGTATAAGCTGTAGGACTTATAGCAGAAATAAGTAGTCTTGTTTTTAACTGTTTATAAAAGTTCTTTATTTTATATAAAGATTGTAACGAAAAACAGAACAATATATACAAGATACTTAATAACCTTAACCTACACATAACCCGTTATGTGAAGGTTTCCTTTAATTTATTCAATCACAACTGTGAAAGAAATAACCCGTGACGAGAGCGCTTACTCGTAATAAAAATGAAAAGTGATGCTGCTTCCTAGACCGCTAAGAAACAAGTCATATCCACTTAACCATCGGCTGTTCCTTCAGTCGTTAAACGTTCACACGTTTTAGAACTTCCAGGAAGGGCCAAACACACAAACAAAGCCCTTAAAGTCTAAAACGTGCTAAAGTGAAAGTTGGCTGCCAAATCTTAAACTATGTATTTTTTTTGAAGAGGAACAGACAATGGTTGAAATATTAAGTTAGGAAACCTGAACATACTCCCCCTTGAAGCCTTCGCTTCAAACATCATAAATCTAATAAGTATATACTTATAGAACAAAAGAAAAAATAAATGTGTACAATACATTAAGTGTTAAATAAACTACCCTAGCCGACCCTTAGTTACAAAAAGGTCAAATTCCAGAAAAAAATAAATTTTAGACACAATAGAAACCTTACGCTTTCATTCCTATTAGTTAGACCTATCAACTTTCTAAAGTATATAACATGTTGCGTGACAAATGGAAAAGAAAAAGCCCATTCACATAAATAACAAGAAAATGTTATTTTACTTATCTTACCTACAATTATTACAGCTAATAAACAATACTATTTACTTAGGTTAACAATATATCTAAACAACTATAGCACAGCTTATTCCTCAACAGGTAAGGGACACACTTTAATAATAGGCCTGGTGAAAACTCCAGCCCTTGTTTTTAATTTAATTAGCCTAACTTTACCATCGGCCCCCGGTAAAATTTCAATTATTCTACCTAAAGGCCATCTTAGAGGAGGAACATTGTCCTCTTTTAACAAAACAAGTTGATCTAATTTTAAATTTTCTGTAGTTCTGAGCCATTTTGGTCGGTTTTGTAATTGATTTAAATATTCCACCGACCATCGTTTCCAAAAATGTTGTTGAATTTTTGTGCATTTTTGCCATATTGAAAGCCGGTTTTCCGGAACAGTGGTTGTATCCCTTTCTGGATAAGCAACAAGGCTTTCCCCTATTAAAAAATGCCCAGGAGTTAAGCAGAACAAATCCCCAGGATCATTTGAGAGTGGACACAAAGGCCGTGAGTTTAATATCGCCTCAATTTGTGCCAACACTGTACTAAATTCCTCGAATGTCAGTTTGGTTTCCCCAATAACTCGTAAAATATGAAATTTTGCGCTTTTTACAGCCGCTTCCCAAATTCCCCCCCAGTGTGGCGATCGAGGTGGAATACATTTCCATTGGGTACCTTTGCTTACAAAAAAATCTACAATATTATTTTCATTTTCCTTATTTTTAAAAAATACATATAGTTCGCGTAACTGATTTCTAGCGCCTAGGAAATTTGTCGCGTTGTCGCTATAAATTATTTTTGGGTTACCTCTCCGTGAAATAAAACGCTTAAATGTTAACAAGACTGCTTCACATGATAAACTTGTCACTAATTCTAAATGAATACATTTAGTAACCATACAAATAAAAACTACCATATATGCCTTTGTACATGATGCCCGCCTTGTCCTTGAATTTTTAATAAAGAATGGACCCCCAAAATCAATTCCTACATTCTCAAAAGCTCGAGTAGCCAACAGTCTGTCTTTAGGTAAATTCGCCATTATTTGTTGCGACGACTGTAAACTAAACCTAGCACATGTTACGCAACTCCTAGTATTTTTTTTAATTTCACGTAACCCATCATCCCAATCTAATTTTAACAGCCAAATTTTTTGCATAATCAATTTTGCAACTACAACTATGGGCGACACCAATCCTAACGGATCATAAATTTGTGCAATCACTGACAAAACATTCCGTTTTGTGATGCTAGTATTAATTTTCTGTGGTATAGAAATAGAGAATTCGTCAGGCGTTGAACTCCAAGAAATTCCTAAAACCTTATTTGAAACATCCTCCGATTTAATTTCGTAATCATTATTTACAGCATTAAATTTAACTAAAAAATCTTGTGAATTAGAACCCCACTTATGAAGCTTAAATTTTCCTAACCCCAATAACGTAATTAATTCATTACGTAATTCTAATAATGTATCCAAATCCATTGCACCGCTTAATATGTCATCTATATAACATTGATTAAAAATAGTATTTGCCGCTAGTGGAAACCTGTTTGAATTTTTTATACCTAATTCAAATAATACCCTTGTAGATAAAAATGGTGCAGTTTTGGTTCCATACGTCACTGTTTGTAATTCTATACATTGCAACCCTTGATTAGGTTGATCTCTCCATAAAATATTTTGCAAAAAGGTTTGTGACGGTTCTATTTTAATTTGGCGGTACATCTTCTCAATGTCAGCAGTTATTACATATTTAAATGACCGAAACCTACACAAAATGTCCACTAACTCCGGTTGAACCCTATAACCCTTTAACGTCACATCATTAAGAGAATAACCCGTTGAAGACTTCATAGAAGCATCAAAAACCACCCTTAGTTTTGTGGTCATACTCGACTCTTTAATAACACAATGATGCGGAAGAAAATATTTGTTAAACCCAAGACTATTTTTAAACGTTAGTGGGACATGTTTTGCGTGACCCAGTGACACATATTCATCAATAAACCCTTTATAATTTAAAAATAAATTATCATCCTTTAAGAATCGCTTTTCTAAACTTAAAAATCTCTTCTTCGCTAACGTAAAAGAATCACCCAATTTTTCATGTTCGTTATCTGTTTTTAGTAACATATTTACCTGAAAAGACCCATCCTCTAGAATCTTTGTGGTATTATTAAAAATAGCTTCCGCAAGCTCATCCTCAGAATTATTAATTTTACTACAACTAACTTCTTCGGATTCCCAGAACCTTTCCATCATTTTATTGATATCCAACGAACTTGTGGACAAAGAAACATTATTATCATAATTATTTGTACTTAAATGCCCAATAAATTCCTCAGATAAATTGCCCGCAATAACCCAACCAAAAAGTGTGTTTTGTAACACCGGCAAACCCCTACCTAATTTTATTATCTCTGGTGTGATTATATCGTAATAAATATCAGCACCGAGAAGTAGGTCAACTGACTTTTGTTTGTAAAATAAAGGATCAGCCAAATGCAAATCTGAAGGAATTTTAATTTTATTGATATCTATTTCTACTTGGGGCAGTTTCGATACAAAATTGTCCAGTACTGAACAAGATATACTAAGTTCGTGATTGTTGACATCCTTACAATTTCTTAAAGAGAGTGTAATGTCAATCATTTCATTACACGCCGCCCCTTTACCTGATATTCCCGAAATTTGAATAGTGCGTTTATAAGTGGGATATAGTAACCTTTCCGCTAATTTTGTTGTTATTAATGAACATTGTGCACCGCTGTCTAATAAAGCCGTCGCTATAACGGATTTTCCGTTCCTATTCAACAAACACACCTGTGTTGTAGCTAACATAACATAGTTAGACCTTCCTTGTGCCATTGCAGATAACGATTGAATTGAATTATTATTTAAAGAAATGTTATTTCCTCCTCCTGTTTGGTCATAAATATCTCCTGCAGTTGCGCTATCCTGAGATGCAGGAATTTCACTATGGGTCCCACTCATACTAGATTGGACATTATCGTGAGAACTGTTAGCAATAGCAACATTTCCGTTGCTGCTATGACCCTGACTACCATTTTGACCCCTTGAAAAATGCAATAAAGTGTTATGACCACCCTTACAAATGAAACACCCTGGCTTAGTACAGGTTTGCACAAAATGTGGCAAAAGACACTTATAACACAATTTATTTGTAGTTACAAATTGTCGTCGTTGGTCAACCGACAACGATTTAAATTTAAAACATTTACTAATATTATGATTAGTAACCTTACAATAGCAACATTTTATCCCTGTGTAAGCTCCCTTGTGCTCCGTGGTTTTTGTATTTAAATTAATAAATTTCCCTTTACTTTCCGGGACCCCTAAATTTTCTAATGCGATACACTGCTTTTCCAGAAAACCCAAAAATGCCTTCAATGTAGGCAGTGCACTACTTCCTCTGTCAAATTCAAATGCTTGTTTAGTTTGGAAATCCAATTTTTCAGTTAATAAATAAATTAAAATCAAATCCCAGGCCTCTATTGGGACACTCAATTTTTTTAAAGCTTCAATATGCTGATTTATTGTTGTAATGAATTCCCGTAAGTTATTTCCCGTACACCTATTCATAGACGGAATTTCCACCAGTGCCTTAATGTGTGCATTGACAACAAATAATTTATTCTCATACCTATTTTTTAAAGTGTATAGAGCTATATTAAAATTATCGTTAGTTAAAGGTAAATTTTCGACCAATTTTAAAGGCTCCCCCTTTAGGGAGGATTTTAAGTAAATAAACTTTTGTATATCAGATAATTGTGTGTTATCGAAAATCAGTGCAGTAAATAAATCGTTAAAACTACTCCAATCGGAAAATTTACCATTAAAAACTGGAATGGAGAGTTCTGGAACCTTAACATAATTATTTTGAACCTGTAATGGCACAGGAGAGCTAGAGCTTGAACTAGAATTTGTTACACTGTTACTTCCTAAACTTCTTTTAATTAGTGCAGATATATTTAGGTATTTGGTTTCAACGTTAGCTCTATCATTCAAATTAGTATCAGAATCACCCAGGTCTTCAATTTTACCTTGAACTTCCGAGTACCCCTTGAAAGCTTCATTTAAAATGTTTTGCCTAACTTCAAAATCACAGGCTTCTACATTATGCTCAGCTATACTTTTGTTTATAAAAGTTTCCACCCTAGTAATTGTGCCCTTAAAAGCAGCCCTTTGTTTAATTAAGCTTTCCATTTTTAAAGAAAGAGAAAAAAAAATGTAATATAATTTCCCAAACACAAAATATCTTATAAAAAGAAAGATTACCTAAAACAATAAAATGACCTAACTAATCTAAGAAACCAATGTCAAAAAAAAATAATAATAATAATGCACCAAAGTAACAAATAGGTAAAATGTCAAAATAACAGTCCAAAAATCAATCAAAAAATAATAAAATGGTTTTATCTAACCTTAGAGTCCGACGACCTTCATAAAACACTGTACACACACCGCACATAAATCTCCCATTACCTCGAACTCCAATCTGCACTCCTTGTTGTACCCGTACCTTCTTTATTACTCAGAAGATTTCCAATGTGTCTCCAGATCCACCTGGAGATTTCCAACTTTACAACGTTTCGTTTAAAACGAAAAACACCAAAACCCGGTTACTTGGATCCGGCTCGAAGGACCATTTAATATGTGCCAATCACTACCGCATTAGTTATGCCACATATCATCTCGATACTGCTCAGTATAAGCTGTAGGACTTATAGCAGAAATAAGTAGTCTTGTTTTTAACTGTTTATAAAAGTTCTTTATTTTATATAAAGATTGTAACGAAAAACAGAACAATATATACAAGATACTTATAATAACCTTAACCTACACATAACCCGTTATGTGAAGGTTTCCTTTAATTTATTCAATCACAACTGTGAAAGAAATAACCCGTGACGAGAGCGCTTACTCGTAATAAAAATGAAAAGTGATGCTGCTTCCTAGACCGCTAAGAAACAAGTCATATCCACTTAACCATCGGCTGTTCCTTCAGTCGTTAAACGTTCACACGTTTTAGAACTTCCAGGAAGGGCCAAACACACAAACAAAGCCCTTAAAGTCTAAAACGTGCTAAAGTGAAAGTTGGCTGCCAAATCTTAAACTATGTATTTTTTTTGAAGAGGAACAGACAATGGTTGAAATATTAAGTTAGGAAACCTGAACACAAGGCAACGTCGCTTTCTCACCGGAACACGTGCCTTCCTCTTGTTCATTGATGACTGAAAGATTTTTTAAGGCGTAATGACGTGTGGGTAACGTTCCATGCAGGTCAGAATATACAGTATGTCCGCGGATGAGGTTTAGAATAGGACAAATGGACCACATTTTGCTTGTAAAATAAATAAGATTCACGCTATGAAAAATTTAAATTTTTATACAGGGAGCATAAAAAATAGGTGAACGTTATTTTGCGTATGAGTAAATATATACCTTGTTTACCATTTCCCACAATGCAAAGGCTTCGGTCGAAATTACCTACAGAACTTTGGCCTAAATAACTATAAATGTAGCTGTTTCGGCTCAGACCCTGGACCAAAGTAAAATTTTTAAAACTTGGTGTTAAAAAGAAAAGTTTATTGAAAATTTTCTCATATCAATCAACAGACAAAAATATTTACGGAAATAAAAAAGTATGTAAATAAAATAGGTAGTCTCAAATAATCAATCAATTGCTTTAGTATAATTATAAATAAGTAAATGCATAAGCAACAATGCATATTGAAATTCAAACATATTTTTGACATTAATCCCCTCCTTCCCTTTTGAGGAGTGCGGGGTGAATTTGGAATTTTTAAATGGGATTATGTACTTTTATTTATTAAATTCGAATCGACGTAAAGAAACTACGTATGTGTAAAAAAATTTGATTTGCTCTTTCAGTTACGGAATTATGATTTACTTGGTTATAATATTAAAAAAATATTTACCAGTTAATTTCAACTCATTCAATTTATCGTCTGTCATGTTTAAGAAGTTTTTCGAAATGTACCCCTATAACTTTCGACACTTTTTTACTTTTTTTTTAAATGAATTTCGCAGCCGCTGTAACATTTCAGGTGCCACTAATAAGCAGGCAAAGCGGATTCGGTCTTTCGTATCATCTAAAGTTGTAGGTGTTGCGACGCACTTTGTTCAATAAAAAGTGTTTGATTAAAAACCGTCAAAGATACTATGATGAGTATCATTGACCAAGTACTTACCGCTTAAACTAGAAAAATTCAGGAAGATACTCTAAGAGAGAAACAGAAACAGCAGGGTGTCTTGCGTGAAGCAAGCTGTAGTAGAGCGCGTGCAAATTAGCCCTCAGCTCAGCCAGATAGGCTCGATTGGACGCCACCAGTTTTTTACAGCGACACAAACTGGAAGTCGCCTAGGTGGTCGAGGAACCTGCTTCAACACGCAACAATCCTGCTATTCATAATTTAAAATTCAAAAAAAACATAGGGCACAGTGAGCTGGATAAAAACAACGTAATAAGTTTACCCTATATACATATATTTACACAAAAAAGGTGTACAAATATTGTTCACAAAAAAAAAATTAACAAATCGGGCGATTTTGCCTCCGCAAAATAATTAAATTAAAATAAAAAAAAAGGAAATAACTTCCTGAGGAAGCCTGTCCTCAAATACAGAATCATAGGGTGGATCCTTAACACCCACCGAAGGAAGAAATTAGGGATGTTTTGTAGCCCCTACGGAAGAAAACTAATAGGGACGCTTGTAGCCCCTACGGAAGACAATTAAGAGGGACGCCTTGTAGCCCCTACGGAAGAAGTAGGGATGGTTCGTAGCCCCTACCAAAGACAATAGGGGTATTTGTAGCCCCTACGGAAGACCCTAGGAACAAACAATTCCTAGTAGTTACACTAATTAAAATTTAATTAATAAAAAAAAGGTATACGTTACGTTAATAAAAAAAATCAGAAGTTACGTTAACAGAAAAGATTACTACTAATAAAAGAGAAGGTAATTATTTGCAAAATTTAAACGAGCTTAAGATATGATTAAAAGGTTACGTTAATAAAAAAGTTAATATCTGGAGAAAAAAAAATTTACCGGACCTAATCCGCAAAATTTAATTATTTTTTTTATTAATTAATTAATTAATTTAATATTAAAAGAGAAAGCCATTGGCTTGAACAGAATCGCAAAATTTAGATAAGTAAAAAAATATTTTAAAATAAGAAGCTACGTTAATATCAAAAAAGGTACTAAAAATAGAAAGTAATGATGATAACCCACTTGCAAAATTTAAGCAAGCTTAAGATAATATAAAAAAAGAAGTTATGTTAATAAACAAAATAAATTATTATTAAAGGGCATCAATAACTAAATTTTAAAGTTCATTTACTTTAACGATAATCGTTAATATTTACAAAAACTAAATGTCCATTAACTGACCAATTTAACGCTGTATTATGCTACCTTACATTAACAATAAAGATAATAAAGGTACAGCAAAAGCAAAATAATTGATAACTAAATTATGAGTTCACGAAGATTACAAGTATAAACAAAGAATAAGGCTTAAGCGTAGCCGGTAAAAATAACTAAACAAAAGGTGGAGCCCCATTTAGCTTGACTTAAGAGCTAAGTGCTCAGCACTAATTCAGTAAACCGTAACAATGTAAGATAACATAAAAAAAGGCATATATGGAGAAACCGTTTAAATAGAAATAATCAAAAATACACCGCTTATGTACATTTATAAGAACACAAATGTTAAATTGAAAGCAGAATATACCGCTAGTGTGCATCTATCACAAATTTAGATTTAATTAGTGTGTAACTTTTGTGTTTATGACCGTAAATGAATGAATAAATAAATAAATAAAAACACAAAGCTTAAATCACAAGCAAATAAATTGCTACCATAAAACTACTTACTACTCTAGGTTCCAAATGCAGGTTTAACTAATTATAAAGCATCTATTTAACTAAACTACCCTGAGTTCCAAACAGTATAAAATAATTAAATAAAGAACTTTGTGCTACCTATCTGGAATATTATTTAAGTACATCTACACAAATTAATAAATTTAAAAAAAAAACGCTGACTATACTTCACGCTTTAATTTTTCAGTCTGTGGTATATGACAGGCTTGTCAACATGGCGTTTACGCTAACAAATTATAGTGTCAGAACTAAATAGTACCACAAATTCCCCTATATGAATATTGAAATTATAATTATAGGTAGCAAGCCCCCTGCAAATGATTCGATAGCATCAAGCCGATAAAAAAAGGTCTTGATAAAACTACTGTATATTAAGTGATTATAGACATAATAGATTCTAAACATTATTCGAGCTTCTAAAAGAATGCGAATTAGGTAAAGTAATATTTACACTGAAGCAACTGAGAAGCTTGATTATTATAATTCAAAACATCACGTAGCACGCAGCTACCCAAAAAAACTAGCCTTAGAAAATAGTACTGTGAAGCAGCATGTCGATAGCTACGATTCGATAAAATTTTAATTAAAATTTATGGGCTTAAAAAAAATATAGGCGATTAAGTATTTGAGAAACACGGGGCAAAAACTTTAAGGTTTAACTTACCTCCTAACAAAGAGGGCTTGAAATTCAAAACTCTACAGATAAAACACCAAAAACGGGGCAGCTACCAGCGGTCTCCAGATCGTCAGGCCGATGTAATGGCTGAAGGAAATAAAAGAAAGAAAACCCTTAGTACTTGGAAAATCTACCATGCACGTGGCATCGCGATGCTGACTAGCAAAAAACCATATTTTTAAAAAAAAAAACCTGGCTCACCTGATATGATGGTAACGAACGAAGTTGCAGATAAAATCTTGCCCAGCAGGCAATAATTCAGCAGATGAATTTTAATCGCAGTCCCGGAACTTAATCCATAAACTTGAGCCGTCAAAATGGCTGAAACCGACACCGCGATACTGCAATCTTCCTCGAAGACCAAGGTGGAAATGCTGGCCCGCCCTATTTATTTATTTATTTGGGTTCTATGGGTTCATATGAGGGACTAAGAGTTAAAAAAATTTAAGATGCAGTGTTGCAAACTGGGTACCTATACTTTTAGTTTTATGAAAAGAAAATTCTTTTTATAGACTCAAATTAATATTATTCAGAATCCATATCTTCTTCGTCCTAATCAGTATCCGACGTGTCTATGTCTGAGTTAGTGTTGTAAATATCCCTATTCTTTATATATCGGGATAATACGGAATCGAAATCAACTAATATTCGTATCCATCATCCGAATACGTATCCATTTCTTGAACTGCGCGAAAGCGTTTTCAAAACATGTATATTCGGAATTATTTCGGATACGGGTAGATAGGTGGATGCGATCATATGATTCGAAGTCGAAGGTTAGGGATAGTAAGGCACCGTCGTTCGTTCTCGTTTGAATTCGGTTCTGGTGAGGCGAGCCCATATGATACCCGGTAACTCGGATAAGTATGCTATCTTTTTTTAGGAAATGTCATTAGAAAGAGAAAGCATAAGATCAAGTATGCTAAATCGCAGACCGTGTTGTTCGCTTACACTCGATCCCGATTCCGTTTTCTCTTTGCACTTTTTATTAGTAACCACCCGAACGCGTATTTATTTTGATTCGGGATCCGTATTCAAGTTCTCGGCCGGTTACGAATAATACGGATTCTTTTAATATTCGTATCCAACAGATTTTTGAATACGTATCCTTAAATCACTAGTCTGAGTCAGCATATGAAATACTTTCCTCATCCATTTCACTCTGTGATGTTTCATCTGTCTCAGTGTCTGACAGACATTTTCTCTTATTTTCTCTTTTGGGGATTAATATTTTCATCAGGAACAAATACTTGAACGGATGTAGGAGTCAAAATACTATTCTGGTTTAGTAAAACCTGACAGGAAATTTGTTGCTCAAGGCTTTCTAATAATAATATAAGTATTATTACTAGTTTTAACAATATAAATAGTTTTAGGCAGGTAAATAACATTTGGGCAGATATATACCCGGGTAAATACCCAATTTTTATTTACCACCCCGCATCGCTATATTTAAATGAAATTATCAAGAACAGTTTATACAAACAGTATAATAAACTGGTTAAAGTTTATGAAGTAATCGCAAGGGCAACGATATGCAGTTGTAGCTCGTAGAACGGTTTCCAAAATTAAAACAATGTAATAGAATGTATGAAATTTTGGAAAAATATAAATTTATATTTCTATCACTGAATGGCTTGTGTTTTGGGAACTATTTCTATATAAGATTCTTTTTAATGGTTGAGAACTCAGGATATTGCATGGGATTGTGTCACAAAACTTTATATCAAGTAAATACAGTGAAATTGCCAACAAATTATGGGTGGGATGTGAGCATTATAAAGAGATATGAAATATCAAATTCCTAACCATCCCTGAAATATGTGCTGAACATTATTTATTCAATAACATTCTCTTTTGTTTCAGAAGCATGGCACCACTAGCAGCATGGAGTAATCAACCTGAAGAACACAAAAGAAATCTGGAAGCCCTCGCTAGAGCGGGAACCTGGTATAAGAATCCGCCTGAGCTCGACCAAAATGACGATGCCAGCTACAAACGGAGTATTGCTAATTTGGCAAAAAACGGCCAACCGCCTTTAATACCACTGCCAATAGAAAATCAGAAGCGTGGTAAGATGCTTATAATTTTTCATATTTTGCATTATGATCAGAACAATAATTTATTAACAAACTTCAACAAGTAAAATTCCTAAAGGAATTGGAATTTTTCATAAGATTCTTGACGATTATGTTATTAAAATTCTTTTCTCCAAATGGCCCACACTTATTAAATAATGGGTTTATTACTGCACACAGCAAAATAAAAATAAACCTGCCTTTTAACAAATGGGCCAAGAATGAAGAAAATAGAATGAATATGGATGCTTTTAAACAGTTTTAAAAAATAAGCATGTAAAAGTGTGAAGTTGGTAACCCATGAGGGTGAATCTCGTGACAAGAGCCGAAGACAAGCGGAAGATCATTTTAACGTGGTCAAATTCTAGATTCAAGTATTATTTCCTCCCTTGGATATTTACTCTTCATCATTTCGAGTCGCAAATAAACATTATCTACGGAAGGAAATGTTGCACTTTCCTTCCCTGTTATACAAATAACTTATCACAGTTTTACAGAATAGAGCACATAACTTACCAGTTTTGGAAGGCCTATTCAGAATCCGGAGACGTGGTTTTACAGCCGTGACAAAAATTTCATTTCGGTTTTTCTAATAACAAATTATTTACGGTTGTTATTTTTGACACTCAAACAATAGTAATTAAATTTAAATTTAGTTACGTTTACTGCATAGATACACTTCTAAAAATAACAAATTACCAATAACGTTATCTAACAAAAACTGAAACTAAATTTTGATTAAATATGGCGTCCTTTGTCACCATGGCGTGATGATAATTTTTGAACTATTTTGATTTGCGATAAAACGGCGTTTAACGCAGCGTTCTGAATTTTTTATTCTATGCTGAATGATTTTGTTATTAAAATAGCTATTTACCTAACAAGTGCGGAAAATGAATTTTTTCGCACGAGTCTGCCGTTCACCGAACGACGCGTAGCGGAGTTAGGTGAAGCAGCCGAGTGCGGAAAAACATTTTCCGCAAGTGTTAGGTACAATAGTTTTTCTACGAGCGTGAGGAAAGTCAACAGAATTAATCAAAAGTTGAGATATTTTTATTGATTTTTCTGGTAACAGGTCCGTTTTCACATTTTCTGCTATCAGAAGAATCTCATCGGAAACTCCCTCGCTGGTATTTTCATCGATTCCCTCGAGACAAATATTCATTTTTAATGAGGATTCACTTATTCACGAGCAAAATATTTTAGAAATGCACTGACAGTTTTCTGACAATAAACAAACAAAAATGAAAGTAAATAGCTGGTTAGTTACACATGGTAACTAGAGCATTTCGCAACCACCATAATATACCGGCTTATTATTAATTTGATATATTGAGGTGGAAAATTATTTCCACACGGTGCGGAAAATTATTTCCACACGGTGCGGGAAAATTAATTTTCCACACTAAAATGTGTGTGGAAAATTCAATTTTCCGCCCGCTCGTAGAAAAAATTATTTCCGGGTTAGTCTGTGCCTGTAAAGTAATTGACACATTACTGGATAGTCCTTAGAATTGAAATAGTTATTTTTGTATTAAGTGCGTGAAGTGAGTGTTTTTTTAATGGCATATGAGAGTGTCAATTTTTTGCCGAGACCGCAGGTCGAGGCGAAAAATTCTCTCGAATGTGCCATTAAAACACGAATTTCACAAACGAAATACAAACAACATTTTTTGTACAACTGAAAGTTTGAATTAATCGGTAAAATAGTATATTATAATAAAAATTTTACCATATAATTTCACATAATCAAGTTAACAGCCCTGTCGTTACTATAGAAATGGTTTGTTGGCACGTTGCTTGTTTTGTTGTCATACGTTGATAGCTGTTCATATTTATTGCAATTTTTTAAATAAATAGTATAAGTACTTAAAATGGATGTAGATTACGATAGTGATAGCGAGATTCCTTCAGATATAGCCGATATAGCAAATTCGGCTATAGCTAACATGTTACCGGCGAAATCAAAATTTATATACGAGAAAAATTATAACCAATTCCGTGAATGGTGCGGCAAGAAAAATATACAAAAAGTGTCTGAAAAGGTACTTATATGCTATTTTGAGGAGAAATCAAAAACTGTAAAACCTTCTACTTTATGGAGTGTCTACTCAATGTTGAAGAGTATGTTGAATGTTAAAGAAAATATTGATATAAAGAAGAGAACTTTTCAAGGAATATCTAGCGTTTCTGATCAGCAGCAAGGTGGACTAGCTTCGGGAATTAATATTGGAAGCAATTGTTCGAACTTCACCATCAATTATTATTGTAACAAATGAGATTTTTTGGTAGTTGGTAATTAATTAGTAAATTTGTACAAAAAAATTCAATACATTTTTTAAAAAGTAATGTTTTATCGTTTTTTTTGTAAATCATTTTTCCAGTTAAAAAAAGTCTTTTTTTCACCGTGAAAAAAAGTCTTTTTTTCACTGTTAAAAAAACAAAAGGTTTACGTATCGATAGCGATGAAAAAATGTCAACTTTTTTTGACAGTTGTACAAAAATTAATATTTATTTTAAAATGCGCTAAAACTGAACGTATGATTAAATAGTTATGGCTAAACAAGATTACTCCAATCTATTTAGGTATAGAAGCTTTAGCCAGAAATGGAGACTTACATCGGCGCCAGAACTATCAGGAATTCAGGTCCCTACTGGAAGCCCTGTACGACAAGAGGAACGTGGCGGGTCTAGCGAGGAGTTACAACTTTCCAGTAGGAAACACCGCAGGTTTCGGTAAACGGACAGTCAGTAGTCTGGCTAAAAATGGAGATCTTCCTTATGTTTATGGAAAGAGAAATGTCCAGTCTTTGGCCCGGGACGGGGCCCTTGGGAAAAGATCCACAGGTAACTAATTATTAAAGAAAAATGCATCCAGTATCTACTCTTTGGGGGTACATGTAAACAAATCTGTTTGAAAATCTAGAATTATCTGATCATCTAAAGATGCCTACCGTACTGACGAGTACCAAAGAGTTTTAAATCAGTTCGCAGGGAGCGACAACCCACCAATAAAGATTGATTTCTTCTTCCTAGTAGACAAATCACGTCAAATCCTGCTATGTAATACAGCGGTTGGAGGAGCATATGGCCCAGGGCAGCTGTTCTAGGATTATTTGTTTATCCTTTATTATTTAGGGCATCTTCAGAAAATTCCAGATTTTCACCCATATTTATTTACTTAATAATTGTTAATTATCTTATTTAATTGGTGCTTATCGAATAAATCTTTTTTTAAAATCTAAATTTAATAATCTGATAACAGTGGGTATAAAAATTACATACAAGCTCCTTTTGTTCTGAGATCTACAATTTAAAATGATCTTTTTGGTCATACAACATCGCAGCTCTTCGTCCCTGAATGTTATCTTGGTTTTGTCGAGCTCTAAACCATCTTTCTGCTAGTTAGTGTAACGTTTAGATGGTTATTAACTTTAATGGAGTAATAATCTATTAGGAAATGCTATATTTTGCCCCTATAAGAACATCATAGCTAACTATTACCATTGGTCTCTTAATATTTTTATAGCTAATGTCACACTGAACAACAGTTTCTTCCTAACATTGTGGGAATTGGTTCCTAAATCCTAAGAAAAACGCAGATCTACAAGTCTTTGTGCAGCGGAACTCTGTATGGCACTTAGCATTCTTAATTTGTGTTCAAAAGAAAGCTTTTGAATAATTCAGTGATGCAGATTTACGGGAAAACGCTCTTCTCTGGCCCTCCGACGTATTCTGATCGATCTCTTTTCTACAGATATGTGTATTGTTCCGCTCTCTGGTTGGGTTTGTTAAGGTTTCCGGTATCAAGATTAATAAGGAATATGCATGTATTTTTTATTATATAAATGCTTTTAGGGAGTCATTACAAAGCCAAAAACTATATTTTATAGAAAATTAGTAGGAAACTTTAACTAAAAAAAAAAATTACTTTGCGGTATAGTTTGTTACAAATTAGAAATCAGTCATTTTCTGAGTGACGTCAGGAGATAAGCAAAAATAAGTGTCAATCCGTGAGAGTCCAAAAGCAAATATAGGCATTTTCTCGTACGACTGTACCTATCCCAATTGAATTACCAAACGGGTTGTTATTATTTGTAATATTGTATGTTTCGGAGTAGCAAAATGTCAGTCTACAAGACCTAAAGTTGAACAGATTTGTTATGCAACATGAAAAAACATCCACATGTCCTAGCGTCATATAGTCTATCCGATTTATTTTTTCCTCTTGGCAAAACACGAACCAATTAAACGAGGAATTTAACTTCGGAAACAAAGGTGTGCGTTAGACAAGTAGCATGTGGAGAGACGCCTAATTTGCCTAGACAGTAAGTGTTGGACTTGTTACGGTTGTTTTTTTTTATTACAATGTAATATGTGTATAGTTTTAATTAAACAATGAAATCCATTAACACACTGAAGTATAAATGTGCACAAATATCACTGCAAGTGCTCTGAAAGTTCCATTTTTCACGTGGCCAAAGGAGCCGATGTTGGAAGAAAGTACATACCTAGTGCCAAGTAAATCAAAAATGTTTCATACATAACTACCATTAAAGGTCAGTATCATCAAATTTAAGTAAGAATACGCTAGACGTTTATTTTTATGTTACAATAAACTATTTGTAACGAAATTTTAAAGATGAATAAGCGGCCATCCACGATGCAAGCATTAACTTTCTGCAAATTATCCGATTGTCCTTGCACAACGTTCATTCCGGTCATTGCTATACAGGGTGTTCCGAAACTATTGTGCCAAAAATTAAGAGATGGTAGATCTAGCCAAAACAAACGTTTTTTACTTATAAACCCATGGGCGCATGCGCTTTTGTTAGGTGATAATAGCGCATTAAAATCCGCGCAGTGGTAGCCACCTTGCACACGGAAAAACGTGTTTGTAACAGAAACCGTCTTATTAAATAATAAAAAACCCAAGGACTGCTTCCAGAATTTATTAAAAAAATTTATTTACATTAAAAGATGCTCAAAATTACGACCACCAGCCTCAATGCATGCGTGACAGTGCCGTAGCATAGCCTCCGAAACACGTTGAAAAATTCCTGGCGTTTCGTGAATTTCAGCAGCTGCTGCAACAATCCTTCCTACTAACTCTTCCTCTGTTTCAACTGGAGTGTTGTACACAAGAGCTTTCATGTGACCCCATAAAAAAAGTCGCATTCGATCAGGTCTGGTGAACGTGGAGGCCATGTAATTGGTGCGCCCCTACCAATCTCTCTTTCCGGGTATGTTTGGTTGAGATGTTCCCTTACGGCTAACGAGTAATGTGGTGGGGCTCCGTCGTGTTGGTACCACATGTTTTGTCTGACATACAGGGGAACAGTTTCTAACAGTTCTGGAAGCGTTTCCTGCAGAAATATCAAGTAGATTTCTCCATTTAGTCGTTCTGGCAAGAGGTACGGGCCAACCAGAGTGTTGTGAACAAGTCCGGCCCAAACATTCACCCCAAATTTTTGCTGAAAACCACGCAGGTGCATAGCGTGGGGGTTTTCTTCAGCCCAAACGTGGCTACTGCGGCTGGTGAAGATCCCTTCGCGGGTAAAGGCGGCTTCGTCGGTAAACATCACCAAAGACGAAAATTCGGCGTCACGCCTCATTTGTTGTAAATACCATTGAGCGAATTCTATCCGGAGGGGATAATCCTCAGGTTGAAGTCCGTGCACATTTTGCCTATAAAATGGATGCAGCTGTTGTTCGTGTAAAACCTCCCACACACGAACGTAGTTAATTCCCAACGAGTGCGCTACAGCTCGGGTACTTGTGCAATGAGTTTCCTCAATTTGCGCTAAGATTGCCTCTTCCGTACCTGGTACACGCACTGTGCGTGGTGTTCCCCCCGTATTATGAGACTTCTGCAATTGAAATTTGATTCGTTGCGATAAACAGTCTGGATGTAAACATTTTATTACTAGGACTTACCTGCAAAGATCCGGTTTCTCGCAGTCTTGAATGCAAACGTACAAATAGCCCCCGGCTTGGGAAGCGCCGCTGCGGAAAGCGTTCTTGGTAAATCCGGAACGCTCTTCTTCCATTGCCACCAGCTGCACCGTAAGCCAGGTGTAGGTCTACTAATTCAGCAAATGTAAAATTCGGCATCTTAAAAGGGCACACTACAGGTTAGGTTTGTACCCACTGGCGCGACGTTAATAAAGTCTAGTCGTAGAAATAAATCAGGAGTGCGCGTACAGAGCGAGTGACGAGTGCTTGTCGCGTGACGTCATTGCTAGTCAGTCATGAATCACGTCGTTTTACTAATAGTTTTGTAACACTGTTTAGGATTAAGACTTATAATACAAAGAAGAGATAAGACTTTATTAATACTGTTTAAGATACGACCAGACTCTTGTTGCATCAACACTTAACACTTGTGACACCTGTACCGAAACAAGGCGCATGCGCCTATGGGTTTATAAGCAAAACAAGTTTAATTTGGTGAGATCTATCAACCCCTAAATTTTGGCACAATAGTTTCGGAACACCCTGGATACATTCCTTTTATTCAAATGTAATGTCTCAATCAAAATAATCAAAAAAAAAATTATCACTGGAATTCACCATGTACCAGTCATTATAAAACATTTATTTACATGGCATGTGGCGTCACAACCAATAGTATTACGTTTCTCAAGTTTTGAGTTTTGCATGAAAGTTAGTAGTGTAAATCTTTTTTTTTATTATTCAAGACCAAATGAATAGATTAAAACAACCACCATAAATAACTTATATCGAGAATATAAAAAAATATATTTCAGGTTTGTTTGGTTATATGTATATTCCCTGTTGAATAAAATTGATTGATTGGTACAACAGGTTTAGGTTTGAAGGTTTGAACATCCTTCCCACAGCAGCAAACAACCTGTGTTGGGGTTGTCCTTATCTTTTTACTAGTTCAACCTTTCTTAAGTAGTTGGGTCACCTCCAAAGAGTTTGGCTGTTTTCTCCTATTCATTACATAGTCTGCTCAGGGATATACCCTAATACAAGCTTATCGTATGCACATTAAGATGCAGTAAACAGTCATCAGGACCTTCACATGCCTTAGTTAATCCCTGTTGAGTTTCAGGATTTTCGTAGTCAGTGTCTCAACAACTAGCCTCTTCTGTTTTTTTATTTTCCAGCAAGACGGCAAGAGGCGCATTCATCTCTTAGTGGCTCAGCTACCGAACCAAGTTCCTAATTTTTTCGGTCCAGAGTGTTTTGAAGTAGAATATTTAGTTGCTTTCTGGACCATTCCAATTCATGAAATATATGATAATCAATCCCCCTTCCAACATCCTAATTCCTTTTACCATATTCACATTCCACATGCGCAAAAGAGAGTAGCTTTTCTTCCCACTCCTCTCTCCCTAGCGGTAGTCCATTGTAATCACATTTAGTAAATTTTACAGGCACTCAAACAATTTCTTCAAAAAAGTCGTTTTTTTTTTTTAAATTTATACATAAGACCTCCCTTCTAAAGAAGTCAAATTTATTATGTCTAGATTTTCCTGAAAATAGGTATCCTTGTCAATTTGATACCGGAGAAAACGAAAAAAACATCCATTTCGTCCTATCTCTTCGGGAAATATATTTTTCGCTCAGAGAGCAACAAGCGATCCTGCTACCTCTCTCTCTTTTACTACCTCTCCGCTCTCTTATGCTACCTCTCACCACCCCTCTCTCTTCTTCCTCTCATCTCTCTTATGCTACCTCTCGCTCTCTCCCTACCACCTCTGTTATGTTACTTCTCACTCTCTCCCTATGCTACGTCTCGCACACAAGCTATCCTCCTACAATATTTACATTCTACATGCGTAGAAGAGAGCAGCTCCCCACTTCTCTCCCACTCCTCGTCCTACCACTTTCACATGCTACACAAGCTATCCTCGTTCCACTCCTCAACCCGCTATCTTATGCTACCTCTCGTTCTCTCCCTACCACCCCTCTCTTTCTCATACTGCCTGTCGCACACAAACTGTCTTCCTACCGTTTTCTAAATCCTCCGCCACCCTTTTCCACTTATTATTTTACTGCTATAAATTATCTAAGATATAATATAACAAAATTCAGAAATATGAATAAATCAGTGCCAGTAGAAAAGGAATACATTCTTAAATATATAAATAAATAAATATTTATTTTCACTAAACTTATAATGTAAGCATGTGATATTGCCAGGGAGAGATATAAAGACAAAAATTTCACATATAAAAACTAACAACACTGCCTGTAAAAATATATGCATAAAATAAATATAGAACAAATTATTATCCGGTGGCAAAGTTTAATTTGCTAAAAGAAACGTTTATTAGTTCAAACAAGAAAAAAATACTAAGGATACACCTCATTCGAATCGAAAGAACAGATATTCCTGAACAGAATAAAATGCATTTCTGCAACAAAGCATTTTCTTTACCTTAGACCTAAATTAATTCAAATTTGAAAGTTGCTTTATGCGTAATGGTAGGTTGTTAAAAAGTTTGACGTGTACCTAGTACAAGGGGGCTGCTTGTTCGGCGCTTAATCTATGAAAGGGAATGTTTATGTTAGAATTATCTATTAGGTTATACCGTTCATTATTATCTCTAGTGATCTCAAAATTACTAAAGTCAGACTTGACAAGAATTACGCAATTGAATATGAAAAGACACAGAAATGTGAAAATACCCAACTACGCAAATAAATTTTTACACGAAGTTGTTCTAGATATAAAAAATAATGTTCGAATAATTTTTCTGTTGTATTTAAGTTTCTTAAATCCTAGCGCAATGTCTTCAAGCTAGGATAGCATAATTAAGACAAGACTGAATGTAAGAATAATAATAAAGTATTAACACATATCGACCTACCCTACTTCTTAATTGCCATATTGCAAAACAGCGGCATGCAATTTTTTTCAAAACATAATCTATTTGATGGAACCGTCTAAGTTTCGAGTCAAGAAAAACGTCCAAAAATTTGGCAACTTACCTCTGCTCAATAGATTTTTCATTAAATATGACAAAAATGCTCTTATTTAGCTGTCTCAAGGAAAACAGTACTAAATCAGTTTTTTATTGATTTAATATTAGGCCATTGCTTTGGAAAATAATCTTTAATGTTAGCAATATTTGCATTTTCCACTAAGGTCGTCCATGTCCATACCTGATGAAACTATGGACATATCTTCCGCAGAAAGTGACAGGTACGTCGTTTTGGAGTTATTATAAAAAATACAGTTTATAAATATAATAAACAAAGGAGCCCCCAGTAGACTGAGAATTTAGTTTACTTCTACTTACCCTCCAAAGTTTAATAAAAATTCAAAAGTTTTGAGAAATTCAAAATTTAATCCGCGTAATGAGTCGAGCTGAATGCGAGAGACTTGTGCATGCGAGCCAAAAATGCCCTAGCTCAAATGCCAGAGAGATTGGGGTGGGTTTATGAGGGCGCCACTGTTTTTGAGCCGGGTTAAAAACAGAAACCCTCCAAGGTACCGTTGGGACCTCGCTTTCAAGTCACTCAGAAACTACAGTCAACATAAAGAAAAATTATCTCGAAACTACGATGTCCGGTGAGTCAAATAAAACACGAATTTAAAAACAAATTTACAATTTATTTACACGCTCAATCAGCTCCAAGAATAAAAAAAAAACAACTATTGATTTTAAAAAAATGTGACGAATTAAATTGTGAAGGAACGAATTGATCCGCTTCTCATACGTGACCTCACAAGTCATAAAGCCTTAAGCGCAAAATAGGAATAGAAAAGAAATGTACCGTCGTATAGGTAACTGATACCTACTGTCACACAGGTATTTGAAAATAAGTTGCTCCGCAATGGAGAATAAGAACAATAATGTTAGCCGACTAATGACGAAGGGGTGACAGTGATCAGTCAACTACACTGAGAAAAGGATTTAAACAATTGATCATAAGAAAAATAAATAAAGGTTTAAATATAAATATTGAACGGTTGCCTGAGAGTTGGCTGCTGTCCTCCGAAGGAGATGTTCAGGCCCAAGGCTATGAGGGCCTACTAGGCCAACACCATCGAGAGACATTGCCTAGGCCCGGCTTAGGCAATGTCTCTCGATGGTGGTGGAAATATGAGATGGTCTGCTAGTAGAAAAGTCGTCTTCCAGCAGAAAGCCGGCATAAAGAAGATACGGCGGGAAAAAGAAGATGGAAAGATCTTCTCTTAACGAAACGATAGCTGTGTCTCCCAGCAAGAAGAAGACTCTGGAGGTATCTCCTAGCAAAAAGAAAGATTGGGGTCTCCCAGCAAAAAGACCCTAATAAAACAAAAGTATGCGTCAATGCAAGGTAAACTTCAGGTACTATGCAAATATAATTTTCAAAATATTAAACTCAAATACGGAAAGCTCGAAAAATTGATGATCGATGTAGGTGTGAATAAATCTAATGTCCATGAATTTAAAAAAAAAAAACCATGTTTCATCCTTACAAGGTACATCTAGTGCAAGAACTAATCGAAAATGATCCAGACCATAGGTTACAGTTTTGTGAGCAGCTAAATCGTGTGGCAATAGTACCGAACTTGCTTTACCGGGTATGTTTTAGCCCCGAATCAAGTTTTGCTCTGAATTGTACTGTGAACTGACACAACTGCAGATATTGGTTTGACAGTAATCCTTATTGGTTTGAAGAAACCCGCACTCAATATCCTCAGAAATTAAATGTATAGGCTGGAATCCTAGAACATAAAATAAGTTGTCCTTTCTTTATCCCTTAACGGGCTTCTTTGTTTAAATCTTCTGAAAGAGGCTATTTTATCTGCAATTGTAACAGCCATTGAAGAGGAAAATGAAGATTATGATCCATTTTTCCAACAAGACGGAGCACCAGTCAGGAAATTTCTAAATAAATTAATTCCCGAAGCGCTGGATTGGGCGACGTGAACTTATTGAATGGCCACCTGTTTCTCCGGATCTTGCTCCTCTTGATTTTTCCTTTCGGGGTACTTAAAGGAACGAGTATACCTAACAAATCCCGAAAATTTGGATGAGTTGCGTCAACGAATTATCAACGTCTGCCAAGAAGAAACACCTGCCATTTTCGAAAATGTGAGAAGTAAGTTAAAAAATCGACTTTATAATTGCCAAAGAGTTTATGGTGGTCATTTTGAACAACGTTTAAAATAATAAGATAAATAAAAGTATTTAAATTTTTAGTTTTTTAAGTATTAAGATACGGACCTAGGGTTTACATTAAAATATTTATTTTTTAAAGACCGTTAAAATGAAATACCACACGGCAAATTTTTTGCCCTCAACTTCCTAGCGTCGCCCCTCAAGTGGGTTGAAAAAGTTAAATTATTTAAAAAACAAGATTTATTAACCAATGAGGTACATCTAGAATTAGGTGTCTCTTATCTTTACTAATAGCAAAGATATTTGCCCATACTGAGACTTCTCGGACACCCAGCATATTTTTCCTACGCAATTTGTCCCCCAATAAAAAAAGCCATTAAAGTACCTTCTAGGATTAATATCCAATTTTGCCTGAGGAAGACTAAACCATAAAAAAGCTACTTGGCCCTTTTAATTGATCGTAATGAAAAATGTAATCATATTAACTATTAAAGCCCGTCTTTGAGTAAATAAATACAGAACTAAAACCTGGCTTGTTTTATTTTCAGACAATATAGACGTATCTCAAGATAAACGAAACATTCAGGCAATTAAAGCTCAACAAAGAACGAGACGTCAAGCCGATTATTTCGACAATGAAGTCGTTTATCAAATGCCTGAAAATTATGAAGACATTCTACAAGACTTGGCCGCAGCTCAATACGTTTACCCTGTAGAGGATAAAAGATTTTTGGGTAAGTTTTATGCTTGAAAATAATACATTTTAGATTTTAATGCATGAAATTATACAATATATCTTGTAATATAAAGTAAGGTTTAATGAAATAAGGTATTAACACACATTTTTGCTAATTCTATAAAGAACAAAGTCCTATTTAATTATAGCAAAAACATCTTGTTTAATTCGTAATACCACGCATAACTATGTGGTACTTTAAATCATATTTGTAAAAGATGTGTAAAAGTCTTTGCACATCAAATTCAAATATGTACACTATTTCGTCAATAATAGCACCTAATAAATTGTGTGTCCAATATTCGTGTGGTTTCTGGGTTGTTAGGCCGTCGTCGGTTGTCTCTTTCTCTTGGCATTTCGCCAACACGAGCGGTTGGCATCTTCAGAAGGTGCGCTCAGTTTCACTGCTCGCTAACTACCAAAGAAAATAAAAGGGTTTGAGGTATTTCCGTCGAAATACGAAATCAGCCGTTTTAAGTGGGCCGATAATACAACACTATTTTATCGAATAAAATGACAGATCTTTTTGACGTTTTTGGTACTACTGGCAAAACAGCTAACCTCTTTACCGACTGAGAAAATATTTGCGCGGGAAACTCATTCAAAAACTTTTAAAAATATACTAAAGGTAACGCTTAAGCAACGCACAAAAAATAGTGTTGATCTCAAAATTTGTATTATGCTCTAAAGACCTACTTCAAAGTTCGACTTATTCATAGTAATAAAATGTGATAATTAGCAAGTAGTTCGACCCAACCAAAACAAATCCGTCAAGTTAAGAGAAAAATGTGTAATGTTTATTTCTGTGAATGTTTTGCTACCTATCTTATACCTGTTATTCTGTAACATACAATAAGTAATATATTCAAAAGGTCTTTAGAACTTATTAAGAATTTCGAGAATCACACTAAATTTCAATACGATGCCTTAAGCATTACCTTACATTTAATTTAGAATCTTTTTAGCTAAACATTATGAACGATGTTTCAACACTAACTATTACCTTTTAACGTTAATTAAACCTATGACTTGATTAAAAATATTGAGCTGTAACATGTTACTACAAATTTTTAATCCAATAATAAATTTATTTGACATTTAAGCAGCGAATCAGCAGGGTGCTGTCACATTAGTTTAATAAAATGACTTTTTTTCTTGATCAAATTGTCTATTCAACTAAACGTAAGACTCTCTAATAAAGAAAGGATAAATAAAGTCCAAAAGTTATAAAAAAGTAAAATTTATTTAAAACATAAGTTAAAATTGAAAATCGTCAACAAAAATCCAATTATTGGATTTCTGTTCCATCCAATTTTATTGGATTACATTAATAATAATAATTGCCTTTATTTTTGGTAACAACTAACTACATACATACATGTTGTTTTCGATTAGTACCAAATATTAATATTATATCTATATGAGTACATATTGTGAGTAGCAGCATCTTCAAGTGGCCTGAATAAGATACCTGAAAATATTACTCGAAACTGTAAGGTATTATCGATACAAAATTTGACAAAAAATTTAAATATCTAAATTTTGTACTAAAAATCTTATTTTTTTGTTTCATTTTAGAACATGACATGTTACATACATAATTACATTGTAATTTTTCCATATTCTTTCTAAGTAAAAAGAACAAGAAAATGAATACGACTGCTACAGAGATATAAATCTGTTTCAATCCGATCAAAAGTAAAATTTTGCATACAAATCTGAACATTTTCTATTGACATTATGCTCTAAAATAAAAATTAAGGGCAGTTCTCAGGAAAACTGCTTATTTTTCTGTCACTATGTATATACTACATCAACCCTTATTGTTTAAATCCTATTTCTTTATAAAGGAGAACTTTTTAGAAAGAATGCCTTTCTTTGTTTAAAATAAAAATTGCCAAATTGTTAAAAAATTTCCTGATAGTGCACTGCATGTTCATAGGAGAATTAAACTAAAACGGTAGTAAATGGATTTTAATACTTTATGCATAACTCTAACTGTTTAACCTCATTTAATTTTCATCAGTTATTTGTTATAATGAACAAGTTATCTTAATACCAAATTACCAAAAATGGTTTTTCAATAATAGTCAAAGGTAATTACAGTTTTTGTCGATATACTTAATCATTTTTTAATACTTATAGTCTAAGATCCGAAGTAAGCTCGTCCTTCACCGATCTGCTTACCGGATGAAAAGTATTTGTTATCATGTTAAGAAATATATCGCGAATGGGTTGCCTAATGAAATATGGTCATGGCTATCCTTAGTTAAAAATACTGAAATTCATTTTTTTTTAAATATTTCACTCAATTGCTTAACAAACGAACTTAATACTAATCGAAAGTATAAAGCATAAGGAACATGCAAAAGTTAGGTTGCCTACTTTTTTTTGGTCCCTATTACCGGGTTGCCTGGTATAAACAGGTGAGTCGATACTAATAATTTGTACTCATCTGCTTTCTCATTGAAGCATGTGTTAAAATAAAGATAATTTTATTGCGAGCATGGTGGTACAAGGAAAGAGAGTGCGCATGCATGTATTTCTATTGTTTTATAATAAACTTTTTTTACATGACACTAATGTGTTCATCATTTTACATACATTTTACATACCCTAATTTTGTTCATATTAAAAATAGAAATTTCATTTTTGGGTTGAAGCTTTAGTTGACAAAAACAAATTCTTGCCATAAAAAAAACAACTGAATATCGATTGTGGTTTCATCGAAGACGAGTTTCAGTTTTTTATTTTCAATGGCAACCTACCAATTTTTTTAGACCATTAGATAGCTCTTTAAATTCCCTTTTCGGTGATCACAAGTGGTAGTTTGCTCTCAAAATGGCGGCATTGGAGGCATTTTTCTCAGTTTGAGTAGGTCGCCATTTTGAAGTCCCTGGTTGTTATTTTTATAAAATAACTCTGTAGTTTAGTGAGGATGATTGTTTAACTTTTATTGCTTAACATCATTTTGTAAAACTCTTTTTAACTAATTTGTATATGCAAATTTATGTTTTATTAATATGGACCATTTTTAAAGCAAATTTTCACCAAGACATTAAATAGAAAGTACCAAAAGTAAAATAGCCGTCGCGCAGTACATGTCACTAATTACCTAAAATTATCAAAAACACACATGTTAACGGTCTTTTTCTAAAAAAAAATATCAAATAAACAAGACAAAGTACGTTAAAAACAACATTTATTTAACATAAAATCGGCTATGCATTTACCTAAGTTGGCGTTAAAAAACAGCCCACTTAGGTAAATGCATAAATCTGATTTTATTAATAAATAATGTTATTCTTAACGTACTTTGTCTTATTGATATTGATTTGATTGATTGACCAGTAAAATGTGTCTTTTTGATAATTTTAGGTAATTAATAACATGTACTACACTTTTACTTTTGGTACTTTCTATTTATTTTAATGTCTTAGTGAAAATTTGCTTCAAAAATGGACAATTTTAGTAAAACATAAATTTGCATATAAAAATTATTTAAAAAGTGTTGGACAAAATGATGTTAAAAAATAAAAGCTAAACAATCTTCTTGACTAAACTGCTGAGATATTTTACAAAAATAACAACCAGGGACTTCGCAATAGCGACCTATTCAAACTGAGAAAAATGCCTCCAGTGCCGCCATTTTGAAAGCAAACTACCACTTGTGATATATCACCGAAAAGGGAATTTAAAGAGCTATCTAATGGTCTAAAAAATTGGTAGGTTGCAATTTAAAATAAAAAACTTAAACTCGCCTTCGGAGAAACCACAATCGATATTCAATTGTTTTTTTTATGGCACAAAAGGTGTTTTTGTCAACTAAAGCTTCAACCCAAAAATGAAATTTGTATTTTTAATATGAACAAAATTAGGGTATGTAGAATGACACATTAGTGTCATGTAAAAAAAGTTTATTATAAAACAATAGAAATACATGCATGCGCACTCTCTATCATCCGAAAGTCGCGTGACGCGCAGCTGCTATGCTGCGTCCTCCTCTATCGCACCGAATAGTACGCGCAATGCTTTCCTGTCGCGCACCGCTTGCTCCAATTTTTAAATTTGAAAGCTT
Organism: Philopedon plagiatum; assembly: GCA_963971165.1. Classification (NCBI taxonomy): domain Eukaryota; kingdom Metazoa; phylum Arthropoda; class Insecta; order Coleoptera; family Curculionidae; genus Philopedon; species Philopedon plagiatum. The sequence continues at coordinate 9,739,042 of OZ020196.1, read as the reverse complement.
GGCAACCGTGATTCATGACCGATTTTTCGCAAGCAACCTTATACCACCGTGTTCGCAATAGAATTATCTTCATTTTAATACATGTTTCAATGAGAAAACAGATGAGTACAAATTACTAGTATCGACTCACCTGTTTATACCTGGCAACCCGGTAATAGGGACCAAAAAAAAGTAGGCAACCTAACTTTTACATGTTCCTTATGCTTTATACTTTCGATTAGTGTTAAGTTCGTTTTGTCAGCAAGTGAGTGACATATTAAAAAAAAATGAATTACAGTATTTTTAACTAAGGATAGCCATGACCATATTTTATTAGGCAACCCATTCGCGATATATTTGTTAACATATTATGTTTGATAAAAAATGCTTTTTATCCGGTAAGCAGATCGGTGAAGGACGAGCTTACTTCGGATCCTGTACTATTATAGACATTTGTTTAACCTGAGATCTTGTCATTTTGACTAAAGCCCTTACCGAACTAAACAATACCTAATATTGTGAATATATGTTTCTGAATTTGTAACAGCAAAAGTTTACTGCAATCTACAATATGCTACAGCATACAAAAACATTGCCATTTTAAAGAAAACTGAGCACCAGCAACTGACTTGTATGCTACTGACGAAGCTCATGGCAATAAATTAATAACTTTTTTTTAACAACATGGTCAGTAGCTGCCTTCTTTAGTCGCTCGTAAAATTTTTGGTTATGTGGTACAAAATAAATTATAGAAAATTGAAATAATACAGTGCTAAGTAAGAAAATATTGCTTTCAATTCAAATGCTTGTTTCCTCCATCCCAATAGCAATTCAAATACAACAAATAATGCTAACCTCAAACTGTTAACTAAATTCGTATACTTATTCCACGTGTGAGATAAAAAGTTTGACAATTTTATGCCAAAAATTACAGTTTAAAAAAAAATTCTTACCTTAAGGCACAAATTATGAATGTGCGATTTTTAGGTTTATTTCCATTAGACCCTTAAAACACTACAGCTTACTAACACACAATAAATGCAAATTTTAAAATGTCAATAATGCACATGTTCATAAAAACATACTTCTAAAATAAAGTCGTACAGAGTATCAACTAAAAATATTTACATATTTAAATTTTAGTTGTACCCTTAAAATATCAGTTACGTTTTATCACTTTTTAGAAAATTCTATGTTAAGAAATTTCTTAAATAATTTGGTGCCTGTTGAGGGCGAATTAATGCGGAGGATATATATATATTATCTGAGTAATGTGGAAGAAGAATTTGGATTGGATTATTTGTTACCTCTAGATATGGGAGTTCTATGCTGATGAAATATTACTACTTTTTGATTAAATGTTGTTTTATTTTTAACTTTTGTAACATATCTTTAACAGAGCTGCTCACAATTTTTTGTCATCTCTTTTATTCTAAATTATTTATCCTTATCTTTTGTTTTTCTAAAACTACTTCGTTTTTATATTACCAAAAGGTATTTCTACCAAACATTAACTGGTACATATAACAATTTGTGGGATCGTGTACTGAGCAAGTGGTGCGCCACAAATACTCCCCTCTCTAAAAAAAATAAATAATAAAAAGAATTTCATCAAATTTTTAAACGTTAACAGAATTCAATGCGAAAGAAACTTTTTTTACGTTTTTATTTGGAATAACAGATTCATCATGCTCCGCCAACAGGAAAGCAGGTTTAATTCTGTCTATACTAACAACTACATCTTTATTATCTTTAAAAATAACAAATGATTTTGGATATTTTTTGATTACTTTAAAAGGACCCTCGTATGACGGCGAAAGAGATGACTTTTTGCCTTCTACTTTAATGAACACGTAATTTGAATTTTTTAAATCGTGACACACAAACGGTTTCTCCAGGTTATGCCTATTAATTGCTTCTGGCTTTAAATTAGCAAAACATTCGCGTAAACTGATCAAGATAGGAAAAGTGTCAATGATTTCGTGAGAAGTTGTAAAAAATTCTCCGGGCAATCGTAAAGGTTGACCATACATTAGTTCTGCAGGTGAACATTGAAGGTCTTCCTTTATTGCCGATCAAGAGGATTAATGGTAGTTCATCTTTCCACCTATTTCTATTTCCTCTAGCTGTTAGAGCCGCTTTTAAAGTTCTGTGAAATCTTTCAATCATTCCATTGCTCTGCGGATGATATGTTGTTGTGTGTATTCTATGAATACCAAGAAGTTTACTAAACTCTGAGAACAATGCTGACTCGAATTGAGTTCCCTGGTCATGAGTTACTGTATGTGCTACGCCAAAACGTGAAAAATAGTGTGTATAGAGAGTTTTTGCCACAGTTTGTGCTGCTATGTTAGATAGAGGATAGGCTTCTGTCCACCTAGTGACTCTTTCAATAACTGTAAGAATATACGTGCATCCTCCTGAAGGAACTAGAGGACCGACTAAATCGATGTGAATATGTTCAAAACGACCTTTTGGAATGTCAAATTTACCTATAGGAGATTTTGTATGTTTATTGATTTTAGAAGTCTGACAACCTAGACAACATTTAACCCACTGATGAATATCTGAATTCATCTTAGGCCAAAAATATCGTGAACCTACTAATGTTTTTGAAGCGCGAATGCCAGGATGAGATATGCCATGCAAGTTTTGAAAAATCGTAAATCTAAGTTCTTTTGGTATATAAATTCTTTTATTCGTCGAAGAAACTTCGCACCAAACTTTAATTTTGGTGAAAGAAACTTCTTCCTCTTTTAATATAAATTTGCAGTTTTTGTTTAAATTTTGACTTTGAATTAATGTTTTAAGTTCTTTGTCCGCATCTTGTGCTTGTTTTAAAGAACAGATATCTATGTCAAATATATCTAAAGATCCCATGTTGTCATGTATGCGTGAGAGAGTATCAGCAATGACGTTTGATTTTCCTTTGATATATCGAATATCAGTTGTAAACTGAGCAATGTATTCTAAATAACGAAATTGACGTGGACTTCTGTCTGCTTTGGACTGAAAAATTGTAGTTAAAGGTTTATGGTCACAAAAAGTCAAGAATTCATTACCTTCTAAAAAATGTTGAAAATGTCTGATTGCTGCATAAATGGCTAACAATTCGCGATCAAAAGTAGAGTATTTTTGCTGAGAAGGGCTAAGTTTTTTTGAAAAATACGCAATAGGTTGCGAAAAATTATCATAAGTTTGTTCTAGTACAGCAGCGATGCCCGTACTAGAAGCGTCTGTTGTCAACGAAAGTTTGGCGCTAGGTCTAGGATGTGCTAGAATTGTTGCTTCAGCAAGTAGAGTTTTCGCTTTGTTAAAACTATTCTCACACTCCTCTGGCCAATCGCTTATATTTTTATTTTTATTATTTTGCAAGTCAACTGAGAGTTTATGCAAAGGAATTAATATTTCTGACATTTTCGGTACAAAGCGATGGTAGAAATTGATCATTCCTATGAATCGTTGCAATTGTTTCAGTGTCTTTGGTGTCGGAAAATTTTTAATTACATTTATGCGTTCTTCTGAAGGTGAAATACCTTTTTCAGAGATGGAATGTCCCAAAAAATTTAAATTTGCTACTCCAAATTCACACTTTGAAGGTTTGAGACTTATTCCAAATTGATCGAGTCGCTCAAATAAAATATTTAAATGTTGAAAATGTTCGTCCTCATTTTTACTTGCTACTAAAATATCGTCAATGTAAACAAAAATAAAATCGAGTCCTTGAGTTACCTCATTAATAAATCTTTGGAAAGTCTGGGCAGCGTTTCGTAAACCAAAAGGCATTCGTTGAAACTCGAAAAGACCAAAAGGTGTAGTGATAGCTGTTTTGAAAATATCTTCCTCCGCTACCGGTATTTGATGATAAGCTCTCACTAAGTCAATTTTTGAGAAAATGGTACTGCCATGGACATGCAAGTTAAAATCTTGAATATGTGGTAATGGATACCTGTCTGGTGTCGTGACTCCATTTAAAAAACGATAATCCCCGCATGGTCGCCAATCAGAAGAATCTTTTTTAGGCACCATATGTAAAGGGGAAGCTACTGAAGAAGAGGATGGTCGGCAAATGCCTTGTGCAACCATCTGTTCAAACTCAGCTTTGGCAATTTTAAATTTAATGGAGTCGAGACGACGTGGACGACAAAAAGGTAAATGTCCATTAGTGACAATATGATGTTTAATTGAATGTTTGGCAGGTAGCACAAAATCTGGTGAAGAAATAAGTTTAGGGTATTTTCTAAGAAGTTGGGTATATTTTGTTTCGACAGCAAATAGTTTGGGAGTTGGAACATCTGAATTAACTAAAGAAGCTTTTGAAATCAAAGTAGTTTCAGAGTCAATGAGACATTTGTTTTTAACATCTACTAGCAAACCAAAATGGGCCAGAAAATCTGCGCCAATGATGGGACGATTAATATCAGCTACAGTAAAAATAAATGGGAAGTTGCGTCTGAGCTTAAGATTTACTTTTATAAACTTTTTGCCATAAGTTGTAATGGGAGTACCATTAGCGGCAGTTAAAAAAAAATCTTTATCTTTTTTCAGATCTGAAAATACATCCCGAGGAATAACAGATACATCTGCACCGGTATCTATCAAAAACTGTAGTTTGTTAGAATCGTCAAACACGAAGAGGCGGCGATTTTTATATTTTACTATCCCACTGTCTGCTGTCGAAGCTTTTACATGTTTTTTGAATTTTCTTTAGACTGAAAAGTTTCGTATAGCATACACCAAGGTCCTTGACATTTTAATGCTCTTTTTCCAAACTTGTTATGATAAAAACATACGCGATTTTTTGAGGATGACCGAGAACGACTGTTAGAGCGACTTCTACAGGAAACACATTGATTATTTTGATTTCTGTTAGGTGTGTTAGAAAAATTTTGAAAGTGTGACAATTGATTTTGAAGTGAATTAATTTGTTGTTCCATAGATTGTTGTTTTTGAGACATGGAATGAAGAAGATTTTGACAATTAATTGAAAAATCAGAAAAAGCTTTCATTAATTCGTTTGGAACGGTAGATGAATTACCTATATAGGGAACTGATCGATCGACAAGGTGCTTTGTTTCAACTTCAGAAACTTTTTTAAAAATAGAAGTTGGTCGATAAGTTTCCCATATATTGTCGGCTATTTCTAAAAGTTCATTGACAACTTTCCTACCAGATGCAGTCAATGCTACCAAAATTGTTTTTGGTAAGCGTCTTTTCCACAATTTAAGCAGTAATTCCTGGCTAACCATCTGTGAACCACCAGCTGTATTAAGCATTTCTCTATAAAAATCTGAAGGCTTGCGGTCACCCATTTCGGAGCCAGAAAGAAGGTCATCAAGTCTTTTTTCTTCACTTGAAGTTAACCAGTTGATTAGAATTTCTTTTAGTTTATTGTACATATCAGATTGTGGAGGGTTCGAAATAATGTCATAAATATTTGACACTATCTCTAAAGGTAAGTTAGCTATAACCAGGAAATATTTCGTTTTGTCTGCAGTGATACGAGAAACTGCAAATTGTGCCTCAATTTGACTAAACCAAATTTCTGGTTTTGTGATCCAGAAAGGAGGTAATTTAATTGATGAATTGTTTTCATTGTTAGCATTGACAGAACCGTTACTTTGATTAGTACTGACATGTTTGTCAATGAGAGGGTTGTCACCAATGTTTTCTTCTGTCATTTCGATGAAATATAAAAGGAAGAAGCAAAAATAATATTATTATTATCAAAGTGAATTATTCAGAGAGGTAAGTAAAAGGGGCGCAAACCACTTACCCAGCAGCCGACTCTGATTTCTATAATAAATTGAAGTATTTTCTAATGTTCTTTGTTCTTTTTACTTCTTCCACGACTGGTTTCTAGAAGGATTTTTCTGGGCTGCTTTCTCAAACAAAGTCAATAAATTTTTCTAATCTTCTTTTTTTTTCTTTGTAGATCTTCTACGGCTCCAAGACAGAGATCAAAGAATTACCATCACCTCGGAATCTACTCCCAATAGATTGAATCCCGATCCATTGGAATCCGTGTTCGCCAATAAACGTGAAGAAAACACTCACGTCGAGGGGTCACCAATTATGTTGAGGGCGAATTAATGCGGAGGATATATATATATTATCTGAGTAATGTGGAAGAAGAATTTGGATTGGATTATTTGTTACCTCTAGATATGGGAGTTCTATGCTGATGAAATATTACTACTTTTTGATTAAATGTTGTTTTATTTTTAACTTTTGTAACATATCTTTAACAGAGCTGCTCACAATTTTTTGTCATCTCTTTTATTCTAAATTATTTATCCTTATCTTTTGTTTTTCTAAAACTACTTCGTTTTTATATTACCAAAAGGTATTTCTACCAAACATTAACTGGTACATATAACAATTTGTGGGATCGTGTACTGAGCAAGTGGTACGCCACAGTGCCCCACTTCTTGTCAATAAGCTTATTTACCACTAATAACATTCCACTTGCATTTTCAGGTATTAAACGTTAAAAGTGGCAGCAACTTAGTATAAAAAAAAACTAAGTATTATCCCCATTTTCACAATCCTTGATTGATTTAAAAGTCTCTAATCCAAACAATTTTAAATATGTTCATAAAACAATAGAATTATGTTATTGAAAAAAAAATCACATTCATAATCTGCATCTCAAAATAAGGATTTTATAAAAAATCAGTATTCGATGTAGGTATACCAAAAAATGTACCCACCTTTTTGTTTAGAAGCTCGATATATACAAGGTTTAATATATACAACGTTCAACGTAAAAAGTTGCAAAGATGAAACTCTGTCTCTGAAAATTCTAAATAATTTATCATTGGCATAAGTAATAAATTTACAATTTGTACTTACATTACTTGCCTGCAGTCCTCATTAACGGAATCAAGAACCAAAATGAAGGCACACGTCGAGGTGGACTAAATTTACAACTTATACGATAAAATACAAAAGCGTTACGAATTATAATCAAACTTACCTGATGGGTAGGAAGAATGGCTTTTAACTTATAAAAAGTCTAAAGAAATTTAAAAATTGACGAAAAAAGCACTTTACGCTTACGAATTGAACACTAAAATGAGAAATGGCGGTTTGACAGCGCGTGAGATGATCTCGAGTGGGAGCAGTGCTACCAACATAAAAACTTCGTTGAAAATATCGAGGTAATATTAATTTAATACAATTTCTTATTTAATAAAATTAGTATCCTGATGTTAAAATTGTATAAATGTTTTTAAAAATTGAATAAAGCCAATAAAAGTTAGTCCAAAAAGGAAAACCACAAAAATGACACCGGTCACGTGTTATCCCTAGTGTCGTAGTGTCAATCTCAAGTGCTTCGGGCGACGTTGCAATTTTTTCGTGTTGTCATCTCCATTTCACTGACACACCCGTGCTACTGGAACTCGGCGTGGTCTCAGCTAATATCTATGGATCGCTAGGATAGGCGGGGCCTCACGCAACACTTGATTGGTTGGTTATGACGTTAGTTACATTGTGTTCCACTTTGCTGTACGATTTTTCTATTCTATAGTATCAGGATACTAGTTATGTATTCTTACTGCTTTCTCTATGTTGTTGCAGTTGTTTGCATGCTTATGAATTTCAGTAGATTTCCTGTGGAGTCTGGCGTAATAAGAAGTCGATGGGAGAACTTGTCTTCCTTCGAATAAGATACGATGTCCTTGTAAGTGTGTGTTCTGCTAAGATAGATTTGTTAATCCGTCTCAAGCGGCAGTTTGCTCCGCGTTCCATAATTCTGATGTTTATTGACCGTTGTGTTGTTCCTTCCACATGTGCAAGGTATGCGGTATACTCCCGAAGCTGGAAGAGGATCCCTCTTATTCTTAGCCGATCTTAGACATTCCTGTATGTTCCTTGTTAGTTTGTCCATGGTTTTTATATTTTCCATTTAAAGTAAACAACCAATTCTCTCTATTACTCTAAGAATGTAGGGTAGAAATGCTCTGGCTGCTGGTTGATTCTGATCGGTGGTTCGGTTGTGTTTTGGTTGTATTATTTTCTTTATTTCCTGCTACGAATTCCCATTGGCCATTAAAGCCTCTTTCAGATGCTCTAGTTCTGCGTTGAGTGCCTCGGGTTCACAAATTCTTCTTGCCCTTTCCGTTAACGTTTTGATAACACCATATTTTTGACTTGGGTGGTGGTTGGAGTCCCTGTGTAGATATCGGTCAGTGTGGGTAGGTTTTCTGTACACTGTGTGCTCTAATTGTCATCCTTTGCGTGTTAATAAAACATCTAGAAAAGGCAGCGTATTGCTGTCTTCGATTTCCATTGTGAACTGGATATTTTCGTGTATACTGTTGATGTGGCTGATAAATCCTTGAAGCTAAATTTTAAGTTACCCACCTTGTATCTGGAGCTATAAAAATGTCTTTATTTATCTTAAAGATACAAACCAACGCCCTTGTTCATCATTTGTCACTTAACAGTCCGATAATCAATATACAGTGTTTAAAGGTCTATTAAAGAAATATTGAATTCACTAAAAATAATTAACGCTCGGGCAACAGGCAGAGGCTGGAATCTAAATAGCCGACGTTGATCCAGAACCGGCTCTGGGAGTACCAAGGTGCACAGTACGAGATGCAAGAAGGCGATGGATCAAGGAAGAATACAAAATTAGCTGGAACAATAAACAAGGATTAAGTCTTAGTAAATAAATTTTTCATTGGGAATCCAGACCCGAAACTCACCAGGCAACTACTCATGATGGGCAGAAACCTGAAGATCACCATAGATTTTCTAACAGGACAAAATATGGCTGTCAGAAATCATCTACATAAAATGAGACTATATAACGGAGACCTAACCTGTAGGCTCGGCGGCAGAAAGCGAAACGGTACACTCCATAATTTGTCACTGCGAGTTACTGGATCCGAAAAGGCAACACATTTTTGGCAACCAAAACTAGAACCGAACGAAATCTTTATCCACTTTACACAAATTAGTACAAAAGGCTGGAATAATCGAGAGAGAGAGAGAGAGAGAGAGAGAGAGAGAGAGAGCAATAAAAATCTACGGTGAGTACTGACCCAATACGGGTCGAAGTGTATTGGGCCTCGGACACACCTTCGAAAAAAAAAACAGAAATAGCGAAAAATTATTTGTGTATTTTTCTTTTAATTAGGAAAAAATCGGAGAAAGAAAGAAAAAGGGCATATAATTACAAAATATTTATAAACAAAGGTTATGCCAGGGGCGTCGCTACACTGTTTGGAAATAAAATTAATATCCGATTTGGAAATGAAATACAAATATTTATTTGCCTACATTGTGTAATTTAAAAATGCGAAATATGAAAAGCATTCGGTTAAAGTAATAGAAACATATTTTGCTTATTCAATGTGTGGATATCACAATATACCCTGAGGCTAAACGCGTGTTCTCTGTTTTTGAGCCTCTATGAACACCTGAAGCATTAGATTACCTTGTAACCTACTTTTCCCTAAGGGTCCCCTCGTTACATCATTTACCAGGTAATCTCGATGTTCTGACCTGGGCACGGCAGCTCATCAATGTCGGCTCTCAGCACAAGTTTGATCAGGCGGGTCTCTTTTTACATGTTAATCCTTGTCTGTCACTCCCCACACAGTGTCAGCAGCACCGAAGGAAATCTAGGAACATTGACCTAATAAAAGCTGGTAATCGGACGCCATACTGTGAAAAATTTGATGAAGTGGATCAAAGTCCCTAGATTGGCCCACAGTGAAGCTGTTTCCTTCTCGCCGCCTCACGTCCGAAATTAAACAACTTGCTTACCCACACATTGACATATCGTTTATTGAAATAAATAATTATTAAATAAAAAAATTACAAATGCCCAACCTTTAAAGGGGCCGAACTCACTAGCTTCTGTCAACCGTCTTTAGTCTATTCGCTCTGTCTTGAGTGCTGTCAGCATACTCACAAGCACATTGTCCACCGGGCACTACACAAACTATAATTGTCCTACAGAGACACTCCAAATATAACTTGACCTGTGGTCAATAAAAATCACTCAGCATCTAGCAGACTGGCTCGATATAAATTAAAACTGTCCTCTGGACACCACAATATAACTTGACCTGTGGCCAATAAAAGTCGAGCTTCAATCTAGCAGACTGGCTCGATACAAACTAAAATTGTCCTATGGACACCAAACTGTAATTGACCTGTGGTTACTGAAAGTCGAGCTGCCATCTAGCAGACCGGCTCGATACAAACTAAAATTGTCCTATGGACACCAAACTATAATTTGACCTGTGGTCAATAAAAAAGTCACGATACAAACTGAAACTGTCCTAAGGACACTACACTATAAACTGATACAATTACCTATATAGTACTCGACCGCTGTTGCTCATAACAGGTCGACTAACTGGACTCTCTGATCATAGGAACCTACTATCCTTTTCTTAGATTTCTTAGTTGGCTCTTTAGGTCTAATTCTTAGGGTAGGGTGGCGAGCTAAAAACAATGAAAACCCCCAAATCACTCTGCCACTCCCTTATTTCCTGATTCACATAATAAAAGCAAAATAAAAGGTAGTCTAACTCTAAATTTAGAATACAGAGTGTATTACTTAATTTACCTGGAATGTTTTTGAGCTCCTAGCTAACAAATTTGGTAATTATTGATATTACTGGAAACAGCGAATTTTTTCATGAAATTTTGCACATACCCTAATTTTGGGTCGTAGAACACGAATCCGAAGTCAGCTTTTGGCGGTCTCGTATGGTTTTTCCAAAAAAAAATTGTTTTTGGAAAACTTTTAGGTTAACTTTTAGGTTACCTTTTTGTTATAGATTCCTTTAAGTTTCGACACTTTCACTTCAACATATCTGTAAACTTATAATTTTTATTAGTTTTCGTCACACAAAACACCACATTTAGGCAAAAATAGCTAAGAAAATTGCTTTTTTCTATAGAAAATTCCATTTTATCGCTACTAGATGTCATTATTTTGCCAGCTGTCAATTTTCCGGCGTTGCCACGTTTACAAAGCATTTTTCTCGCAAATTTTAACAATTTCCGGCCATAAATAAATCCAAAAAAAGAGATGGCAATATGAGAGTAAAATAAGACAGATAGCATTTTATTTTCCCTAAAAGGGCAAAAAGATGACCCCAACCAACACCCTGGGGCACCGATCCCTCTTCGCCTGCGAGGAAAGAGACTGGTCAGGGCCCCTAACCAGGTGCTAACCCTGCTCCGACCTTAGGGTGCCCTCCGATCCACCGTTATACCACCGTTATATCGAAAATATTAGATCTGTCACCTAATTCACCGACTTAGAAAAGTTTTTGATACGAACGGTGGATCGGAGGGCCCCCTAAGGTCGGAACAGGGTTAGCACCTGGTTAGGGGCCCTGACCAGTCTCTTTCCTCGCAGGCGAAGAGGGATCGGTGCCCCAGGGTGTTGGTTGGGGTCATCTTTTTGCCCTTTTAGGGAAAATAATGCTTAATAATAATAATGCTTTGTAAACGTGGCAACGCCGGAAAATTGACAGCTGGCAAAATAATGACATCTAGTAGCGATAAAATGGAATTTTCTATAGAAAAAAGCAATTTTCTTAGCTATTTTTGCCTAAATGTGGTGTTTTGTGTGACGAAAACTAATAAAAATTATAAGTTTACAGATATGTTGAAGTGAAAGTGTCGAAACTTAAAGGAATCTATAAAAAAAAGGTAACCTAAAATTTAACCTAAAAGTTTTGCAAAAAAAAATTTTTTTTGGAAAAACCATACGAGACCGCCAAAAGCTGACTTCGGATTCGTGTTCTACGACCCAAAATTAGGGTCTGTGCAAAATTTCATGAAAAAATTCGCTGTTTCCAGTAATATCAATAATTACCACAAATTTATCTGGAATTTACTAGGGCTTCCAGCATTTTCTAACACACTCGAAGCTACCCCTTAGAGGTCTCAAGATCAAAAGAGAACCTCGCCCTCTAATTTAGAGATTATATATTGTTTTACCATTCTGACTTATCTAAAACTGTCAAAGTGCCCTCCTTTACGCGAGCGTCTACCGGGTTTACTCCTATTGCTCGAATTACTCCGAACTATTATTTGGCAACAATAATACAAAATTATAAAGGTTTTCCCCTAAGTCCAAACATGTATGATCCTATCATGTCTAACAAACATATACAAACTACCTTAATTATAAACTAAATTTGCAAAAAGAAATATTCTAAATTACTTTACTCCAGAGCGCAGGCACAATGAAAAATGCCCAAGCCTAAAAGAACACACCGTAAATACTGGTCCGTAGATATAAGGCGCGTCGATAAACAAGCGGAAGGTGGAATTCACGACATTTCTGAAAACTCAATGTAACGGGAAATTAACCCGTTACACCATCCCCTTCTTTAAAAAAATCAAATAAAAAACAGTTTAAGTTACGGTTATAAAATATTGATTAATATGTGCAGGTAAATATTTTTTTTAACCAAACATAACCATAAATAAGAGAAGATAGAATAAGGGAAGTAAGTTTCAAAGGGAAAATAGGAGAGAAGATAGTGTGCCCGGAGGCGTATTGTTGGCGCGGCCCTTCCGAAGCCGACAGTAGTCCACACTAGCTTTTGGAAGAGGTATATTTTTAAGCCGAAAAACGCTAGCCGACCCCTGCTTTCTACAACCAACATTCTGTCCACTAATAAAGAATCGAATGTCAAAATCATTTCTAAATGATATAGGGCAGGTCATACCCTATATCGTACATTGGTACAAATGACATCTTCTCACTATGCACCTGTACATCTTAGTTCGGGAACACTTCTTGTCCCACAACCAAGACAACCACCACACTAAGACCGAAAGTAGGCTTCGGCCTTCAGAAAATTGGAAAATACTAGAAGGAGAAGAAGAAGAAGAAGAAGAAGATAAAGTTAAGAAAATCAACCTAATATACTACAACTAACCTGATAAACATAATCCAAGTCACTAAAATATACCCTTCATTAAAATATACCAAAAAAAACTTCATATATGAATCATAGAAAAATCATCTACCCAGTCTTCATCAATGGGTCCAAAGCTTGAGTTAGTATATGCAAACTAAATCAAGAATCATTAACTTCAACTAAACACGTAGACCTCTCTATGCTCCTTACTCCACGATACAAAAGGTGAGGTATCCTATATATTTAAAATACTTCACTTTAAAAAATAATACTAGAAAATATAATCTAGAACCAAACTAAAATATTTAATGAAGAGTAACTTGACTTGGAGTAACACTCTCTCATTGGGAATTACTTCTCCGCACAAAAGCCAAGGGAGTCAGTAGGTCCAAAGCCCATTGCAGAAATAAAACATCCTACAGGGAATTACGAACTCCAAGAACCATTGTGCTGCAAGTAGTAGGTCCCAAGCCCTCAAGAAATGTCTTGATGTTACACAGCCTAACGTGAGTTGAATTTTTTCGCCTTTTACGAAAAGGGTCAACTACAACAAAACCTCTGGAACTATTCTTACCCCGGGTCCAGACAGGGAAAGACTATACATTCACCTATACTAGAGTAGACTGACACGTACACTTCAATACATGACCATTCACATGGAATAAACTATAGGAAAATAACTGATACGGGACCTAAATCTCCAAATCCTATATTAAACTCAAAAATCTTCAAACTAAGGCTTTTTCAGACCCATTAATAGAATTTAAGACCAATCACTGATAAAAATGGACCTTTTCTCAGCGCTTACACAATAAAAAAACTTGAGCTCGATCTCAATAAAAATGTTCCGTAACATAATAGCACACCAAATTCAAACTTTAACCTGGAGGCGTCTCCGGCAGGGGACCATAATAAGGCTTTAGTTTTGATACATGCCAACATCCAGCATCACTACCATCTAAATTATTCAATTCATAAGCCGTCTTAGACTTTACCTTGCGTACAACACATAGGACATAACGATCAGCTAACTTTGCTGAAAAATCCTTAGCAGCATTCGACAACACTAAATTTCTCTTCCAAACTTTATCACCTACACCAAAGATACAATCACGCCTGCGCAAATTATAACTTCGACAAGTTTTGCGGTAGGCTGCATTAAGATTTTCCTGAACCTTCCTATACACCGAGGGTAGTTTTTGAAGTTCCTTGACATAAGCTTGTCGATTCGCAGAAGTCATCTCAGATTCTAAATTAGGATTTTCATAAAAATCACCACTAATAGGAATTTTCCTGCCAAAAACCACAAAATTTGGGGAATAACCTGTCGATTCGTGCACAGAATTATTCAACGCACTTTGAATCTCAGGTATATACATCCCAATCCTTATGCGAATCTTTAACGAAACATCTAATGGATGTTCCAATTATACGATTAACTCTTTCGACCGGATTGAACTGTGGGTGATAACGACAGTTAAACCAAACCTTTGGTATCTTAAATTTTTTAACTGTCTCTTCAAAAACCTTACCGGTATGCGCAGAAGCATTATCCAAAATGATGACTCGAGGGGTCCCATAAGGTAAGAAAACTTGATCGGTCAAGAATGACACAATGGCTTTAGCTGTAGCCTGACGTAAAGGTTTCATAATTGTGAGTTTAGAAAATATATCAACTGCTACGACTAGAAATGAATTTCCCCTTTTACTTCTGGTAAAGGGCCCCATACAATCAACAGCAACAACTTCAAAAGGAAAATAGGCCTTTTTCTCAGCCCCCATTAAACCAAACCTAGAAAAATTTGACATTTTCTGCCTCTGACACACCTCACACTTCCGAATATACCTCTGGACTTGCTGTTTCAACTTCGGCCAGTAATAATCCTCTGCTATTTTATTAATTGTCTTTAAAAAACCCAAATGAGCTGAAGTAGGCTCATCATGACAACTTTTTATTATTTTCAAACGTTCTCCAGTAGGTACGACCAATTTCCATTCTGAAATATTTGTCTTTAAAGGCAATCGCTGTCCGGTATGTTTATATATGTATCCATCCTTAACCATCCAATGGGGATAGTTGGAAGGTTCTTTTACTATTTTTTCTCTAAGGTCCATATACCATGGATCAAGCATATCAAGAGAAACATTCAAAACATTGACTTCAGGGACAGAACGTGACAAAAAATCAGTCTGTATTTAGACGACCACTCCTGTAGGAAACTTTCTCATAAAAAGTCCTAACTGTAGCTTTCCACTTATTCCAATCTTTCAAGTCAGTTTTAGGTGGATACAAACATTCGGAAAAATCACTGTGAGAATTATTCACACACTGTGGCTTTACTTTACAATTAAAAGAATCAGACGGGCCTTGTTTTTGACAATGAGATTGAGTCCGGCCCTGCTCAAACCCTGAAATTAATTTTTTGGATTACACCTAGGACAAGTTTTGGATGTATAATTCGGTTTACCACATGTAAAACAGAACTTATTTCTTGGTTCTACACATGTCACAAAAGTATGACCCCTCTTGAGACAGTTCCAACAAGTGGAAGGTACGAAACTAATTTTTTGTTCTTGGATCGGATGATGGACAACTTTAGTACTAGGAACTGTCACAGCATAAGTTAACTCAGCCTCGACACAACTAACAGAACTTGACAAACCTTTATTTTTATATAGGGTGGCCTCGTCAAACTTTTTGCAAAGCTTTACTAAATCTGAACTTTCAAAAATATCATGAAGTGCCAGAGCGTTGACATATTTAGGTAATAAATTACGTCTAATTATCTTAATTTGCTCTTCCTTTGAAGGTGGAATCGAAAGTTTAGAGAATAAATTTTGCATAGTGGAAATAAAAGTAGTAACGGACTCATTACGTGCTTGACACCTAGCTTTAATTTCATCTAATAAATTTTCGTCATAACACGGTGGTATAAAGCCTTTCTTAAGACCCTTGACTACTTCAGTCCATGAATGAAACAAACTTTTGTTAGCACGGTACCACGTAAGTGCAGCACCTTGGAATAAATCAAAACAAAAAATACCATAGAGCAGACTCTTTTATTCTTGTACGCTTTGAAGTAAAGATTGCCCTGTATTTTGAAAATGAACGCTCTACATCCAAACATGTAATGTTTGCGTATCTAAACCACTACAAGTTACTGCCGCAATTGTCAGCATTTACGCACTGCCCAATATTACGTAGTTGCGCGAAATCCGAATTTTTGTGTAACAAAGACTTAAACTTGATCGCGGCTTCACCAGCAGGCAGTGGCGGCTGGTGAAATTTCGAAGTTGTATATCTCTGTTCCTACTTACAGGACCCGAACCAAATTTAAGGGTTTTACTAGTGAGCCCACTGGGAATGTTTTGGTAAAGAAAAAAATCATTTTGTAATTTGCGAAAAAAAGTTAAATTTTTGGTGTGCCCCTCCTAGGAAAAAAATGAAAACGTCTAGGTATTTTATTTATTCTTTGTTCTAGACAAATTTTACATCATTCTGTCGACAGTTTTTAAATTTTGAGAGAAAAAAAGGTGTTAGTAGGAAGTTATAGTCATTTGAATTTTTTTAAGCCTAAAATAAAATTTAAGAAAAAATTCAAATGACTATAACTTTCTACTAACACCTTTTTTTCTCTCAAAATTTAAAAACTATCGACAGAATGATGTAAAATTCGTTTAGAAAAAAGAATAAATAAAATACCTAGACGCTTTCATTTTTTTCCTAGGAGGGGCACACCAAAAATTTAACTTTTTTTCGCAAATTACAAAATGTTTTTTTTCTTTGCCAAAACATTCCCAGTGGGCTCACTATTAAAACCAGTAAATTTGGTTCGGGTTCTGTAAGTAGGAACAGAGATATACAATTTTGAAATTTCACCAGCCGCCACTGCCAGCAGGGCCATCTTTCAAGATATTATGTAGAATCAACTATGTGCAACGAGTCATGCAGGAAGTGACAGATAACTGTGTTGAAGGCTGTCAATAGCATCTACTAATACACGATCATTTTCGTTTATAGTTCGCAAATCTGCTTTGATTTTAGGGCTATTAAAGTGCTGTTGACTTTCTTTAATGCAGATTCCAAGTTTTGGGTCGAAGTGAGAAGCTACATATTAACCAGCGTGGAAATGTTGATTCTGTCACGTTCCCCATCTTGTAATATGGGATGTGGGGGTTTGGTAATTCCGGGGCACAACTGGTAAAATTTTTTAATCCGATGTGGAGATTTTGTAAAAATCTTTTTGGTGCTGACAGTTAGCTTGTCAGCATCTGAGTACTTGCTTCGAATTTTTTCCGTCACTCGGTAAAAAGCCTGGAGTAAACAGGTTATCACTATATATAAAAGGAGAAACAGACTGACTGACTGGCATATCAAGGCACAGCCCACACCCCTGGGTCTAGGAACTTGAAATTTTGCCCAGATATTTCTTATATAACGTAGGAATCTACTAAAGAAGGGTTTTTCAGAATTCAACCCCAAAGGGGGTGAAACACGGGTTTCAACTTTGTATGGAGAAAAGATATTAGATGGTCCTATGACCTCGAAACTTCATAGAAATACTCTAAAAAATAAATGTTTAAACAGGTATTTTACAGTTTTTAATAAATCAACCCCTAAAGGAGTGAAATGGGGTTCAGTGTTCGTAATGGAATAAAATTGTTATACCGCAGATGAAGTCACGAGCAAAAGCTAGTAAGCAAAAAATTAGGACACAAAACTTTAAGTCATCTCACTACTTTTACTATATTATACGCAGCACCGTCTGTAACTAACATTACAATATTGTTCGTATTAATGTCAAACTTTTCTAGAGTTTGCGATAGTAGTTGTTGGATTGTTTCAGCGTTGCTTTTTTTCCAATCTTTTACTTGCAAGTACATATGGCTTCGTTGGTGAATTCGGTATTAATACTCGCACTAAAACATTTTCTACTTTTCGGTGTTAATATGCGCACTAAAACATTTCCTACTTGGTTATTTTTAGTATCTGTACTTTCATCAATTTTTATACAAAGTTTTTTATTGTGAAATTCCGACCTAATGGTATTTTCCCTTTGTTCCTTGACAAGATAAAAAGCATACTGTTAATTGCCAGAGTCGGTAGGGGACACTTATGCACATATCTTCTCAAAAAGATCGCAAATCTTGGTTTTGAAGCACGCTTAAAGGAATATTACAACAGATTAATACAACTATTAAAAGCCCCAATAAGGTATCTGCAGCTGCCGGTTTAACACATATTTTTCCTCTGAATATGTTGTCTGCAACTAAAGAAAATCCAACCCATGACGCACGTGTCACCACCAGAACATTTTATTTCCTTTCCATTGTGATTAAGGTTAGCAAAACGATATAATAATCTTTGCACTTTGTGTCCTAACTACTAACAAATACTAAAACACTAAAGCAGAATATATCCAAAACTAAAAATAGCTGCTGTCGACCGTCGCTTTGTACCATCTATACAGCCCTAGAATTACATATATTTGCATGTTTTTAATAATAATTATGTCTCAAGCAAGAAAAAGAAATATTGATTTCATTACTACAAAAGTACCTATAAATACTATACAATAAAAAAACGTGGTAAATTTCAAAACAGATTCACTTCTTTTCTCCCCTCTTTCTATGCATATGTATTAACAGTGGATTTACAGCTGCGATGTTTTGTAATTTACTTATAATGCAACATACCGTTAGTTGAGAAGCATTGAAATAGTTTCTCTACTGGTTGAACTTCGTGGAGTAGTGTTTGCAATCATCTTATTCTAAATCGTTTTCTTTAATTCCATGTCATCCAATTCATTAATTAAATTTTTCCCGGTTTTCCACACGCACTTGTGCATTGTCACATTCTGAATCAGAGAACGATAAATTTCGTAAAATATGAAAGTTATAAAACAGCACAGTTAAGAAAATATAACCTAAGTTGTTAGAGCTAAGAGCTTTTTAGATCATTGTCAACCCAGCATTAAACTATAAAGCTTAACTCCCCGACAAGATGGTGAATATCAAAAAAATAATTTAAAGAGACTGATAAGTACCCTAAAGAATTGACAGCGAGACAATACAAAAATTAATCATAGTCAAAGTAACGAAATAAACAAATTATTTTAAGGTGCTTACCCTGTAAATATCTCACTGGAAGTGAGGCCAGATTCGAGCCCGTATGAAGCCCGATTTATACGCAAAAATTTTATATTTCTGGTCAGGCCCGGATTGGAACAGGCGAGCGAGCGTAAAATTTCGGTGGACCGCCGGCCCAAAGGGTAATATTATATTTTTCAATATCATTTAATCAAATTAAAACAAAAACTTTTTTGGGGCCATCCGCTATGTGTGTATGTGTTAAATTTATATTTGGTTATTATTCAATAGGAATGTGCAAAGCAAACATTCAAACGTATCCAAATTGTTTGATTTACATTTTGTAAATAACAAACAACAACTCAAAATTGTTTTACAATTGTTAATACACAATTTTCCACTTTGTTGAAAAAACAAATACTCTTCCACCCATAAATTTGGCCAAAATTATTTGATGCATTTTTCTGTCTCTACTAGTTATTTAAAGGAAATGAAATCTATAACTGCTGATCCTTCGGTAAATTTTGGAAAAAGGAAAAGTCAGAATATGCGAATTTTTCTTAATTTTTTTTACGCTGAGATTCCTAGATTATATTGTACAGGTCTCTTTTCGATATACTTATATACGTTTCTGATGACTCCGAAATTAAATAAACGCATTCCTAATTAATTCTGCAAATATTTGAAATTTACGATTACGAGAATGTCTTTTATTACAAATTCCATAAAACTTAAAGGTGGAAGGAAGTGGTAAAAAAAAATATTGTGAGATATTTGGATATGTCTAATGTAAAAGAGTTTTGTAATCATTTACTCTAATGTATGTGACAACTTAGGCATATTTAGGCATCTTTTTAAAAATCACACCAAACTTTGTTTTTTCTTCGACTAAGACCACGGTTCTTCTAAATTTCATGTGTAAGTAAACTTTACAAATATTTCCACTAAAATTTGGAAGTATAAAAAGTAGTTTGCATACTATAGCTATAACAAAAATTGCTTTCAAATTTTTTATAGAACACATATATTATGAATTTTTAAAGTTGGACTTATGTTCGCAACATTTTTATTGTTCTCAGAAAAGTCAAGTTTGTGCTTAAAAAGAAAGTACTTTACGGTGATACGTTTGAAAAAAACTGGTAAACGACTGAACTCCAGACATTTTACGAATATTCTAGAGACAAAATAAATTAAAACAAACAAAGTCGCTGTTTTGTCCTATGTCCACGAACCATCAAAACCGTTACACTGTGCGACGCAATCGCGTTCAGTGCTGCCAGTGCAATCATCCAACTTTGCCCACTATTATCCCCAAATTATCCGCGTCGCCGAAAAAACTAAATATTTTCATTTAAAAAAAAAATTAAATTTTAATTTTGTTGGAATATTAGGATATGAATTTACAAGTCGAATCTGTGGGTTTGATCCACATTTGACAATTCGTTGTGCGTCAAAACCGTGTTTTTAAATAAAGTTCAAGCGCAAGATGTAATCGATTTTGTAGCCGAAAAAGGCGAAAATGACTATGATTTTTTTCACAATCACATGTTATTTTTGTTGTTTAAGGCTAACAGACTATTCTTTTATTTTAGGGTTTTCTGTTTTGTTTATAAATCATAGGAATATATTTATGGTTAACATAATATTTACTTAATTTAAATTTAAATGTTAAATGTCTTTAACCCGTTTATATTGTGGAGGCCGCTCCGAATGGAGGCCGGTCTGACCTCAGCTCGTTAAAAAAAATCTGTCAATCCGACGCGGTTTCTGGTTTGTTCGCGCTAATAGACAAAACCGAGAGGCAATCCGATGGAAATGTGAAAACATTTTTTTCCTGATTGAAAGATCCCAAAACGTAAAGATCAGAAAAAAACTCGGCAAGTGATTTTTTCACGAATATTCTCTCTAGCGAGAAAGTAATAATAAAGAGTGCCCCAAAATAACCCCACAGTTTAAATTTCACGGCATTTTCGTTTGTGTCATAGTAGACTTCTGAAAATTTAATAGCTGTTATGTAGATATATTGCGATTATTAGCCATGGAACGCAACACGGTAGAACAACGCGTTGTTATTGTAAAAACTTATTATAAATCTGGAGAAATTTATGCGGAAAAAATTCTTAGAGTGCGTGCCATTTTTGATCGAAATAATCCAATAAACACATACGACAGTGCAAAGATTGATTATGAACATTAAAACCAGAAGCAGTAGCGAATTCTTACAGAAGATCTGCATTTGCATGCCTATAAAATCCAGTTGACCAAAGACTGAAGCCAGCAGATCATTGTCTGTGCCGTGAATTTGTCAATTGGGTTCTGCAAAACGAGGCAGTGATTTTCTAAATTAATGAATAAATGGAAAATGAAGCACGTCTTCAATTTAATGGCTACGTAAATAAACAGAATTTTCGGATTATCCATGAAAAACCAATGTATCCTTCAAGAGCGACTGTTTGGTGCACTTTTTGCTGCACTTTTTGATCTGGCGGTATCATTGGGCCGTACTTCTGTGAGGATAATATAATAACGGTACTAAAAGTAAATGACGTACGTTACTGTGTAATGTTACCGTAGTTTTTGTGGCCTGAATTAGACACAAATTTAACAATTTATTTTTCTGCGAACCATACAGCTGCTCTTTTGATTTTGGATCAGTACCATTCTGCCATTCTGTAATTATTTAAACTTTAGTACCTCTGCCAACTATAGTTTTTAATATGATATATGTATATATATTTTTTAATTGCTTACATTCTTCAAGCAAATCATTACAAATTCAAAAATGTTTTTTGAAGAAAATTACTAGGATTATTTCACTCATGTGTTAAAAGTCCCGTAAGATGAGTAAAGTTTTTTAAAATTACAGGGATAATTTTTTGACGTTACGTCAATTAAAAAAAATTACACCGATAATTTTTTCCTGTCATTTCCTTGGTTGGCATATTAATTTCGATACAAACAAATGGCTTGCAATTATTATAAACCCGTAGTTACTGTTAGCAACCGTCGGCATGATTTGTTATACTTTTTGTGTTTTCATTCGTGAAATAATCCCTAAATACCACTCGAGCAGTTTGTGTTTTCATTCGTGAAATAATCCCCTAAATACTACTCGAGCTTTAAAATTAAATAATTTTTCACTCTTACGTGTTTTCTTTGCAAATTTCACGCGTCCTGCGGACTCGTGAAATTATAGAAAACACGCAATCGTGAAAAATTATCAGTAATTTTTAAGCTCTCGTGGTATTATCCCCGACAATTTAATTTAAAAAAGTTACTACCTTTCGGTGTAATTTATTACAATTTAAAAGGCAGCCATTTGTCCAATAATACAAGTGCCGTCAGATATTGTCTAAAGCACGCGTCGCTGTTTCGTGTTAAGATATTGATAAGATTGACCACTTTTGGTCTGTCACCAGAGGCGTCGATGCCGGAAATAAGTACGTGCGTATACGGTATTTGATAAAAATAAGTTAATTCATGGGCGTTGCCGTGATTGGATGGAATAAAAAACTGTAATGTGCGAGTTATACTTGCGCATAGAGGATTACGTACCACATACAATAGTCTGAATTTCTCACAGAACGCAAAACTCTCAATAACTATGGTAAAGCTTAACCCTTGAATTAATAACCAGAGGCGGCAATGGTGGAAATAAGTAAGTGCGTGTACGTTATATAACTAATAAGTAAGGCTGCCCACCGTCATTGCCGCTGCAGTGGCATTACATCGCGGGGAACTCGGCCGCAGCAGCAATTTAGTTCAACTTTACCATCGTGTGTGTTGATTTACTTTTTTCAATCGCGTCGCGGACGCTGTATGTAAATGTTTAGCCGAGCACATCCAAATTTCTAATACTTACCGGGCAAGCACTTTACAATACTTTATTCCTTATTAGTTATATGTATAACCAACACTTACTTATTTCCATCATCACCGTCTCTGGATATTTATACAAGGGTAAGCCTTATTATAGTTATTGAGAATTTTGCGTTCTGTGAGAAATTTACAATATTGTATGTGGTAGGGAACCCTATATGCGCAAGTCGAACTCGTACTTGACCGCTGTTTTTATTTCAGACAATCACAGCAACGCCTATAGGCGCGTATACATCTCAGCACGAACGCGAACGAGGCATGCGATGCCAAACGAGGCATGCGATGCCAAACGCTTTAACATTTTTTGATTGCGAACAACAAACGCCGAGGCACCGAACGAGGCGCCGTTCCCATCCTCCGTCCGTACGTGCGTTAGTTCGTTCAGATCAGCTGCGGAGTATGGAGAGCGTCGACGATGTGGTAGTAGCTAGTACTGCGTTTATATTGACGGCGGTTTTATTAAAAAAAAAATTGAATTTGATGTAGCCTTTACTTGATGAAGATCCATTATTAAAATATTTAAAAATAACAACCAAATTGTTTCAATCTGCACTAAATTTTTAGTCATAAACATGACAATTGTTTCGACAACACAGTATCTTCGTCGGATGGTTGGTATAAACTAACTATTTTCATTATATGTATTAAATACTCAACAAATTTTTTAGGTAAACATTTTTAGGTAAAAATTTGTTGAGTATTTAATACATATAATAAGAACAGTTAGTTTATACCAACCATCCGACGAAGACACTGTGATGTCGAAACAATTGTCATGTTAATGAATAAAAATTTAGTGAAGATTGAAACAATTTTGTTGTTATTTGTTAAATATTTTAGAAAAAAAGACGCTGGTGGACAACCAGAATATACCAAAATAGACTTACCACGCGAGGAAAATTATTTTTAAATAGTATGTGGAGGAAGATAGTGGTCATTTTCGAAATTTCACGAGAATGTCTCCCAACGACTTCATTTTTTTGTTGGAATCAATTCGTGAAACAATATCAAGAAACGATACATATTTATGAAAATTTGTTACTCCGGAAGAGAGATTGGCTATCACATTGAGATATTTGGCAACTGGTGATTCATTTATTAGCCTACAATATCTTTTCATTATCCCAACTCATTTTTAATTGAAACCTAAACCAAAGTTTACAACATTAATTTTGTAAACTTTGCCTAAACCACAAAAATAATAAATACGTACACCACACTACACTGACTTTTTAATTTGATAACTCAACGAGGCAAAACACCGTCCACATCTGAACCAAATTCTCTTTGATGTACCGACTCCCGTCGAATGGTATCGCACGGCCTCGCTCCGAACGTCGTTCGGCCGAATGCCGTTTGCCTCTCCTCGGTGATACGTACACACCTGTACGTGAGCGGCGGCTCGCTTTTGCCTCGTACCCGTTCGTGCTCAGGTGTATACGCGCTTTATGAATTAAAGTATTTTTATCAAATACGGTATATCAGTGGCTTATTCAGGATTCTGTTTCGGGGAGGGGTTAGTCAGTAAATGGAAAACGGGAAGGTGGCAAAGCGCCACAGGCAATGCGCCGCAGACGAAAATGTTTCGAGGCCACGCCCAAAGTTCATCATAAAATGGAAATAAAAATCTTTTTCTCCTGACAGCTGGGGGGGGGGGGGGGGTGTGAACCCCTAACCCACCCCCCTGAATAAGCCACTTCCGTATACATACGTACTTAATTTTCGGCATCGATGCCTCTGGTAACAGACCAAACTGGCCAAACTTAGTTATTAAATTTAATCCTTTTTATCTTTTTGGTCGGAATTTTTAACAGCCAGATCATTCGCATGGTTTACAACTATTAGTCACGTGCCTGATAAAAAATAAGTAGCACAGCATCAACTGTAAATTCCGTTTTCCTATGCTCACCACACCTAACATATATTGTTTAGCTGTGATGTAAATAGAAAATCTTTGTTATTTGCGTAGAGTTCGTTTCTTGAATATAGTGTAACTCTTTTATGAAACGATAAAATTTTTTGAAAATCGCTCTATAAGTACTCCTATTATTGTATTATGCCAGTATGTAAAAATGCCACTTCAGGTGCACTGAATATTTCTTTTTGTGCCAAGAACAACCGAAGTCAGACGTGAGATACAAAGTTAATTCAAAATTTTATGTAAATATTATTAAACGTTAGTATCGTCAAATTCAAGTAAACATATTTTGCTATGCATTTATGTTTATGGTAAAATAATTCCTATCGAAAGATTGAATGCAAAATGTTGAGGTTATGATTTACCACTGTCAAAGTATAGCGTAAGGTAAATAACAAGAAAAAACTTATTTGAAGGATATTATGAGGGTTAATATTTATTTAATATAATTAAGTGTTAATATTTTTTAAACAATTTTACTTCTTTAATTTATGCAGATGTAGGTGAAGTCAGGATTTCTGGAAAAATTAGCAGCCATCATAAACAAATGAACAAACTGTCGGCAACGAAGAAAATATAATATGTTTGTTAGCCCTTAAATAATTATTCCTAAGTTTTTCTTGCAGTCATTATTGATTAATATTTTTAAACAAATCTCCTGATCTTTGGGAAATATTCAAGGAAATAAATTAACAGTCGAAGGTACGGTACACCAGCCATATCTACTAGAACTTTTATTTACATAATAACGTGACGACAAAACCAATAGGATCACGTCTGGCAAGATCGAATTCTGTATGAAAATGTGTAAAAGATTTTATTTCTTGATAATATGGTTAAACACAGTCGCCATAACTATTTAATTTATATAGAGAATACAAAAAAAAGAAAGATTTATTTGGATGACATGCATATTGCCTGCTGAAATATGTTTGTCAGCTGTCAATGTCTTTGGATTGCAAAACGATAGCCACGTAGTAGTCGTTATCATAACGCCGAGCGCTGCTTTCAAAACGCTTAAACTTGTCGATAAGCACGTGTTAACGTTAATTTACGTCATTTTCGCTAAGCGTCTCACAGTTCTTGGCATTTTATTATAATATACGGGCCCTGATTTGCGAATAAAAAAGGTAGGTACACAAAATTCCACTTAAGTATCAGTATCAGTATTTAGTGACAAAGGAGAATTAATTCTCTTTGTAAATTTTCCACCATGTACAAAAATTTAAAAGTGTATTGTCCATGTAAGATCTTCATCTCTGTATAAATATGTATATTATATTATTTCTTTTAACTTAATGTTCTAGAGCTACAGTATTTTTTTTAATGTATTTTACGAAAAATCCAAATTTCCGCTGAAAGTTCTCGGTGTACGACAATGTTTTATTCAGGCTTACGTTCTCAAATGCAAGTATCAATTAAAAACTACTAATTAAAATTACTCACTCTGTATAAATTCACACCGATTTCAATAATACCAGCCTACTTCAATTTGAGCAAAAGGAGGCCAAATTTGTTTTTTAATTTATACAGCCCGTATCTAGGAGACTAGAGGTGCCGTTGTTTATATCGACGGTACAAGTCTTATCAATATATAAAACAGGACTTTTGTAAAATGAATCAATTTTGAGTCAAAGCGGAAAAACTACAATAGCTATTTACCTAAAAAGTTCGGGAAGTGATACTTTTCCGCACGCGACTGCAGTTGATCGAACGATGCCAAGCGGAGTTCGGTCAGCAGTCGAGTGCGGAAAAGACACCTTCCGCACGTGTTGGGTACAATATTTTTTCTACAAGCGTGAGAAAAATGATCTAGTTTTGGTGTTTTTTTAAATTCATGGATGGAGTTGACAAGAGGAAAAAAATCTCTTTGTGTTTTCACTTTGGCGTCTATACTGACAATCAATAAATAGGTAAATAACACAAACATAACTGCGTAGCAACGATATGAGTAGAAAGGACCTGTAATTATTCGGTGGATTCATAATTTTTGGATGGTAATTTTTGGGTATTTCTCACCAATATTTCACTAAATATGTTAAATTGGACCTCTTCGGTCCGGGTCCAGTGACGTTAATTAGCATACGAAGTCTAATTAAGTGGCGATATAGGTATGTGATTGTTGATGTACTGTTTTCCCCATCAGTGCTGAAAAAGCTTTCAGCACTAGTGCGGAAAAGTGTTTATATATATATATATATATATATATATATATATATATATATATATATATATATATATATATATAAACACTTTTCCGCACTAGTGCTGAAAGCTTTTTCAGCACTGATGGGGAAAACAGTACATCAACAATCACATATATATATATATATATATATATATATATATATATATATATATATATATATATATATATATATATATATATATATATATATATATATATATATATATATATAGGCAAGAACTGTGGAATTATATGGGAGCAGAAATGCTCATGCTACTGTAAGGCCTCTGATGAGTCGATGTGGTGTCTTTTAACAACTTAGACACCGAGGAAGACGAAACAGTAGTTCTCCAGATAATTCCAAACATACTTAACTATGTTCATAAATGAGAATGTCTCAGGTAGTGTGGAGAGGTCGCGAGACTCCCACATCCAAGCTACCATGGGAGATCCGATAAGGATCCCTATGACATTTCTCAGAGAGCAATCTCAAGAACTTCTATCTTTCAAAACTTTCAGGTTGTCTTTTATAGGCAAGAACTGTGGAATTATATGGGAGCAGAAATGCTCATGCTACTGTAAGGCCTCTGATGAGTCGATGTGGTGTCTTTTAACAACTTAGACACCGAGGAAGACGAAACAGTAGTTCTCCAGATAATTCCAAACATACTTAACTATGTTCATAAATGAGAATGTCTCAGGTAGTGTGGAGAGGTCGCGAGACTCCCACATCCAAGCTACCATGGGAGATCCGATAAGGATCCCTATGACATTTCTCAGAGAGCAATCTCAAGAACTTCTATCTTTCAAAACTTTCAGGTTGTCTTTTATAGGCAAGAACTGTGGAATTATATGGGAGCAGAAATGCTCATGCTACTGTAAGGCCTCTGATGAGTCGATGTGGTGTCTTTTAACAACTTAGACACCGAGGAAGACGAAACAGTAGTTCTCCAGATAATTCCAAACATACTTAACTATATATATATATATATATCACCGGAAATTCATTGGGTTTTGAGCTAAGGTTCCTATACCAATCTACGTGGGAATTTTTTTTTTGATTTAGTAGCTTTCTAGTTCTTGGACAAACAGACAGACCGACAGACAACGGATATGAGGACCGTGTTTTTCGTGATCTAGAAATTTAGAACGTGGGGATCTGAAAAAATCCCAAGAGGTTAATTTTTAATGAATACAGTACGTCCTTTAGCGAGGGAAATAGGAATTCGTACCCTGCGTAAACCTTCATTAATGAAGTCTTGAGGAAGTTTTCAAATAGTCCCAACTAATTATTATACCTTGCCAACAACACATTATGATCACGTGACGTGTTAACACGTGTCAACAAGTCACGACACAATAAGACACATCATATTTCCTGATCACATTACTCTGATATATTATGTTGACATGCTGAATGAATATAAATACTGAAAAGCCCGAACATAAAAATGGTCCAATCATTGAAGAATCTTTGTGTGTCTGTCATCGTAGAGAAATGGTGACCCGACTTGAAGAGGTGGATCAATTAGATGAAGAGGAAGAGAGGTTAGCTGCTATTGCAGCATTATTTATGTTGCGAAATTAATCCAGAGAGGACTGCGTTCATCCAAAAATCTCCTAATTTAATAATTCTATCTCCTCCTAAGACCCGGGCGTTTTCTGTGATCTCGATACTCCTTACTTTGCACATTGTATCGGAATTCGTACTTTCTTAGCTTTAATTACTTTTTATTCCATATTGTACTCACAAACTTCGTGGATAAATACCAGCTGATACAAACACATCACAATAATATGTATGCTTCTATTTAAAAAAAATGTAATAGATACTTCTATAGCACTTGGTAATACGTGCCAACACGTGTTAACACGTGACCTGATAATAATCTGACCGTGTATAAAAAGTATATAAAAAAGATAATATGAATGGTGTACATAGTTTGTTACTTATCGGGTCGTGCGTTTCATAAATTGTTGCTTGTTTCTCCAGAAACATGGCTCTTTCTTGAACTGCGTTTTGTCTTGCGCAGGATAATAAACATTTTTTAGACAAATAGTGTATATACACCTTACAATATATTATATGCAAAAATAATATTCAGATTAATAGTCACAAGTGAGAACGTTTAACGTCCCTACTTATAGGACTGATTAACAACGATTCTGAAATATCGGTTTCCTTGTAACGAAAACAATTTTGTAATTTAAACCATGGTATAAGATAGAAATCCATCAA
Organism: Philopedon plagiatum; assembly: GCA_963971165.1. Taxonomy (NCBI): domain Eukaryota; kingdom Metazoa; phylum Arthropoda; class Insecta; order Coleoptera; family Curculionidae; genus Philopedon; species Philopedon plagiatum. The sequence goes on along the minus strand of OZ020196.1, from coordinate 9,709,835 downwards.
AACTGAATCTAGGCATATTAACATAAGTTACTTGACAACTGAAATTGAAAACGTTGCGCCCTTATCGGCCAGTTTGCAAAACATGATGGTTTCGTTTCGTTTTTGTCCTTATCATTGTGTTATTTTGCACCTTTGTTAATATATTATCGTCTAGTTACCCATTTTCGCTCACTAAGAATCAATTGTTTGCAGCTGTGACAACGCTGTTTCGCTTCATTTACATTGTTAATATTGCCAATTCTAGTATGGGCAAAGTGTTTACCCATTAATACACGTAAAGTATTTTAGGTAACTTATCGTCAAAGGCTAGTAAATCGTCTCAAATACACAAAGCCCCGGCAACAGCATAACTTCAGGCACAGTCTTGATGCCTGTTTTAACTTGTAGGATTCTCTAGAAAGGCTATCTGAAAAGCAAAATAATGATTTTATTGTCTGACTAAAAAATGACCGGGTTTGATAAAAAGTCTGATTTTGGCTATAGTCATAATATTCTAAAACGAGTGATCAACGTGTTACAGTTAAACTAAGAACAAATAATGTATATGTGATTGTGATGGTTCATACTTAAAATATCTACAAATTGGGTGTTACGCCACCATACCAGTAAAGAAACATTAATATTTAAAAAAATTATACAGGTCTCTGTGTTTGAAATTATACAAGTATCTGAGTTTGAAAAATAAAATATATGATAAAAAAAATTCTGTGCACTGCCAGTAACTTTTTGTCACCAAAAAGGATGCATCTAGCAATAATGTAGTATACAGATTGGTTCAGAAGTTCCGTATAAAATTCATATTTCTTTAATATATGAGTTATTTTTGAGTAAACCGCTAAAATACGTGAATTAATTGAACTATTTATTTCTGTCTGTAATATTTTCAACTTTCTCCCTTCAACCCTCTAATCCCGAGCACACCCAAACTTTTTTTTCAAACGGCAACATATGTCAAAAGTGGGCTGAGAAGCTCGTTAAAAACTGAATGTGTAATTTTTTTTGCGTATTGTTTACCTGATAAATAAAATACATTCTTATTTATTTTTTATAATCTTAACTAGAATTATAACAGTAGATATAAAAATAAAACGCGTATATTAAAATATTAAACAAATAGGTAAACAAAGAATAAAACAGTAAAACAATAAGCGCGCTACGGCAGTCAAAGACAAAGTCCTGGTTTCCCCGCCTTCGATCCCAGTCCCCAACGCGGCGTGCGGACCATTTTGCTGCCGTTTGCAGATTCTGGTTCGAGGAACCATGACATCACCGACTCGAGCTCCAATCTTGATAATTGAAATGCTTACAGTCGGCCTACCTGATGGATCTTCACGCCCTCGTGAAGCCCTTATCTGAAACAAGAAATTGGACTTTAGTTTACATTAAACAAACAACGAATGAATTTATTTGTCATCAGAACTAGTCTCGTCACTTGATGAAACTCTTGTGACAAATAATTTCATACGCTCTGAGGGACATATCCCTGTATATGCCGTTCTCGAACGTTTCGAATCCGGCAGTTCGTTGACCACGTAACGGTCGTTGTCCAATACTTTTGTAACAACAAAGGGACCTCGATATCGTGACTCGAGCTTCCTACTTTGTCCATCGTTGGACCCCTTTGCTTTACGAATGAGCATGTGTTGCCCAACTCCAAACGTTTTTGGAGACGAATGATGCTTATCATACCACTCCTTTTGGTATCTTTGTCTAGACAATATTCTCTGAGAGACCTCTTCTCTCAATTTCTCGAGATCTGAACTTTCTTGTGTGCACACGTTACCTGACAGAAAGGCATCCCTTACACATCTCGGCCGATAGCCAAATAATAATTCATGGGGACTCTTCCCTGTGGTGGAATTAATTGTTGAATTAATTAACTTGACTAACAGCTTCATCCCAATGATTCTCATCATCGGTGGATGCCATTAGCGCTGAAAGAATAGATCTATTCATTCTTTCTACCTGGCCGTTTGCCCTTGGAGTAGAAGTAGCACATAAAACTCTCTTCACTCCCAGATTTTTACAATACTCCGTAAAAATCTTGCTTGTGAATGCAGTGCCACGATCAGATATCAGTCTTCGAGGAACTCCGAACATCTCGATAATCTGATCAAGGAACTTCATAACTGGAGCAGTTTTTGTATTCGGAACTGCCTTCAAAAATACAAATTTTGTAAATGCGTCAACTGCAACTATCAAATACGCATTTTTCTTGATACTCTTCACAAATGGCCCTAAGTGGTCAAGATGCAAAGTATCCATCGGAACATTTTCTTTTTCTATTGGGTGTAAGGCCCCTGGTATTTTTCCAGATGGGTTTTTATTATACAAGCAGCCCAGGCAAGAATTTATGTAGTTTCTTACATATTTCCTCATGGAAGAGAACCAGTATCTTGCACGGATGGATTCCATGGTCTTATCCACGGCAAAATGTTCTGCATCATCATGGTAATACATTAAAATTCTTCGCCTTGCACTCTTTGGAATTACCCATCTCTTTCCATTTTCGGTTTTTCTAAATAACCTATTGTCTTTCAAACAGTATTCTTTGTATGTTTGAAGCTCTTGTTTGCTTTGGGGGGCTTTCGATAAGATATCTATTATCATTTTGCATTTAGTATCCTGAAGTTGAGCAGAAAGAATCCAATCATCTTCTTCTACATTGACAAGCATAACATCGATGTTATCAGGAGTGTTTCTGCTCAAGGCATCTACATGATTCATCTTTGTTCCAGGACGATATTCAATATCAAAATCAAATTCTTGGATAGCCAGCCACCAACGAGCTATTCTTGGAAGTAGGTCACGCTTCATGAGGGTATGGCGTAAGGAATTGCCACGCTCTTTTCCGCACAGAAGAAGAATTTTACTTCTACTTACCCTTCATAAATAAAAATTCAAAGTTCGGTAAAAAAATTAAAAAAAAAATATTGAGAATTTACAAAATTAACTCACATAAAGAGTTGAGTTGAATGCGAGAGGCTTGCGCATGCGTGCCAAAAAAAATGCCCTAGCTCCAATGCCGGAGAGAGGGGGGGTTTAATAAGGGCGCCACTGTTTTTAATGCCGAGTGAAAAACAGAAACCCTCCTAGATAGTATTGGGATCTCGCTTTCAGCTCACTCACTCACATATAGTTACCATATTATCCAAAAAAAAAAAAATTCCAAGAAACTGCGCTGTCTGGTGAGGCAAATAAAACACGAATATAAAAAAAATTTCAAGAAATATATTTACAGAAGAAAAATAAATTGTTGGTCGTGTGGCCACTTTGGCGTTTACCAAGAAATTGTTGGTCGCATGACCACTTTTGCGTTTAACATTTTTTTTTTCCTTTTTAAATTCAAAACTTAAACCCTGAGGGGGAAATTAGAGAAAAGATATTACTACTCGAATCGATTCGACCTTAAGCGCTAACAATAGTTATTATGAATATATACCTTATCTACACAGTAAGGTTATCAAACAAAATTTACTAATAATAAAAAGTTGCCTGAAAGGGGTGTCGCCCCTGATGAAGGTTTCTGGGTTCAAGGCGGTAATGGCCTAGACTGCTCTGCTGACTCCCAGCACAAAGGCAGCTTGCTCCCAGCAAAGGTGATAGCTTGCCCTGAGCAAAAGTTGATGGCTGATGTGCCTCCCAGCAAAATATTGGGTATTCCCCAGCAAAAAGAGGATCGGTGTCCCCCAGTAAAAAGAGGTTCGGTGTCCCCCAGTAAAAAGAGGTTCGGTGTCCTCCAGTAAAAAGAAAGACTGTGGGTGTCTGTCTCTCAGTAAGCAGAAAGACCCTAATAAAACAAAAGGTGTGCGTCAAGGCAAGGTAAAATTCAGGTATTATGCAAATATAATTTCGAAGAAATATTAAATTTAAATCACAGAAAAAAAAAACTTTAAGTGGCTGAAGGCCTTAAACAATTATTCATTGGTATCAAGAAAGTAAAACCGAAGGAAATATTTTGAATTAAATAGAGGCATCAGGTTAAAAAAAAATAAACAGGCAATATCGAAGCCAATTAATTAACAAATCAAAGTTAAGATAAAATTTACATAAAAGTAGCCCTTGTACGCTACTGTACACAGACAAATATTCATTATAAAATAATTATATTTACATAAGTAATGCCGGTACAAAAATCTTAAACAATTAGATCATACACTGGTGACAAAATAACCAAAATTGTTAGGTAATCGCTTAATTACACAAAAGAAAAGTTTAGCCGCAAAATACAATGTGATAAAATTTAGCACGTTAAGTTTAATCAAAAGAGAAATTCAGTATTACTATTACTAAACATATACATCCAAATATAGTAAATGTAGCTTAATATTTATGAATATAGAATAACCATACCGTATCTGTAAGCGTAACCCAAGAATGAACAAATACCATAGGCCATAGTGAATAGTTAACGGTACTATATTACACCCACCCTGAAATTTTGTAACCAAATCTAATAATTAAGAATCAGCCCTGTCTATGTTATACCCAATATTAATTAAAAGCTAATTAGCAGCAGAAAAAGAATAAGTGAAATACGAAAGTCAACACTTCTGACTGTCAGACATTTAAAATATTTACCCAAATTACTATAGTTTTAAATTGCCGGTCTCTAACGCTGTCAGCTGACATTCCAGAACACAAGATATGAATTTTTAATGACCTGGCTATCGCTTATTAGCATAATTAGTTGATAAAAAGAAACATCATCAGGTTCCAATTCACGGGCATACACCAATGACTGATTCACTATGACTATGAATACGAAATAACAAAATAAAATTTAACCTTGGGTCACCCGGTAGAGTTCTGACCAACATTATCAAAGAATATAGTAAATCAAGCTAGCATAGCTGACAAAAAAAAATTAGGTATCGATAAGAATTTGACCTACAAACCTGTGAAGGTCACATAAACCCCATTTAATTTTTAATAAAAAAGAACCATCTGTACATCATTTTCCTACCACGAAATGTAGCGATCTACTTGTATTTAGAGAAGTTTTAACTACAGAAAAACTAATTAAAAACGTGGACGTCGTAAAAAAAATAGAATCAAAAAGGGAATCAACGAAAATTAATTAAAATAGCAGTTTAATCGCGGGATTCTGTATTTTTAAGGGTTTAATAGTGGCAAAAAGGCATACCTGTCGATCTCGGGTCGGGTCTAAGTCCACATGTCCGCTGTCGTCGTAAAAACCGACGAAGAGATGTCGAATTTCTTCTACAAAAACAACTAAAACGGCCTCACTGGACCAACAACGTAACGCCAAAATGGCAAACAACAAAACAACGTAAAAGAAATTAGTTGTACCGCATTCACGGATCCCAATTTTGGGTATCTTTCTAAAGACTTTAGAATACGATACAGTCGACGACGCGATCAGTTTGTGAAAAGAACCTCTCCACACCCAATCCTTGACGAAAAATTTCAATATCGATTTTTTTTCCTTGCAAAGCGACGTCACAAGGGGTTGTTTGTAAGTACACTTTGGTACTCAATTAGGTACATTTTCGAAGGCTTTGGTTCCATGGTATTCCCCTCAATGCATTGGCACGATGTTCTGCCAGTAAAAATTAACTTAACCAATGAACACCGGCAATATACCAACAAAACTATAACAATTAAATACATTTTTCCGTGTCCATAAACCGACATTCATTAATAGTTCGTACAATTGGCAGTACAAATGCACCCCACCTACGATTTTGGTCAACCTCGAACCGTAATGCATGAATGAACATTAGAAACCTTTAAAATCAAGGGACCTAGAACTCAGAACGCAGATCCCATCGTTCCTGGCTTCGACGTTTTCCAACAACAGTCACAGAGGGCGGCTCAGGACAGAAAACTAAGATGTATGCAACAGGCTCGACAGAAAATAATTACGGCCGATTCAAATGTCAAAAATGACGTTTCACGTTTGTCAGGGTAAACAAATTCTAATTTATATTTATTGGCAACTATAGTTTTTAGGGCCAAATTCAGACATATTTCCTTAGGGATTAACTATACAGAAAGAGGGAAAACAAGGCTGGATCCAAGACAGACTAGTGACGGAAAATTTGTAAAAATTAAATTCGAGGTTAGGAAAGATTTTGACTAAATATGGAAAACAAATCAAAATAAAACGTTCAAGGAATAAGGAAATATATTCAAAAAGGTAGGTCGAAGTCTTAAAACTCAACTAATTGTTGCAACTGCTATAATAATAATACTTTAATTTCGTATGACAAAACAAACTGTAACAACTCCCCCTCTCCTACGAAAGGAGGGAAATTTTCTCGAGAAAATTAACCGACGATAAGTACTCAAAAATCTACAGTATTTACAAGGTAAGGCAAAAAAAAATTAACTACCGGAGCTCCGGGGGTATTCTCCTAGGAAGCAACGCAAGAGAGTGAAATATACCAGTGGATCGCTACTAACAAAACATATACTCACACCACCAGAAGAATAACTAAACCAAAAAAAAAAAAAAACTCTGACATGACATGACAGGCCTGAGTGTTTCTGACGGCAGCCACCATTTCCGCACCGCAGAGTCAACTGTGCCTTAATGGTATAGTGGCCACATAGACCAAAATTGGGAAAACGTGTCCCCAGCTCCGGAATTTCCGCCAAGGTCATAATACACCCGTACTCATCATATCAGCTCCCAATAAAAGAAAATAAAGAAATTAAATACCAAAGGTATGGTCTGGGTTTGGCAAAAACATACTAAGTTAAAGTTGAAGATTAAGTTTTCAAAGAAAAGTAAGACAGTGAAGAGCCAAACCGGGTTTGTAGATCATGGCACGCTTGACGGCGGCCAAACACTTCAGCACCAAGAAAACCAAATGTGCTTTTTATAGTGTAGGGCCACGTAGATCGGTCCGGATTTGACACCCGAGAAACCGAAATTTCCGCTAGGCCAAGCATCACCATGGCCGACAACCCTAGCCAACCAAAATTAACCAAGAAAAGAAATAAAATGAAAATTCATGAACCAGTGTGGTTCCAATACAAGGACGAAAACAAACCAAAGGCATAATGAGGTAATTTCTCAAACTGCCTATAAAGACACCTACTAAAAATAATACCCGCAGCTTAGTGGATTACTAAACCCACTAACTCAGGTAATCGACAACCCAAAATATTACAATAACCAAAATAATTCAAAATAAAAATTAACTTTGGTCCCCTTGCCGCTAGACAACCAGCGACCCCTCCAGGAGTATCCGGGGTGGAATAAAACTTCAGGGTGCAGGAAGCACAGCCTGGTAACATTAACCCAAAGATGGTAAGGGGGCTAGCATTGCGTAACACTGGAAGAAAGCGTGAGGTACCTCGTGTACTAGCCTCACTCCAGAGCGTCCCAAAACAGATAACCAACTGTCACGCGTCGAGTCAACCAAAGGGTGGAAAAACTAAAAAGAAAAGATAACTAATATACAACCAAGGTAATTTAAGAAGAGAAAGGGATAGCCCATATGTTCCACCGAGCATAAGGAAGTGAATTATAGTAGACACTAAACTAAAAGATGCACCGAATGGGTAGTACATCAGTCCCTGTATAAAACAAAATAAATTAGGTAGGGTACTCTGAAAGGTGGCACTGCCACCGGCCTGTCTCAACCTAATAGGCCGACTTGAGCTCAGGCCGAACAAAGTAGCTTGGCCCTCCCCTGGCCCGCCGAACAAGTTCGATGGGCAAAATGTTACCCCAGGGGTCAGACTTCCGCCCCCCCTGAACAGCCCTTCCAGTCGGTCTGCTCTCCGAAGGATCAATAGTTCCAACAAAGAACGTCGAACCGACATTCGGTAGCACCCAACACCGCGCAGCCTAAACAAGGAGATAGGGACAAATAAGTCATAATCGGGAAGGTTCTATTTTGGCTAGTTAAACTATAGCCCAAATATAGAACGCCAAAATAGGGGTCTAGGTACCAAGACCTAGGCCAAAGTCAAATCCAGGATAACAAAAATAGCAAGTCAAATAAGACTATAAAGAAATATCAAGGTAAAATTAAATTAATAATTAAACACAAGAAAAGATAAGGTAAATCAAGGTAAGGTAAGAAACACCAAGTCAAATACTGAAATAAGACTTGGTAGATATGAAGGTAAAATTAACCGAATAATTAAACCCAAAATAAAATAAAATAATAAAGGTAAGGTAAGATAAGATAATCAAGGTAAGGTAATATAATCAAGGTGCGGTAAGATAATCAAGGTAACGTAAGGTAATATAAGAAAGTCACAATAAGGACACTAAATCAGATCAAGCTAGGATAACGAAATCACTCAGCAAGATACTGATTAGTGTCATAAGTCAAATCAAGTTAAGGTAAATTAAATTATCCAAAACAAATGGTCAAGTATCATAGCAATCAGTGTATTACGAAATTCAAAATAGGTAAATTTAAGGTAAATTCAAATAAGGTAATTTTGAGGTAAGTTCAGATAAGGTAAATTTAAGGTAAGTTCAGATAAGGTAAATTTAAAGTTACCAAAAGATATTAATGAATTAATGACTCAAATAAAAATACGCTAAATTTCAAGCAGTTGAACTCACAAATAAAATAAATCATCGCCTTAAGAGGGAAAAAAAACTAATGACCATGTATCGTGTCTACCCTCATCCTGTCTCGCGCCAAGATGAGTGCCTGCACGACTCCGCCCAAAAGAAAAAAAACTCTAAAATTAATGTTACTAAAGCCACAACAGGTAAAGAAATTTAAAGATAAGGTAAAGATAGATCATACCATAAGCAAAGACGCAAAGCGATGATAGCAAGTAAAAGTAGTAAAAATGCTGAAGGCAGACTTACTACGCGCAATAGCAGCAAGTTGGCTGAAGGCCTAGCTTGCCACGGCTTTCGGAGGACTCCTACCTCCACTAGTTCACCAGTGCAGCACAATTCTAAGCGATAGTGTTCAAATCCATCAAGTCTCGCGCCCAGATGGATCCAAACGCCACTGCGCCCGTCACTGCAGGGCATTAAAAAAAAGGTATTAAAGGAAAACGGAATAAGGTAACATTAAAGAAAAATATTCAAAGGTAATACTAATCATTATCTGAACTCTCATTTGTGGTCGATGGATTATACAGTTTGAGATCTTTTACGTGCCAAACACCTTTACTTTGTCCTGCTCGATCTTGAAGTTCGTAGGTGCAGGACCCTGTTTTCTTCTTAATAATAAACGGGCCCACATAAGCCGGAGCCAGTTTGGCACTATAATAGTTCGCGGCATCGGAAAGACTTTTGTTCTTACGCCAAACCTCTTGTCCAGGTGCGTACTCAACGGGTCGTCTACGTAAGTTGTATCTACGTTGATTTCTAACATGAGATGTTTTAATTTTATCCTGAACTTCGCGATACAATTTCACAAAGGCGGCTTGTCTTTTCCTGACATAATCTTGAAGGTCTGCATTGGTGTTAGCAGTCTCTTCTGCAAAGTCTTGTCCGTACAATTTATGTTCTCTCCCAAAATTAAGAAAGTGCGGAGTAAATCCAGTGGTCTCATGTCGTGATGTTCGCAAGCACAGCCTATAGAAGCTAGGTTCTCGTCCCAGGTACGGTGGTTATTGTTCTTGATGTAAGATCGCATCATGGTCTTTATGACTCTGTTGACTCGTTCGGTCGGATCGGCTTGTGGATGATAAGATGCTGTGTAGAATAGCTTGGTTTTATAGCGTTGACATAGGTTCTGAAATTCCTTGGACTTCATTTGTACTCCATTATCACACATTAGGAACTGTGGTGATCCAAACATTAGGAAAATACCTTCTTCAACCTGTTTGGTGAGGGATTTAGCTGTCGCTGAACGAGAAGGAAATAAAACGGAGAATTTGGTGAAATAATCGGTAACCACAAGAACGTAAGTGTTACCTGACCTCGAACGAGGAAACGGTCCAATATAATCCAGGCTGATACACTGCCAAGGTTGATTTATTGTAGGACGACCACCCATTAATCCTGCAGGAGGTTTTTGTTCTACTTTGTGCTGGGCACAAACTCGACAATCTTTCACGTAACTAGTGACATCACTCCTCATCTTAGGCCAGTAATAGCGTTGGCATACTTTCCAGTAGGTCTTGAATACGCCTACGTGACCTGAAGCAGGTATATCATGGCAACGAGCGAGTATCTTGCGCCTTTTATCCTTAGGAACGACAATTTTCCAAGAACTGGATGGAGTACCAAGGTCCGGATGATTGGTTCTAGCATATTTGTACAACATGTTGTTTTCTACACGCCAAGCAGGAAATTTGACCGGTCGTTGTTCAAGCCTTACAAACATATTTTTATACCATCCATCAGTGGTGGAAGACATCGGAACATCACTATCATCGGTGTCAATAGCTTCTGCGGAGACAGGAACGGATCTGGACAGAAAATCGGCAACAATGTGCTCTTTACCAGGGCGATGGATTAAGGTAAAATCATAGGGTTGCAGACGAAGCGCCCATCGCGCTAAACGACCTTGAGGGTCTTTTAGTCTGTGCAGCCATAGTAACGAATGGTGGTCAGTTACTACCGTGAAGTGTACCCCTTCCAAATAATGTCTCAACTTCTCCACACTCCAAATCACTGCCAAGCACTCTTTTTCGGTGACTGTATATTTCATTTCTTGTTTAGTCAGTGAACGTGATAGGAAGCATATTACTTTCTCACCATCATCAAAAGTCTGTGTTAAAACTGCACCAAGGCCATATGCGCTTGCATCGGTTTGCAGGACAAAAGGACGGTTAAAATCAGGACAGGTAAGTATCGGTGCTGTAACCAAAGCTTCCTTGATCGCTTTAAAGGCTCTATCACAGTCGGTTGTCCATGACCATCTGACATTTTTCTTAGTCAAGTTAGTTAGCGGAGGTACGGTGGATGAAAAATTCGGAACAAAGCGACGGTACCAAGATGCTGTACCAATAAATCGGCGAATTTCGGTGACATTCTTTGGTGGTATAATGTTTACAATTGCCTCCACTTTTAATGGATCTGGTCGGAGTCCCTGACGGTCCACAACATATCCTAAGTACTTCAATTCTGGCAGGCAAAACTGACATTTTTCTAGTGAAACTATGAGCCCCGCTTCATGTAGTCGGTCGAAAACTAAGCCCAACAGACGTAGGTGTTCATCAAAGTCCTGAGATATGAGAATTATATCATCCAGATATACCATGACCGCTGGTTGAAGGTCTGCTCCAAGGACGGTATCTACTATGCGCTGCCAGGTTGCTGGTGAATTGGTTAAACCAAAAGGCATGCGACGGAACTGAAATAGTCCTCTTCCAGGGACGGTAAATGCAGTATATTCACGCGAAGATTCACTTAAGGGAACTGTCCAAAATGCGGATTTGATATCGATGGAACTGAGGTAAGTTGCATCTCTCAGGCGGTCCAAAATGGCAGAAATGTAGGGCAAGGGATATGCGTCTTTCTTGCTCAAACTGTTCAAAATTCTGTAATCTACACAAAATCTGTAGGAATCATCCTTCTTGCGCACTAAACATATCGGACTGGACCAAGCACTCTTCGAAGGTTCGATGACTCCATCCTCCAACATTTGTTTAAGTTCTTCATCGATAATTTTCTGCTTAAATGGAGACACCGGGTAATATCTTTGTTTGACAGGTTTCGTACCTGGCTCCACTTCAATAACATGTTCAGCCACCTTACAACATCCCAGGCCTGTACCCATTAAAGCAAGTTTTTCTTTGACTAAGTTATCAAGAGTCATTCGCTGAGCAATAGTAAGGGTACTCTCATCCCGTATGCTAAGTACTTGAGTAGAATTCGTTTCATCTGCGAAATGCCAAACATCCTGATTCAAATCTGGTACGATTCCCATGCTCTTCCAGAAATCGACTCCCAAAATTAAGGTATGAGCCAGTGCAGGCAGGACTAACACATCTATCATGCGGGTTTTTCCCATTAAACTAAACGGTACTTGCATGTAACCAATAGCAGAACAGCTCCCGCCATTAGCAACTGTACATCTTGTTTCTTTACCTAAAAGTTGCAGTCCCAAACTCCGTAGCAACTCATATCCAGGAAGGCCAACAAGTGTTCGAGTGGCACCAGAATCCAGCAAACCTCTTATAGGTTTACCTATAATAGAAACTTCCAAATAAGGACGTTGATCTCCTCGTGCGTGACTAATGATGAAATCTAAAAGAATTTTGGATGAAAAGTCAAAATCATTGGTCGATACACGCTTGGTATTGGGAGAAATCGTACGACCTATTGATTCCCCCGGGAAGCGTTTCCCGAATTAGCACATTTAGGGCAAGATCTTACGGTGACATTAGGTGTTCCACAACGATAACAGTGTGTTTTTCTAGGGCTTTGACAATCTCGATTAAAATGTCCCGTTTGTTGACAATTCCAACAGACTAATTCCCTAGGACCTCTACTGGTAGTAGGAGGGTTGACATGTCTCACTTCATTGACCTTAGTTGGAGGTAAGGCTTCTTGCATATCTGAGACGAAGGCGAAATCAGATTCTACAAATCCTTGTCGCTTCCGAGATGGCGGTACATAATGTTCTGCACGGTATTTCTTGGCTTCTAAAACCAGGCACTGCTCCTCTAATTCTTCCAATGAGTTCACTATGGGTAACTGAGTGGTGTAATATGGAGCTAAATTCCTAGTTATCATGTCCAACTTTGCATCCTCACTGAGGGAGCCATAACGCCGAAACAGAGCCTGCATGCTTCAAAGATAGTCCACTATGCTTTCTGATGGATCTTGAGTCCTCTCGAGCATTTCTTTAAAGAGTCGAGCACGATAATCTGGTGGTTCAAAGTGTCTGCAAAGCAGTTCAGCTAGTTCTCTCCAGTTGTTAAACCGGGAACGGTTCGCTCTAAACCAATTCAATGCCTTGCCTTCAAATAAACAAACAGTTCTCTTTCTGATACATTACGAGCCAATCTCAGCTCGTTTACTCTCTCCAAGAATCCATGGACTGACATACTCTTGGGATCTCCTGTAAATTTAAGGCCCCATTTTTCGATACGTAGTGCCTTGAAGTTTGACACTGGCTGTCTATTCGGGGTTGAACCATGCTGAGTTGGTCGAGGCACTTCCTCTTCTGACGAATCATCAGAATCAGAACCTCCCGAACGCGCTGCATCCAATAATACGCTCAAGTTGGGATCTCGTCTGGATACTTGCTCTAGCTCGTCAAGAGCAGATAAGGTTTCTGCAATTAATATTGCTCGTGCGTCAGCATCCTCTGACGACAGTTGGTTAACTGGTATACGATCAATTCGGTTGAGAAGATGGACCAAGTGTGTCTGTAGACGTTCAAATTTGGTCTTGGCTTTTTCTCCAGTAACGGACTTAATCGCCAATTTAGTCTTCCTCAAGTTAGTCGCCACATAAGCTCTTTCTTCAGCAAAATCCATATTATAGGGAGGGTGACTTATAGACTTACTAACTTTCTCCATCTGCAACAATGGGCGTAAAGATGCACGAAGGCTTTCGACAGTTTTCGTTTCATCAGCTGGAATGCCACGAACTTGCAACTCATAAATGAGCATGTCCTTTCTAAGGTAATGCACTCTCATACTGTAATCCATCGTAAGTTAGTACGAGTCAAATAATACACAAACAAAAATAAATTTAAAGAAAAATCAATAAAATATTAGCACTGATTGCACTTGACACTGTAAACTGCAAATAATTTGCACAACTAAATTTTCAGATAAGTTTCAATAATTAAACTTCACCAAAAAGATTTAAAAAAAATAAACCGGTTAGGACAGCGATGTCCTAACAGAAAGAATAACAAAAACCCGTCAGAACAGCGAAGTTCTGATGGCTACAACAAAACAATAGGTAGGCCGCAAAAAAAAAATATTACGTTATCAGCAAAAAAATCTCATCAGAGGTAAGACAACATATCAGAAGCGCAAATATTGATAAATGAAAAATTAAAAAAAAAATTTTGATAATGTTAGTACCAAAGTGCTCTATCTGATCTCACCAAACGCAGTTTCTTTTTGTTTGAATGCCCCACGTTGGGCGCCAAAATTTGCCACGCTCTTTTTCGCACAGAAGAAGAATTTCACTTCTACTTACCCTTCATAAATAAAAATTCAAAGTTCGGTAAAAAAATTAAAAAAAAAAAATATTGAGAATTTACAAAATTAACTCACGTAAAGAGTTGAGTTGAATGCGAGAGGCTTGCGCATGCGTGCCAAAAAAAATGCCCTAGCTCCAATGCCGGAGAGAGGGGGGGTTTAATAAGGGCGCCACTGTTTTTAATGCCGAGTGAAAAACAGAAACCCTCCTAGATAGTATTGGGATCTCGCTTTCAGCTCACTCACTCACATATAGTTACCATATTATCAAAAAAAAAAAAAATTCCAAGAAACTGCGCTGTCTGGTGAGGCAAATAAAACACGAATCTAAAACAAAATTTCAAGAAATATATTTACAGAAGAAAAATAACTTGTTGGTCGTGTGGCCACTTTGGCATTTACCAAGAAATTGTTGGTCGCATGACCACTTTTGCGTTTAACATTTTTTTTTTCCTTTTTAAATTCAAAACTTAAACCCTGAGGGGGAAATTAGAGAAAAGATATTACTACTCGAATCGATTCGACCCTAAGCGCTAACAATAGTTATTATGAATATATACCTTATCTACACAGTAAGGTTATCAAACAAAATTTACTAATAATAAAAAGTTGCCTGAAAGGGGTGTCGCCCCTGATGAAGGTTTCTGGGTTCAAGGCGGTAATGGCCTAGACTGCTCTGCTGACTCCCAGCACAAAGGCAGCTTGCTCCCAGCAAAGGTGATAGCTTGCCCTGAGCAAAAGTTGATGGCTGATGTGCCTCCCAGCAAAATATTGGGTATTCCCCAGCAAAAAGAGGATCGGTGTCCCCCAGTAAAAAGAGGTTCGGTGTCCCCCAGTAAAAAGAGGTTCGGTGTCCTCCAGTAAAAAGAAAGACTGTGGGTGTCTGTCTCTCAGTAAGCAGAAAGACCCTAATAAAACAAAAGGTGTGCGTCAAGGCAAGGTAAAATTCAGGTATTATGCAAATATAATTTCGAAGAAATATTAAATTTAAATCACAGAAAAAAAAAACTTTAAGTGGCTGAAGGCCTTAAACAATTATTCATTGGTATCAAGAAAGTAAAACCGAAGGAAATATTTTGAATTAAATAGAGGCATCAGGTTAAAAAAAAAATAAACAGGCAATATCGAAGCCAATTAATTAACAAATCAAAGTTAAGATAAAATTTACATAAAAGTAGCCCTTGTACGCTACTGTACACAGACAAATATTCATTATAAAATAATTATATTTACATAAGTAATGCCGGTACAAAAATCTTAAACAATTAGATCATACACTGGTGACAAAATAACCAAAATTGTTAGGTAATCGCTTAATTACACAAAAGAAAAGTTTAGCCGCAAAATACAATGTGATAAAATTTAGCACGTTAAGTATAATCAAAAGAGAAATTCAGTATTACTATTACTAAACATATACATCCAAATATAGTAAATGTAGCTTAATATTTATGAATATAGAATAACCATACCGTATCTGTAAGCGTAACCCAAGAATGAACAAATACCATAGGCCATAGTGAATAGTTAACGGTACTATATTACACCCACCCTGAAATTTTGTAACCAAATCTAATAATTAAGAATCAGCCCTGTCTATGTTATACCCAATATTAATTAAAAGCTAATTAGCAGCAGAAAAAGAATAAGTGAAATACGAAAGTCAACACTTCTGACTGTCAGACATTTAAAATATTTACCCAAATTACTATAGTTTTAAATTGCCGGTCTCTAACGCTGTCAGCTGACATTCCAGAACACAAGATATGAATTTTTAATGACCTGGCTATCGCTTATTAGCATAATTAGTTGATAAAAAGAAACATCATCAGGTTCCAATTCACGGGCATACACCAATGACTGATTCACTATGACTATGAATACGAAATAACAAAATAAAATTTAACCTTGGGTCACCCGGTAGAGTTCTGACCAACATTATCAAAGAATGTAGTAAATCAAGCTAGCATAGCTGACAAAAAAAAATTAGGTATCGATAAGAATTTGACCTACAAACCTGTGAAGGTCACATAAACCCCATTTAATTTTTAATAAAAAAGAACCATCTGTACATCATTTTCCTACCACGAAATGTAGCGATCTACTTGTATTTAGAGAAGTTTTAACTACAGAAAAACTAATTAAAAACGTGGACGTCGTAAAAAAAAAATAGAATCAAAAAGGGAATCAACGAAAATTAATTAAAATAGCAGTTTAATCGCGGGATTCTGTATTTTTAAGGGTTTAATAGTGGCAAAAAGGCATACCTGTCGATCTCGGGTCGGGTCTAAGTCCACATGTCCGCTGTCGTCGTAAAAACCGACGAAGAGATATCGAATTTCTTCTACAAAAACAACTAAAACGGCCTCACTGGACCAACAACGTAACGCCAAAATGGCAAACAACAAAACAACGTAAAAGAAATTAGTTGTACCGCATTCACGGATCCCAATTTTGGGTGTCTTTCTAAAGACTTTAGAATACGATACAGTCGACGACGCGATCAGTTTGTGAAAAGAACCTCTCCACACCCAATCCTTGACGAAAAATTCCAATATCGATTTTTTTTCCTTGCAAAGCGACGTCACAAGGGGTTGTTTGTAAGTACACTTTGGTACTCAATTAGGTACATTTTCGAAGGCTTTGGTTCCATGGTATTCCCCTCAATGCATTGGCACGATGTTCTGCCAGTAAAAATTAACTTAACCAATGAACACCGGCAATATACCAACAAAACTATAACAATTAAATACATTTTTCCGTGTCCATAAACAGACATTCATTAATAGTTCGTACAATTGGCAGTACAAATGCACCCCACCTACGATTTTGGTCAACCTCGAACCGTAATGCATGAATGAACATTAGAAACCTTTAAAATCAAGGGACCTAGAACTCAGAACGCAGATCCCATCGTTCCTGGCTTCGACGTTTTCCAACAACAGTCACAGAGGGCGGCTCAGGACAGAAAACTAAGATGTATGCAACAGGCTCGACAGAAAATAATTACGGCCGATTCAAATGTCAAAAATGACGTTTCACGTTTGTCAGGGTAAACAAATTCTAATTTATATTTATTGGCAACTATAGTTTTTAGGGCCAAATTCAGACATATTTCCTTAGGGATTAACTATACAGAAAGAGGGAAAACAAGGCTGGATTCAAGACAGACTAGTGACGGAAAATGTGTAAAAATTAAATTCGAGGTTAGGAAAGATTTTGACTAAATGGAAAACAAATCAAAATAAAACGTTCAAGGAATAAGGGAATATATTCAAAAAGGTAGGTCGAAGTCTTAAAACTCAACTAATTGTTGCAACTGCTATAATAATAATACTTTAATTTCGTATGACAAAACAAACCGTAACAGAATTACAATCGGTAACGACCCTAAATTTTATGCCAACTAAATATATTCTAAACTTCTTTAAAGTGTAGCATTTGAAATGCTACATTGTTTTTGAAATTACTTTTTAGTGCATTTGGTTTTCCTGACAAGATGGTGAAGATGATTTTGTAGAAAATTTTGACATTACTTTAAGGCAAACACTAAATATCTCATAAAATCTTATTTTATTAAATTATTAATTTCTTACACAAATAACAAGCATTTATGTTTTACAAGGATGTAGGTTATGCAATTTGGCATCCTTTTTTTATTCTATATAGTTCAACCCCACTATGTTGTGCGAGTCCAGAATGTCTTAATTTTATTTCTGCACTTGAGTTGATTCACCCTAAAAGATCAATTTACAGTATTGTACTCATTGTTTAATTTAGCATTTCCTAAGAATATTACCTATATCATTGCGTGTACTTTAAGAACTACGTAACGACTGGCCCTGATAAAAAAAATTCTTATTCTTGTAGCACGTTTCTCCCATTTTAATTGTATATAGTATATTTTGATTAATTGTAAACTAAAATAACATACTAATTAATAATTGATTACAAATTCTAATTAACGAAGTGAATACTTTGTTTTTCTAAGGCTACAGTGTCTGCACGTCCAGAGAATCTTCCGTTTCTTTTCTTCTTATTTCCTAATATGATTGCCATTTCAAAACATCGTGTTTACTTTTGGGAACAACCAAAATATAATTATGTAGAGGCCGAGTTTTGAACGGCGCACATTCGGGCTGACGTCGAATGCTTTGATTGGTCCAATGTGACACATGGAGTTCCAATTGTGAGGGGCAAGAAATTGATGTCGTGGGAGGTTTTTGGGGTGAATTTAAGGAAGGACAAGGTGGTCGTGAAGGACAATCTTGGCCAAACAGTCTTGGCAAGAGAGGGCCGTTAGTTATAACCCTCGTTTTATAAGTTGAACCTACTAGTTTGTGATTGTGGCAAAAGTCACAATGTGGCCGATGGTGGTTTTTTCGTTTTGGTGACCCTCCAATGGGGATGAGGTAAGCAAAGCTTTTATTCTCCCCGAATTTCTTGGAGTGATTTGTACTGTTGTATTACAGGGTTTTTTCCGGGTAAAGGAATAATTTTCGACAATTGAAAGGATGTTTCATGGTGGATGCAACCCTATGTATGTGGCTTCTCATGAGTTTCTATCGTCAACACCATAGAGTCTGAAGGGGTACCTACTCCAGGTGGTCCAGCCGCATCACCTCGATACAACCTTTGGTACCATGCCGATCCACATCTAGAAAGGTAGCTTTTCAGAGTTTTCCTCCTCCGTCAGGATAGTCACCCTAAGCACTCAGTTCCGCGTGCTACGGTGGATTGTACTCCATTTTGTCTCTGGGTAAGGCCTGTACGCCGATTTTTGGTTATAACTGCATATATAAAATGTTAATTTATGAATTTATTATTATTACATAATCCCTTTTATTTAAAGCATCGCAGTATAAAGTCTCCTGTGGACTAATGTAAATTTTGTAAAAATAAGTATTTAGAGGTAATATTATTACGTAATTACCCCTATTTTAAATCTGCCGTATTATGTTTTGATTACTGATGAATATAAAATTGTATAGATATTTTTTTGGTACCATGCGGCTTATCAAGTGAATATTGACTTAATAGAGTGTATAAAACTGTTTTGGTAAGTTTTGTATCATTTTCTTTAGGGCGTAGCGAAAAGAATCATGATTTTTTTTGGTACCTACCCTCGTTGCGTTACCTGATGATTTACTTTATCTATTTTTATTATACTATTTGTAGCAGGGTGTATATTTAATATTTACTAAACTGTACTTGCCAAAATGGTACTAAAAATATTTGATAACCTTTCATACTGTAATTTAATTTAAGTATCTACTACCCATATGTTCAAGTAGGTATTATTTTATTAATGACCAAATCCTTTTAGCTGTCGACAAGCTTTTCTAAAATAAGAATAAATATATTTTATTTTGGGGAATGGTTTGTTTTATTGCCTGCTAAAACACATGCAAAGAATTTTATAACATTTTTTAAAATCAAATATCAGCTTAAGTTCTGAGTTTATTAAGCTGTAAGCGTATTTTTCATTAACAAAAACTCAGTGGCGCCCTAGTGCCTTGGAAAACCTAAACAAAGAAGAGGAAAAGGGAAAATTAAAAAACCTACGGCCCATAAATGCTCCTGGCGAAAAGCTGCCGCGCACTTGTAGCACTTCTGGGTAGTTAAATTTATCAATTTAACCCCAGAACGCTGCAAGTTAAATAGCGCCCAGTAACGTGAGGCTCCGAATTTTCCATTTTCCAAACTAAGAACGTTAAAAATTATTTAATATTAAACTATTTTTTAATTCCAGGCATTTAAGTAAAATTTATTTTCTCAAGTTGCATGTGTTTGGTAGCATAAACAAACTTATTCTTATCTACGAATGATAACAAAATTCTTGATATTTTTACCTACTCTTTTTATACTGTTGGAAATTCCTTTTTTTGTGGTACACATACATTCCTTTGCGATTTTGACTAGATATTTATGAAATATTTGATTTAGAATACAAATAATATAGTACCGAAAATATTTATAGAAATGGATTACCAATTTTCCCCTAGACATCTTTTGTTGCCTGAGATTGATTATGAATTGAATATTCGTGGTGTTAGAAGTAGAAAAGAACGTTCCGAAAAAATTAAAATTTTAGCTAGACTCTTGCAGAAAGAAGCCCAAGGAGCTGATAAAATTGATTTAGATAATTATATAAGTGATTTTGACACAGAACGCGATGCTATTAACGCGACGGTTGTCGATATAACCGGTCTTATCTTAGATTTCGAAGGCAATCCCGAAGATACGCTTCTAGCTAGAATAAAATCACGAATTGCTCATGTTACGAACCGCGTTCTTAGACTTAAAATTCCTACCGAAGGGGATGATATCGAAGACGTAAAACTTTATAAAGAAGAAACGTACGCAACATGCCTTCAATTAGATGCAGATGTACATGCTAGAATAATTATTACCGATACCGCGAACACAAGTAACCAAAGTTTTCCTAGACCATCAATAGTAAATGTTCCACCCCCTATAATAACGTGTCAAAATAAACAGATTTTACTTTCAGATTGGAATGTTAAATTTAACGGGGATCCAAAAGCCGTGTATAATTTTATTGAACGCATAACTGAAGTCGCGGACGCGCGGGGTGTTTCTGAAGACGATTTATTTAAATCGGCTGTTGAATTGTTTGTGGGCGATGCTTTTGTTTGGTACCGTAGCATAAAGAGCTCTGTTTTAAATTGGCCCGATTTATTAGAAAGGATAAAAAGAGACTTTCTATCGCCGTGTGTAGAAGACGAAATTTGGGAACAAATAAAATCGCGCAAGCAACGCAAAGATGAGTCGGTCATAATTTTTGTAGCTCAGCTAGAAAATCTTTTTTCGAGACTAAGCAGAACCCCATGTGAAACAACTAAAGTTAAAATTTTAAAACAAAACCTTTTAGCCGAACATATTACTCAGCGAGCTTTATGTACTATTGATTCCGTTCAAGAATTGGTAAATTTAGTTAAACGTTTAGAGGAGGCTAATTACATAAAAAATAAAAATCGTTGTTCTGTTTCTCGTTCTTCCTCTCAACTCTGTGAAATTAATACGGATAATAATAATAATTCAGGCAATAGGAATAGACAAAATATTTCAAAATTTCCGTCTCGTGTTTTTGAACGCCACGTTTCGACACAAAATTCCTCCTCAGGAAACAGTAAAGTAAAATGTTGGAATTGTAATAAATTAGGTCATGTTTTCTCCAATTGCAAAGCCAAGAGAAATAAATTTTGTTTTGGTTGTGGCGCTGCCAATTTTACTATTAAAACTTGTACCAGGTGTTCAAAAAACTAAATCGTATCGGCATACGTTACGGCCGAAACTATGTCGCAAATAAACAGGCCAAAATTAAAAATAAAAGCTACCCTACTGTTGAACAAACTAAATATATAGAATTCTTTAAAAACTTTTATCATAACTTAAAATTTCCCGTAGTGAGGAATGAAATTTCTCCAATGTTGGAAAAAAGAAATTTTGACAATAGACCTTATATTTCAGTAAAAATATTTCATACCGAAGTAATTGCTCTTTTCGATTCCGGCGCAACGTCGTCAATTATCGGTGCTAGCGGTCAAAACATTTTAGATCAGTTTAAAATTAAAATAAACCCAGCGAGTGTAAAAAATATTTCCGTTGCAGACGGCTCGCCGCAAAAAGTGATAGGCCTGGTTGATTTACCAGTGGTGATTAGCGATGAATGTCGTGTAGTTAGGGCATTAGTTGTACCTTTAATACGCCATGGGTTTATTTTCGGTAGCGATTTTGCACGCCAATTTTCACTATTATTGGACTTTAGAAATAATACATGGAATACTCAGAATAATTTAACTAGCATATCAAGCACGAATCAAACTAATTTAAATTATTTGGTGACTTTAGATGAACTAGAGTTTGAGCAAAGAGCAGCCGCTCAAAAATGTATCGATTCTTTTCAAGAAATTTCTAGTGAAACGCGTTTGGGGCGTACAGATAAAATTACTATGACAATAGATACTGGCGACGCAAAGCCATTTAAGAAAAAACAATACCTTATGTCACCTTATATGTCAGAAATTTTAAATAAGGAGCTAGACGAGATGTTAAATTTAGATGTTGTCGAACCTTCAAATAGCCCTTATTGTGCACCGGTTTTACTTGTGAAAAAATCGAATGGTTCTCATAGACTGTGCTATGATGGGCGCATGCTTAACGCGCAGACGCGTCACGATTCCTACCCTTTGCCTAGTATCGACCGTATTTTGAATATGTTAAGGGACGCAAAATTTATATCGACTATAGATTTACGCAAGGCGTTTTGGCAAATACCGTTAGACGAAAAGTCACGCGAAAAAACCGCATTTAGTGTCACCGGTCGAGGTCTTTTTCAATTTAAAGTTGTTCCGTTTGGACTTTGTAATGCTGCGCAAGTACAGCAACGTTTAGTTGACAAAATTTTTGGGCCACGTTTCGAGCCTAAAATATTTACCTATCTTGACGATATAATAGTGTTAGGGTCTACTTTTGAAGAGCATTTATCTTTGTTAAGAGAAGTAAAGAATCGTCTTAAAGACGCAAACTTGACTATTAGTATAGAGAAATGTGAATTTTTTAAAACTACCCTTAAATTTCTTGGTTATGTTGTAGGCGCAAGCGGGTTACGTACCGATCCGGAGAAAATTTCTAGTATGATAAATTACCCGCGTCCTACGAATAGTACCGAAATTAAACGATTTATTGGACTATGTTCGTGGTACCGTCGTTTTATTAAAGATTTTTCTACTTTGACTTCTCCTATTAACGATTTATTACGTGGTAAGAAAAAAAGAGAGCCTATTAAGTGGACGAATGAAGCAGAAGAGGCTTTTACGAGAATTAAGCAAGCCTTGGTGTCTGCTCCAGTTTTATGTCAACCTGATTTTACTAAGCCTTTTACTGTTCAAAGCGACGCTAGTGATACGGGTTTAGGCGGTGTGCTTACCCAAATTTTAGACGGTGAAGAACGGGTTATCGCGTACGCGAGTCGTTCTCTTACTAGAACTGAGCGTAATTATACAGTAACCGAAAAGGAATGTCTAGCCTTGTTATTTAATTTAGAGCGTTTTCGACCGTGGATAGAGGGTGTTAGGTTTACAGTAATAACCGATCATTACTCTTTACTTTATCTGAATAACCTAAAAAATCCTACGGGAAGACTTGCACGATGGGCGATGAAATTGCGCCAGTACAATTTTGATTTAATTCATAGAAAAGGACGTTTTAATGTAGTCCCTGATGCTTTAAGCAGGATTCCACAAGTATCCTTAATAGACGTTTCCTTAGAACAGCTAGATCCGTGGTATATTACGTTGAAAGAAAAAATAGTTAAAAGCCCCGATTCTTACCCTCATTTTAAGGTAGAAAATAATATAATTTATAAGCTTATTTTGTCTAGATCTAAAGTAAAGACTAATATAAACGAGTGGAAAACTTTAGTTCCAAAGTACTTGCGTAATAAAATAGTTAGTTCTTGTCATGATCCACCTACTTCTAGACATTTTGGTTTCTTTAAAACTTTAGGTAGAGTTCAAGATAATTATTATTGGCCGCGAATGAGAAAAGATATTTTGCGGTATGTTAAAGCTTGTAAGGTGTGTTCTTCACAAAAATTAGCTAACAGTCCGCGTATGGGTTTTATGGGTGCTGAGAAATCCGTACAATTTCCTTGGCAAATTATTGCCGTAGATTTAATGGGACCTTTTCCCCGGTCTTCCAAGGGTAATGCTTATTTACTCGTCGTGGGAGACTGGTTTACTAAATATACTCTCCTTCATCCGATTAGACAAGCTACAGCTAAGAGTGTAATAAAATTTATCGAAGAAGAAGTTTTTCTTGAGAGAGGCGTTCCTCAATTTATATTGTGTGACAATGGTTCACAATTTGCCGGTTCGGAGTTTAAAAAGCTTTCTCAGCAATACAATGTTCAAAAAATTTGGTATAGCCCTAAATATTCCCCCCACTGTAATTTCGTCGAGCGAAATAATAAAACTGTCGGAACCGCAATCCGTTGTTACATTGAAGAACATAAAGACTGGGATAAAGAATTACCCAAAATTAGACATGCCATTAATACCGCCAAACACGAAGTGACTGGTTACTCACCAGCGTTTTTAAATTACGGTCGTTATGTACCTATTTCTGGTCGTTACTACGGGGATATAACTTCTACCGAAGATATAGAGATTACTGCCGGAGATCGCGACGAGTATGTCGGCGATGTTAAAAATGTATCGGATATTTTCGAAGAAGTTCGAAAACGGTTGCACGATGCGTATAGACGCTATGCCAAGTCTTATAACCTCCGGAAGCGAGATGCTAGTTTTGAACAGGGTGAACGGGTTTGGCGACGCAACAAAGTTTTATCGGACGCAGCAAATAAGTTTTCCGGTAAATTAGCCCCTAAATATGTTCTTTGTACCGTAGAAAAAAGAATCTCTCGTTTAGCCTATAAATTGCGCAACGCAGACGGCACACCCGCTGGTCGTTGGCACGTGAAAGATTTAAAACCATATTTTGGTTCTAATTCAGATGTCTCTGTAAATTAACAGGAATGCAGATCTTACGTAGTTCTAAAAAAAAATGTCTAGAATACTGTCGAATATCTTTGAATACCTAGTAACTTGTTGTAAATTTTGTTTTATACGTGCACTAAAGTTTTGGTAGACTTTTACCGATTAAGACTATAGCCGAATTGTGACTGTACCCGAATTATGACTTATCAAACTGTGACTCCAGTAGGACGTTTTGATACGCGTGAGATATCAACCCAGAACTTGGTGTACGAGATAAAAAATATGTTAACTGTAGTTAACATATTTTTATTTTTCGAAGGGGGTAGTGTAGCATTTGAAATGCTACATTGTTTTTGAAATTACTTTTTAGTGCATTTGGTTTTCCTGACAAGATGGTGAAGATGATTTTGTAGATAATTTTGACATTACTTTAAGGCAAACACTAAATATCTCATAAAATCTTATTTTATTAAATTATTAATTTCTTACACAAATAACAAGCATTTATGTTTTACAAGGATGTAGGTTATGCAATTTGGCATCCTTTTTTTATTCTATATAGTTCAACCCCACTATGTTGTGCGAGTCCAGAATGTCTTAATTTTATTTCTGCACTTGAGTTGATTCACCCTAAAAGATCAATTTACAGTATTGTACTCATTGTTTAATTTAGCATTTCCTAAGAATATTACCTATATCATTGCGTGTACTTTAAGAACTACGTAACGACTGGCCCTGATAAAAAAAATTCTTATTCTTGTAGCACGTTTCTCCCATTTTAATTGTATATAGTATATTTTGATTAATTGTAAACTAAAATAACATACTAATTAATAATTGATTACAAATTCTAATTAACGAAGTGAATACTTTGTTTTTCTAAGGCTACAGTGTCTGCACGTCCAGAGAATCTTCCGTTTCTTTTCTTCTTATTTCCTAATATGATTGCCATTTCAAAACATCGTGTTTACTTTTGGGAACAACCAAAATATAATTATGTAGAGGCCGAGTTTTGAACGGCGCACATTCGGGCTGACGTCGAATGCTTTGATTGGTCCAATGTGACACATGGAGTTCCAATTGTGAGGGGCAAGAAATTGATGTCGTGGGAGGTTTTTGGGGTGAATTTAAGGAAGGACAAGGTGGTCGTGAAGGACAATCTTGGCCAAACAGTCTTGGCAAGAGAGGGCCGTTAGTTATAACCCTCGTTTTATAAGTTGAACCTACTAGTTTGTGATTGTGGCAAAAGTCACAATGTGGCCGATGGTGGTTTTTTCGTTTTGGTGACCCTCCAATGGGGATGAGGTAAGCAAAGCTTTTATTCTCCCCGAATTTCTTGGAGTGATTTGTACTGTTGTATTACAGGGTTTTTTCCGGGTAAAGGAATAATTTTCGACAATTGAAAGGATGTTTCATGGTGGATGCAACCCTATGCATGTGGCTTCTCATGAGTTTCTATCGTCAACACCATAGAGTCTGAAGGGGTACCTACTCCAGGTGGTCCAGCCGCATCACCTCGATACAACCTTTGGTACCATGCCGATCCACATCTAGAAAGGTAGCTTTTCAGAGCTTTCCTCCTCCGTCAGGATAGTCACCCTAAGCACTCAGTTCCGCGTGCTACGGTGGATTGTACTCCATTTTGTCTCTGGGTAAGGCCTGTACGCCGATTTTTGGTTATAACTGCATATATAAAATGTTAATTTATGAATTTATTATTATTACATAATCCCTTTTATTTAAAGCATCGCAGTATAAAGTCTCCTGTGGACTAATGTAAATTTTGTAAAAATAAGTATTTAGAGGTAATATTATTACGTAATTACCCCTATTTTAAATCTGCCGTATTATGTTTTGATTACTGATGAATATAAAATTGTATATATATTTTTTTGGTACCATGCGGCTTATCAAGTGAATATTGACTTAATAGAGTGTATAAAACTGTTTTGGTAAGTTTTGTATCATTTTCTTTAGGGCGTAGCGAAAAGAATCATGATTTTTTTTGGTACCTACCCTCGTTGCGTTACCTGATGATTTACTTTATCTATTTTTATTATACTATTTGTAGCAGGGTGTATATTTAATATTTACTAAACTGTACTTGCCAAAATGGTACTAAAAATATTTGATAACCTTTCATACTGTAATTTAATTTAAGTATCTACTACCCATATGTTCAAGTAGGTATTATTTTATTAATGACCAAATCCTTTTAGCTGTCGACAAGCTTTTCTAAAATAAGAATAAATATATTTTATTTTGGGGAATGGTTTGTTTTATTGCCTGCTAAAACACATGCAAAGAATTTTATAACATTTTTTAAAATCAAATATCAGCTTAAGTTCTGAGTTTATTAAGCTGTAAGCGTATTTTTCATTAACAAAAACTCAGTGGCGCCCTAGTGCCTTGGAAAACCTAAACAAAGAAGAGGAAAAGGGAAAATTAAAAAACCTACGGCCCATAAATGCTCCTGGCGAAAAGCTGCCGCGCACTTGTAGCACTTCTGGGTAGTTAAATTTATCAATTTAACCCCAGAACGCTGCAAAAGCACAGACGACTGCTAGAGTCTCTAACTCGTAGGAGTGATAATTCTGTTCCTCTTTAGTCGTTGCTCTACTATAGTACTGTACAGGTTTGGTTGTTCCATCTTCTTGCTTTTGTAAAAGTATACCTCCTAACCCAACTTTACTAGCATCGCAATGCACCTCTGTTTCTGCATCCCTGTTATACATTGCCAAAACAGGTCTTTGCGTCAATCTATTTTTGAGATCTTCAAACGCAATTCGCTGTTCTGTTTCCCACTTAAAAATGGCATCTTTCCTTGTCAGATTCGTCATTGGTTTGGCAATTTCAGCAAACCCTTTAATAAACTTCCTGAAGTAACTGGTCAATCCAAGGAATTGTCTTACTTCATGAACATTACGGGGTGGTGGAAAATCTGATACTTCTTTTATTTTGTCATTTCTAAGCCTAATTGCTTCTCCAGAAATTTCATGGCATAAGTATTCTAGTTTACTTTGAAGGAATCTACACTTATTTAGTCTTAGGGACAATCCTGCACTCCTAAAGAGCCTCAAAACTGTCTCGAGCCGCTCTACACCTTGCTCAAAAGAAGCTGAAGGGACTAATACATCGTCAAGGTATGCCATTGCAGCGTCGTAACGTAATGGACCCAGTATTTTATTAATGGACCTTTGAAATACCGCAGGTGCATTTACGAGTCCAAACGGCATTCGCAAATATTCAAAGTGACCATCAGGAGTCACAAAGGCAGTCTTTTGTACAGACTTTTCTTCAACAGGAATCTGGTGATATCCCGATGCAAGATCCAAGGCCGTGAAGAACTTGTTGCCCTTGAGATTGTCTAAAAGATCATCGATCCGAGGAAGTGGTAGCTTATCTTTTATAGTCTTGCGATTTAAAGATCTATAATCTATGCACATTCTTTCCTCTCCGTTTTTCTTTTTCACCAACAAAATAGGGCTAGCACATGGTGACTCAGACTCTTGGATAATACCATTTTTAAGAAGATCGTCTACTATTCCACGCACGATTTCACGTTTTGAAAACGGCATGCGATAAGGTCTATACGTAACAGGCTCATTATCGTTCAAGTTAATCGACATTTTCGTAACAGTCGTGTGCCCAACTTCTCCTAAAGAAGTTGCGAAGCAATCTCGGTACTCGTTAAGTAACCGAAGTAAAGTAGAACGTTGACGATCGCTTAAATCTGGATTGATTAAATTATTTACATCACCCATGGTAAAATGTTTCATATTCGTAACACTCGTCAACATACATTGTGCCGTACTTATAGTACTGTCCTCGTAACAAGTGAGACCGCGTGCAAGAACTTTATCTTTTTCATAACAAACATTTTTCTGAGACATATTAATTATCGGAATATAGCAATTCTGTAAATTAATAACACAAGGCAAAACAGCATGAATATTATTATCCCAGTCTCGAACTCGGAAATCGATAAAAATATCTTTATTAGGCATTTCAAAATGCTTATCCGAATATAAGGCAATATGACCCATGGCGGAATAACAGTGGTTTCTTTAACACACAAGTTTATTTTTTCACTCAGCAATTCATTTATTTTATCCGCAGTGACTTCGGCTTGATTAAATAAACGTATTTGGTTTCCTCTTACTAGGACTGTGATATCTTTATTATTTATAAACGGCTGTCCGATAATAAGAGGCACGTTTTGTGCGTAATCGGGAACAACAAGAGCCTCAACGTCGGCTGACGCCAAGTCAACCTTCAAATTAATGGATACTTTGGAGTTCGATATAATCGAACCACCGGCATATCCACACAAACGTACGAGGGCCGGCTCAGATTTCAAATTTAAAATATTTACATTTGATTGTCGAATTGTCACAGCTGCACAACCGGAATCGACATAACCTCGTAAAGGCACGTTGTTAATTACGCAATAAATAAAATAACAAGTATTAGAACATTGACTATGTGAAACAGGTAAAATAGGTTT
The DNA here is from genome assembly GCA_963971165.1 of Philopedon plagiatum. Taxonomy (NCBI): domain Eukaryota; kingdom Metazoa; phylum Arthropoda; class Insecta; order Coleoptera; family Curculionidae; genus Philopedon; species Philopedon plagiatum. The sequence continues at coordinate 9,680,735 of OZ020196.1, read as the reverse complement.
TGACTCACCCTTCCTTTGACATTGTTTTGACTCACCCTTCCTTTGACATTGATCCGCTTCATGTCCTAACAAATGGCATTTAGAACAATTCACTTTGGGTTTTGGGCAAGCCGACTGATAATGACCTTTTAACTTGCAGTTAAAACACTTGATGTTCTGCAAATCCGGCCTGGAATAAGGTTTATTAGCACTTGATTTATTATTCCGTGCGTTCAGCATTTTTCGAAGATCGTTTGTACGTGGTGGCTTAGGGGACGATTCACGTTTCGGCCTTGTTTCTACGTTACTTTCGTTACGTAACATGGCAAGATATTCCTCAAAAAGTGCCTCGGGCGTTTCGTAACGGCCCGCTCTTGCAGAATTTTGGATATTGGCGTCCAATAAGCCGTCAATTATGCAAGACACAGCATTTTTACCGGTGATTTGGCATGCTCTAATAAGTTCCAATTTATTATAATAATAGGCGGACATTGGTTCACCAGGTAAGTTTTGTCGATTAAGCATTTATCGTAATGCTTTTGCATAATCTAGGTGATCAGGAAAAGTCCTCAAAATGAGTTGTTTCCATTCGGCCCAAGTATAAATGAGAGATGGTAAATTGTGGTACCACGTTTTGGCCATTCCACAAAGGCGTGACTGCATATGATAGATGGTTGTTACTTCATCCCAATTATTTATTTCTTTGATCTGGTCAATTTTTGCTAACCAGAGCGCTGCAGAAATATTCTCATTTTCAGGGAAAAATTCTGGAATACAATCGGTTGTTATTGCTAACCTTCTTTGCTGAGTGTTTCCAAATCCAACCATAGTTTGTATGATCCCCTCCAATCTTGTAATTTGAGCCTCATAAAACTTTGCGGTTTGCGGTGGAGTAGCGCTTCTTGAACCTGTCGGTTGTTCTGAGCCGTCGGAAATAGTACTATTATTTTGGAGATGTACAACAATTCGCGAAGGGCTAACTGAGGGTGACTTACGTAACTGTCGGTCAGGTGACTTACCTAACTGTCGCCTCTTTATCGACATACCTAACTGTCGTTTATTGCCAGATGACGTTCGTAACTGTCGCTCAGGTGACGTACCTAACTGTCTCCTGTCCCTGCTCGTCGACGTTCCTAACTGTCGTGAACTTCCAGGCTTAGTATTCCTAGTATTCCTTTCCTTCCCTTTCGCGCCCCTTTCGCTGGTTGTCCTTCGATAGCGAACTTGTTCTGAACTGGTGGAAGAACTGGTGCTATCGGCACTACTAGATCGATCTCGGGATCTTTTTGTTTTAACCATTGTCACTAAACACTAATTAAACACTCAAAATCCGATCAAAAACACACAAATAGCGTCTTTTTCTAACTGAAGGAGTCTATAAAGTCTACCCCACACCTGAACTATAATCTTAACTAGAATTATAACAATAAAACGCGTATATTAAAATATTAAACAAATAGGCAAACAAAGAATAAAACAGTAAAACAATAAGCGCGCTACGGCAGTCAAAGACAAAGTCCTGGTTTCCCCGCCTTCGATCCCAGTCCCCAACGCGGCGTGCGGACCATTTTGCTGCCGTTTGCAGATTTTGGTTCGGGGAACCATGACATCACCGACTCTAGCTCCAATCTTGATAATTGAAATGCTTACATTTTATTGATGTGCTGTTTTATTCTTAATCTCTTTGGCTAGACAGACAAAATTCTAATAAATTTAGTACTTTGCTTATTGAGTTCTGCGTATTTTTAATAAAAATGTTGTTGTCAGAAAGGCAACGTATTGAAAGTTTGATGTTGTTGGGTTGCGACGACAGAATCAGGAGCTAAAATGAAGTTTGCGTGTTATTTAATGCAAAGTATCAAGGAACTCCAATCAACGGTGAGTTGGAAAATTCATAAATTTAAGGAACATGGTACAAAAAGGGATTTCCCTAGAGGTGGTCGACCACTTGCCTCAAATGAAGACAAAAATTGTAATATACCAACTTCTATCTATTAATGAAAATCCTAATTCACCAACTAGTAGATTAGCCCTAAATACTCGTAACAACAACAAATCAACCGCCTTAAGATTTGTAAAAAGCCAAAAGTATCATCCATTTAAGGTATACCTTGTACAGCTTTTGGAGGATCTATTATAAAATAGAAGACTACATATATTATCTGTGAAGAAATAATGATAAGATGTGACGAAATCAACGTATTTTCCCAAAACACTATTTTTTTCTGATGAGGCTATATTTTATTTAAGTGGAGTTGTAACCAGACATTATTATCGATTCTGGTCTGAGCAAACCCCACACTGAATATATGAAGCACACACCCAACTTCCTGAGAATGTAAATATGCGGGCTGACATAATTAGTAATAGAATTTTCGGATCATAATTGTGACGAAAATCTCACAGCTAAATGCTATTTAAATTTTATCACAATTAAGTTAATACCCGCATAAGTAGTTATTTTTCCTAATGAAGTTGATCCAGATATCCCGAGGTACTTAGATGAATTTTTTTCAACCCGCTAGATAGGTCGAAGAGGCGCAGTTGAATGGCCACCACGATCTCCGGACCTTACCCGTTAGATTATTTTCTTTAGGGATATTTGAAAGATCGAGTGTACCAGAATAGACCACAGAATATTGACGACCTAAAAGATAAAATTCGAGTTAGGATCAATAACTTAGAGCCCAAAACTATCCGTAATTCAGTACATATTTTTTACCAACGACTTGGTGCAGATCAAGTAGAAGGTGGGAGTCATTCTCAAAATTTGTAACGTTAGGTCGCATCAGGTAAGTATTAATAATTGACCATGCCACGCTCTTTTCCGCAATGAAGAAGAATTTAATTTACTTCTACTTACCCTCCAAAATTAAAATACAAAGTTCAATGAAAAATTCCAAATATTTAAGAAATCCAAAATTAACCCACGTAACGAGTCGAGCTGAATGCGAGAGGCTTGTGCATGCGTGCCAAAGAATGCCCTAGCTCAAATGCCAGAGAGATAGGGTTGGGTTTATAAAGAGGGCGCCACTTTTTTTAAAGTCGGGTTAAAAACAGAAATCCTCCTAGATGGTATTGAGACCTCGCTTTCAACTCACTCAGAAATTAAAGCTAACATAATAAAGAAATTAACTTGAGACTGCGTTGTTCGGTGAGTCAAATAAAACGCTTACCTAAACTTGAGGTACTATGCAAATATAATTTTAAAAATATTAAATTCAAATAATAAAAAAAACTGCTGCTAGCTGAAGGCCGTAAGCGATTATTTATTTATATCATTACAACTGAAAATAAACGAAAATAAATACTTTCAATAAAACAGAAAGCATCAGGTCCACGATAAACTACTGGCATTATCGGAGCCAATTAATTTACAACTTGTAGACATATTTACATATGTGACGCAGGTACAAAAATATCTACACAATCAAATCGTACACTGGAAAAAGAAATAACCAAGGTAGTTAGGTAATAGCTCGATTACACAAAAGAAAAAGTATAGCCGCATAATACAATGTTATCATAAAATTTGGAACGTTAAATACAATCAGAAAGAAAAAAATCAATATCGCTAATACGAAACGTACCCTTAATATAATATACATATATAACCCTCACCCTTAAATTGGCAATCAAATATAATAATTAAAGTTAAGCCCTGTCAATGTCAAACACATTATTAATTATAAGGCAGTTAACAAAAAAAAAGAATAAGAGAAATATGAAAATCAATATTACAGATAGACATATTTATAGAGACATTTTGACAACCTGGCTATTGATCATTAATATAATTAGTTGATAAAAAACTCGTTAAATTTGTACTCAAAGTACACCCACTACTGACCAATACACTCTGGTTCTGGATTGCTTACAATATGACAAAATAAAATTTAACTTTTGGTCACCCTGTACAGCTATGTCCAACATTATCAAAAGAAGGAAGAAAAACAAGTACTTATCTGTCAAAAACAGATATGTGTCGATAAAAAAAACCTTGACCTAAAAAACATAGTGAAGGGCAAATGAGATGAACCTATTTAATCTTCAATAGAAAAAACCGTCTGTACCTAATTAATTAATGACTTAGCACGAAACATAGCGATCTACTTTGTATTTAGCAAAGGTTTAATTACATAGAAACTAATTAAAAACGTGGATCTCGTTAAAAAAAATCAAAAGGATATCATCGAAAATCAATTAAATTAGCAGTCCGACCGCGGAATTTTATGCTTTAATGGTTTAAGAGTGGCAAAAGAGCTTACCTGGAGGTGTTATTTCGGGTCTAAATTAACAAGCCGACTATTGTCGCGTAAATCCAACTAAAAAGTTGTAATTCTTCCGCCTAAAACCCCAAACGGCCTCACTGGGCCAAACAACGTAACGCCAAAAAGGCAAATAACACAATAAAGCGGAAGAAAACGATGAGCATCGCATTAAAAAATCCATTTTTTGGGCGTCTTTCAAAGACTACAGAATGACGGTACCGACGACTACGCGATAAGTTAATGAAAAAAAGTCAAGCTCGTGGTGCCACACCAAATCTTCACCAAATCCGAGTTTGATTTTTCCCAAAGCGCCGACGCAACCGTGGTTGTTTCCGAGCACACTTTGGTACCCAACTTGGTACATTTTCGAAAGCTTTGGCTCCGTCCAACCCCTATCTTCCAACTCATGAAGCCACGGAATCCCATATTTCCTACTTCACGAAATGCATACTCTTGATTACAGTTAGGAACCAGTACTGCGCCAATTCTGTAAAGATCAAGAGTCCTATTCCCAAAGAGACAGCAGATTCCAACGTTACAAGACCTTTTCCACCCAACAACAGCGGGCGGCATGACAGAAAAACTAAAACCCACAGGTTTGACAGAAGGAACGTCCAGCTGATCGACGTCAAAAGTGACATTTTAACTGTAAACAACCTCTGGTTAATATTAATTGGAAAATAAAGTTTTAGGGCAAAGTCCCGACGTAACTTCCCCAGGAATCAACCATAGAGACTGACGAGAAACAAGGCTGGATCCAGGATAGACGGTGACGGAAAAATTATAAAAATTAAATTCGAGGTTAAGAAAAATTGTGAACTGGATGGAAAAGCAATTCAAAATAAAACGTTCGAGGAATAAGGGAAAATAACTGAAAAAGGTAGGGCGATACCATAAAAATAAACTGCTCGTTGTAACTGCTATCATAATAATACTTTAATTTTGTAGAACAAAAACAAACCGTAATAACCACTTGTAACAAAAATTTACATAAAAAACTCGTTTTTTAAAACAACATTACTTCAAATATTAGTCCTACAAAACTTGGCAATCAAAAACGAAACACATGGCTTATTGATACCAATAAACTCAGTTTTTAACGAGCTTTTTAACAAATCCATATTTTACATAGGTTGCTATTTGAAAAAAAAAGTTGGGGTAGCTGGGGGTTAGAGGATTGAAGGGAGACTGTGAAAAATATTACAGAAAAGTGAGAAAATAGTATAATTACCTCTTTTATGGATGACATCCCACGTACCGTGGGCATCTGAAGAGAAGGAAAATGTAGTCTATTGACACGGGCTTTAAAGGATTGGAAAGGGACGGGAAGGAAAAACATCTGCAGGCCATAATCTGGCGACCCTAGGTGTGAATGAGCGAGAGGAGTGGCCTGTTCTAGGCTTTTGTAGCTGGGCAGTAAAGGGATGTATACGTAACGCGCCTCGTGTTGTTATGTTAGAAACAGTTCAGGGGGAAATAATACTGGCTAGTTCTTCAGAGCAAAATCCGTGGAAGCTCCGGTAGAAAAGGGATAAATCCCCAACAGCGCGGCGATGAGCGAGAGAAGGGAGTTTTCTTGTGAGGACTGGGTCATTTATGAGTCGAAAGGCTCTTTTTGGATAGAATCAAGGATGTCAAAGGTGATGCACTCCCCGGATGAGGAAGCAGTACTTTAGGTTAGGTCTTATTTAGGAAACATAGAGTGTGTATAACTTGGAAGGGGAGAATCATTTTCTGGCTGGAAAGAGAAAACCAAGCTTTTGAGTAGCCGATGTGGCTACTGAGGTAATGTGATCATATTTGAAAGCGATGCCAATACAAACGTTTCATTGTTCTGTAGGGCTTGACCACTCATGTGGATGGAGTAAGCGTTGCCAGACTTTTTGCGTGACAGGGAGCAAGACTGAGTTTTGGAGGAGTTGAACTGAACAAGGTTCTTGGCACCCCAGTCTAAGATTAATTGAAGATCTTGGGAAAGAAATTGGTGCTTAGATCTGCGTCTATTATCCAGCTCTCGATTCGAGACTTGTCTGGAAAAAGGAATATTGGAGTGAAGAGTACTATCGTCATCAAAACTATAGGATTGGTAGTTGAAGAGAGCAGGTCATTAATGTGAAGAAGAAATAGGGTTTGTGTCAGGACTGAACCTTGGGGGACGTCAGCATTGATATGATGGAAGTTAGATGAGTGACCGTCAACCACAACAGGTATGCGCCGATTATAGAGGAAACTACCGATCCAGGTACATAGTTTAGTAGGAAGACCGTAAGAAGGTAGTTTGTTGAGGAGTGCGGTATGCCATACTTGGTCAAAGGCCTTGGAAATATCAAGAGCAACAATCTGAGATTTGCCGTGAAATTCGAGACGTTCCAGTTATGTGTGGCAAAGCTAAGGAGATCAGCTGTGGATCTTTGGTGACGAAATCCGTACTGTCTGTCATGGATGATTTTGTGTTTCTTTAGATATTTTAGAATTTGCAAGTTGACCACTTTCTCAATAACTTTGCTGACAATAAGGTCTATAATTGGATGGAAGGGACATGGAACCTTTCTTCAGGACAAGCTGCACACGAGCAATCTTCCAGCTGGAAAGATACCCTTGTCAAAAGAGATCTGGAAAAGACGAGTTAAGATGGGTGCAAGTTCTGGAGTGCATTCCTTTAGAACAATTACTGGTATGCCATCCAGACCGGAGGACTTTTTGGTATAAAGGGATAGAATAATTTCTTGTTTTTGTTTGACCTTAAGTATTATGTCGGGCATTTTGTGGGGTACAGACGTAGTGGTTGGAAGAGCGAAATTGGCGGGAGGGATTAGAATGAAATTGGCGGGAGGGATTAGAGCGGAATTGGCAGCGAATTGTTGGGAAAATAGTGCAGTTTTCTCTTTAGAGGTAGAGATAATTTCTTTATGCTTTTCCAATTATTCTTAAAAATATTTAGTTCATTTTTATAATTTAGTTAGTTCGAATTTATTAGATTCTTTGATAACGGCGCCAAAGACCTAATCTCTCTGAAAAAATTGTTTTGATTAGATTAGATTTTAGGCAGAATATATAAGTGATAGATGAGGATAAGACATCCATATTTATAATTAAACGTTGCTGATATTGCACAAAAACATTTTATTAAGAATTTGTTTTATTTTTGTACATTCAAAGGCAGTGACTTTTATTATTTTTGTAAATATTTATATATTCTTTTCAGTAAAGTGGCGTAACATTCATATTAAGAGCCATTTTACGCCGAATGCTGTTTGCATTGACTATTTATATCACGGCTCGATGCAAAAAGCATCTTGTTTGTGTGTAATACACTCATACTTTTTGCCTGGTACAGCCACGACTGAATCGCTTTTACATAGCTACCCAATGAGGTATTTAACCTCATAAACTGGTGTGCAAAAGCAAAGTGAATCGCGGCAATATCGCATTTCCATTGCAATTGTTTTGCGACTGTATCGGGACTGTAGTATCAATGCAAAACTTATTGGTATGCCTACACCCTAAGAGCTTTAATAACTAGTAGGTGTTTTATAAAACTTCTGATTTTACATTTCGCTTACAGCATTGGCTCACTACAACAGTTTAAACTAGGAACACATTTTATTATTATTTTAGCAATTTTATATTATTAATCACTTTAGTAATGAGTGCACAGGTTTTTTAATCTCACCATTACCTTTAAAATTGAAATAATGGTTGGTTCTCGGGATTATTTGCGTGCACATTATTTTTGTATTCTCAAACGCAGTAACTTTTATTATTTTTGTAAATATTTATGTCTCCTTAACAGTAGAGTGGCGTAACGTTCAATTAATATATCTTGCTAAGATTAAGAGCCATTTTACACGCGATGCTGTTTGCATTGCCATAATGCGACACAACGGCGAAACAGTTGCGATGCAAACGCGATACATTCGCATTACACAGTTTTCGAACGTCCTGAAAGAGCGCACCGATGGAAACGCGATCTAGTCGCGCGACTATTTGTATCTCGACTCGATGCAAAAAGCATCCTGTTTGTGTGTAGCACACTGATACTTTTTGCATCGATATATACTATAAAATATTTCTTTCCTGAAAATATCAAATACACTGAACACAGGATATCTCTTTTAAACTTTTTTATTCGTATCATTCAGTTTTCTAATCGATTACCATACGCCATTATTATGCAAATACGATTCAAAGCTGAAATGTCACCAGATATTTAATCCTGGCTGAGAAATGCTTATGTAAAATATAACTCTTCGGAGGGGGTGTGATTTTACCAAAACATTTTCAGTTTTAAGATTGTTAATATAACTAATAAATAAAACCTTCTGGTACTAAAAGGTGTCCCAAGATGTTCTTCGGGGTCTACTTTTTAAATAAAACCAACAATATTAGGAAAATAACATGTTTGTTTATTTTTTTTATTTGTATTTTATCAAAAAGTTCAGATATGACAGTGATGTTTTAAAAATTCTATTCTGCAAATATCTCCCTCGACTGTTTCTACAGATGACCATTCTTGGCGTAAAATTGTCACTAACATTTTGGCACAGTTACGGTCATTAATCGTCTGCGGATTGTTAGAATACACTCTGTCCTTGAGAAGGCCACTGAATATCACCATTTCAATAAATGACGTGGCAGGGAACACATTTCCTTAACAAGTCCAAAGTTTCCCTCGCCGTGTTGTGCCATCTTGTTGAAAGAAGATATTGCTAAGGTGCATATTATCTAATTGGGGCCACAAAAAGTATTTTAACATATTGCAGTAGCGTTCGCCATTAACATTACCTAACTATGTCACCATCGTCATTTTTATGAAAAAATGACCCTACAGTACCTCCAGTCCAAAATTCACACTACACGTTTACTCGAAGAGGATGTAAAGCTTTTTCTCAATCACTTGAGGATTTTAACTTCCCCAAGTCCTATAATTTTGCTTGTTCACATAACTTTCGAAGTGGACATGAGCTTCGTCAGAAAAGATAATTTTGACACCTCCAACGAACAAGGTTGTAACTCAAGTTGATTACATTTTGAGTTTTAAACTCAGGCGTATTCAGCAAGGAGAGACAAGCATGGCAATATTAGAGACGTGTATCAGAGACGTGTCTCTACAATCAATAGTTTTGCAAAAATCAGCTTAACAAAGAAGTAATTCAACTTGGTACTTTAATTTCAACTTTAAATGGTTGTAATGTGGCAACCGTCTTTCTTAAAACTAACAGCTGGTAGCAGAAAACTTTTAATCCTAATTCATCGTTAAAAACAAAAGAGATTCAGTTTAATACAGCGTTAAATTTTTTTTCTTTCTGCAACTGCCCAAATTTTCAGCTAATCCATGATTAAACTGACAAATGAAAACCAAGGTGTTGTTTACTTTTTCATTTGTTTTTAACGAAGAGAGCACTTAACGATGAATTAAACTAATTATACAATATGCTGTAATTAAATGCATGTTTTTGGTAGCATTTTAAATAAAAAATTGGTTACTGTGGCAAAATTTTATGTTCCAATCCAGTAAATTGAAAGAAAAGTCCTTCCGTCAATATTTTAAAATAAATATATACACTTTTATTGCAGATGGGGCATCGTATTTATCCAAATGCTTACTAAGCAGGTACCTACCTTTACAAACACTTATAAAAAATGTAGGAAAAATAAAGTTCATCATTTCTTATAATGTGGATTTTACGAAAAAATATACATTTCAACTTCAATACCATACTAAAATTATTCTGTATAATATTATTTTGTTGTTAGACTTGTGCAAACATAATATTCTATTGCTTGAATTCTTGTTGGTTATAAACTATTCTTTATAGCATTATAATTAAAACAGTTTTCCTACTAGTCTTCTATAAAAATATAGATATTCTGCTAAATTTCCTTTCACTTACTTTTCTTTAATCACACAGTTTTCTTTAATAACCCTTTTGGTGTAAATAGCAAACCCTTTTGTGGGTTTAAAAATAATATATTTCTGAATTATTTTCGTCCTAACAAAATTAAACAGAAAATTATCTTATACACAACAAAAGTAAAAACACTGGAATGCAAGCAAGTTTGTATTAATCACTTCTTTGATGTTAGTCACGGCTCTCTCGATACCAGAAAAATAAAGGGCTTGTACAAACAAAACAAACCTAATTTATATTTTTTAAACAAAACTCTGTCGCGTAACCTCAAATATTTGAAGATTTTGAATTGCCAGTGTTGCCAGAAATTTCTTTATTTGGTACTGGATTTTGATTGGGAAAGTACTAAATTTAATGAAAATGTACTAGATCGTCACAAAACAGACGAGCCAATACACTGGCATAGGAGGTACAAACAATCTGTACTTGGTATAAAAATATAAAATACGTAATTATTCCTAACTTTAAAAATAAAACAATTATTTCCGATCTCTGCAAAAAGTAACATCTAATCTGCGCAAAAACAAAACAAAAAATACGAGACCTGTAAAATATGAGTTGAGTATCTCTTAAAACGTCGAATAGCATTTCCTACTAAAGTTTTGACTCAAGTGTACTAGCGTACTAGGGATATCTTAAAAATGTTCTAGATCTAGTACAATTGTACTAGACTGGCAACACTGTTCACCACCGGCTCAGTGGCGTGTTCAATTGACAAAATTGGATCGATCCGGATCCGTTTACGAGCTTTAAGCGAAATACGTAATTGAATCAAGAGTGATTGTAGAAAGAAATAAAATAGCGCTGGAGTGTCGTAAAGTGATCCGGATCGATCCAATTTTTGTCAATCGAACATGCCTCTGGATGACAAAATCTGGTCGATCGATCGGTTTACGAACTTTTAGCGAATATACAATAATTTAAAATAAGAGGTGTCAGATAACAAATAACATTGAGATATCGCGAAGTAATCCCGAGTAATCTAATTTTCGTGAATAAAATATGGCCAAGTTCATGCACTTGAAAAAAATGAGAATTTGTTTCGAGTGCATATTTAACTTTCTTAAATTTAAAAATAACATTAGTACCATAGATCATACTTAAAAAAAGCATTTCAATTATCTCTAAAAATAATAGTACTTATTATGAAATCTTTACCTAGTTTTATAAAGTTTCAGGGAATAATGAACAAAGGTATAAAGTAACTGATGTAAACTTCTGTTTTGAAAAATCACAAAACACATTTTATTTATGTAAATAACAAATTTTCATTTAAAAACTATTTTAGCATTGATGTCACCAGTAAGTACTTTTTAAGCCAATCTTGACATCACAATATCTGAAAGGATTCTTCTTGTGGCTTATCTGGTACCTGTAACAAAAGAAAAAAAAGCAAATAAAATAAAAAATTACACGATTACATAATAATTTTAATAAAAGCACCATCTCTACAGTCTACAGCCCAAGTAAATAACTTGTTTATAGATTTCTTATTCTACATAGTAAGAAGTGCATGGGATATGGGTTTTATATTCACATGATAAAAATGGTAGTTAAGTAAACGTGTCACAAAAAATTAAAGTTCATGAATCATGAGCAAAAAGTTTATTAAAAGAGAAACAGTAAAATTTAACTCAAACGAATTTGAGGTAGATTAATAAATACTCTACAGTTTGCTTGGGGTTGAGCGTGACCATGGTTAAAAAAATTATAATCGTGATCTATACTACCAGCAATTAGGTTTTTCACCGAATATTGATTGTGGGTAGGATAATGTCTCAAATAACATTCATTTAGAACTCCATTCCTTACATGTATATTTATCAGGGAAATATGTTTTTGTGCTTTATCTTTTATCAAAAGTCCGATTTCTAGGGTTACGAATTCATATTCTTTAGAAACATTACACTTCTTTAAATGTATCTAAAACAAACACATAAATGAATAATAATGACAAGAGAATAGTAGTTAAGGAAGCTGAAAAGCAGCAAATTTTTTATGTAAATGATTTTTAACGCAAATTTTAAAAATTGACAGAAAAAATATAACAATTTTGCTGGGCCTATGTATCTGTACGGTATTTTATGGTTCAATGGTTTCATACAACTTACGTTAGAAATACATCATGTTAAAATGTTTATTTTCTTCTATATTTGTATAATTTTCCTATTCGCTTTGCCTATTTTCCCATTTTAATATACAAAATTATTTTCTTTGATTCAAAATAACTTCGCTTTACAAGAAATACAAAACCCTTTGTTTACATTAAAATCTGACATTTAGCGTTTGACTTTTCCCGATGTGATTCGATTAGATCCAAATCCGGGATTGGGGCCGAAATTTTAATCGAAGCAAGCCGGTATTTAATACTGGAGTCCAATTAACAACGTATTAAATTTATCACGTTGTTAGCTAATAACGAGTTAAATTTTCTTTCTGCATTCCGCTGTATTTTATGCAGTTTTTCTGTAATAAAGACGTTCAAAGAGATACAACCTTGTTCCTACTAAAATTGACACCATAAACCTGCTATAGATGTTGAGTTACTGTTCTGTTTTAGTCAAAACTTTTGTTTACAACAACTGTCCGAATGCATATTTCTGAAATTCCCTTTGTAGAACCGCAAAGAAATATTTAAGAGATACCTTAAATTTTCCAAAATTATATAAGCTCTATAAAGAGTGGTTAATGAAAACAATTACGAACCGGAATTTAGAGCTAAAGAAACAATATCGCGATATATTTTATAATAAGTATAACATTGACTTTTTAAACCAAAGAAGGACCAGTGTCCAGCTTGTGACATATATAACAGATCTTCTTTTCAGGAGAGGGAAACCTTACTTTTAAACTATACATGCTATATAGCATATAAAATTGTCGTCAGAGAACTAAACGCCCAACATAAAACACTGCTCAACAAAGTAACTCTTTAGTTTTAGCTAGATATGATCTGCAAATAGTTTTATAGATGTCTTACGTCTCTCTATTTTACTATACAAGAAAATTAGCGGTTTACAATTTTACTATTTTTGACGTGGGAAAGAGCAATGGTTATTTTTATACCTGAGATGAGACCATCGGCATAAAAGGTGCCAATGAAATCAGTAGAGCAGGATAAATCTTTATTGAAACGCAAGTAAAAAAGGCTTTAAAGATTTTTGTTTCTATTTCGACAACTGCCCGGGATAGAACAGAAATAAAATAGTTTTTTCGCATGAACGCGTATGCAGTAGAAAAATTTAATATTAATATTACTCACTTTTTTATAAAGTATGGCATTCTCAAAATCAGGGAGACTCAATGCACGCCCTCATTGAAAGGCGTAAAAGAAATCAGATTGTTTATATACCGGAGCAGTGAATAACAATAATAAGATGCGCCAAAACATCGGGTAGACCATATTATGCAGTAACTGACGTAGCTCAAAGGAAGATTCTCAAGCTGATGAACAAACAGAATAATTTTAATATTGGTTCTAACAACAAGAAAGTCAAATGAAACAAAGTAAGGTAGGTATATTAAATTGGTAAATCAAAATTCCAAATTATTACAAGTAAAGTACGACCTTTTATCTGAAAACAGCCACTAACTTGATTTAGGAAAAAACCGAACGCACATACTACCATCAGGCAGTCAAGAAAAAACTCAGCAAGAATTAGCAAGTTCTTCTATTATACCGCTGGCGGTTTACACTGGTCCACTTTTCATGTCAAAAGCTAAGTATGTACGAGTATAAAAATTTAAACAGCCTTTACAGCTCTAAGGTTATACCAGAGATTTATCACAATTATTACAATAATTTAAAATATTGTGATAGTGCTGTAGAGGATTCGTTAGATTAAGAATAAATTACAAAATTTTCTTGCAGTTGTCAACTTCATCTATTTAAGTAACTAAAAACATTACATAAGTTGCATAAGTTTTCCTGATCCAATGTATTTTAAAGTTTTATCCCTTAATGTATACGTTATTTGAGATTACGAAATTTTAAAATCAATTATTTTCTAGACTGGAACAAAGTCGTATGTGTTAGTTATAACTTTGTTGCATGAAAAAATATACTGATAATTAAGGTTGTATCTGACAAATTCTTAAGTTTCCCCCTACTTAAGATGATAAAAATATTCGAATTACCTACCTTAAAACTCAGGTTACAATTGTATTTGTAATACGATTTTGGATTTTTTGCGAGTAACGAAAAGTGAGTTACAACTTTGTTAACTGGGATTGTCAATTTTATTGCATAATTCTTTATTATTTTAAACTTTTTCTAAGATAAAATTAACATCACACGGCGATGCTCGTGGTCTATAATTGAATTGCCGGATCTTTAGATGACATACAAAATTTCATAAAATATAATAAATCGTCCAGTAATCGCATTTTAACCGATGGAAACAGCACAATATTTCCCTTATAGGTGGCCCATAAGAGCGCGATGAAGGTGCACTAAACAGTTATATTATAGGTCTGTTCCAACAAGCAGTCCGTACGGTTTTTTGACCGTCCGAAACAATCAGTCATTTCCATGCACTAAATGTGCCTGTCGCTGTGCAACATGTAATATTTATCTGGGCAACTCTATTTCTGATCGAAAACCGTTCTCGGACTCTGTGTTGGAACAAACCTTATATCGCACTTTACCGTCATTTGAAGGCATCACCCATAATATAGCCGATTAAAGTACGAATTTAAAGGCACAGATGGAGCGCCGCGTGTTAAAATGAGATCGAGCGATTGGCAAATGTCGTAGCGCAGGCTTCGTGCTCTGGGATTTTAAAGAATTTATTCGATTCGATGGCAATGGCAACAGGTTATTTTACACGTACTATTTGTTTGTAATATTTTATTAATATATTATTTTGTTTACCAATCGAGTTTAATTAATTTACACATAATCCTGTGATATTAGTGTCAACTATATTTTACAGATAATTATTAGGGTTAGATTTGTTTCTTTCATAACCATAATATTAATGCAGTGTCAGTGCAGTGACAGTGAAAATTGCTTGCAACGGCTAAAAATAATTCCGTTTGGCTCCAGAAGTTTTCAAAATAGACAAGCCCTAATTTCAACAGGGCCTAATATTGCTACACTTAAAATTGCTTAAATTTGATTTTTTGAGAGGTAGCTAAGTAATATAATTTGACTATTTTGCTTTATGTTTTTTGCCTACCCTGCTTCCAACGTTACTGCACGCCACTGCAAATTTGTGATTTAAACGGCCATGTTTCACATGCTCCTAAAAATGAAAGTTTTAAATTTATTTAAGTTTCCCATAAAAATTTAAATAATTTTTTAATTAAGTTGAGTCCTCTAGAGCAGCTGGTGTACCGCAGAAGAGATTTATTATCTTGTAAATAATTTGATTTGTTCAGTTTTGAAATGATTCTTTGTCGGTTTTAACGGGTGCGATAATCTCACTTGGGAATTGGTCGATATTTTATTTAAAATTTATTTCTGATATTTTGCGCTAAGTTTTATTATTCGAAATTGCAATTATTACGAGAATGAATTAAAATTAAATGAAAATATTTAAACGGTTAGAAAAATTACCGCCCGCAGAATGGGTTTCAGCGCATACAGATTCGAGGAGGCAAATTAGATCTGGAGAGTCTAAAGGGGCAAAAAAAATTATGCAAGGGATGAAACCGATTGGAATGGGTCCCCAAAGGTGTCCAGATCAACGTATGAAACTCTTTATCAAAATATTTTGTTGTTAATTTCTTTTATTAACAATTTATTGCAAAAAGTCGTTTTTTCATGTCTTTTTTCGGTTTTTCCGTCATATCTCAAATATTTATTAAAATAGCAAAAAGCCGTTAGCACCCTCGGAAAGAAAATTTTACACAATTTTGCTACTATGCACTTTGTTCTATGACCAATAGATTCGTCAGTATTTAATAAATAAAAAAGCGCTCAAAAAGTACGCGCGCGAGCTCGCATGCTCATAACTTTTGATCAATTAAAGATATTTAGATAAAACAAAATAGCACGTATTGTCAAGACAATCAATTAACCATATTTTAAAAGTATTTCGAATGTTTGGGATTCCGGTATTCTTGTTTAAGTGTGACATATGAAAAATCACTTTTTTTTTGGAAAAAACGAAATTTATGAAAATGTATGCAAAAACGATCATATATATCTATGGTTAAATGTCAATAGAAGACATATGTATCTACAACTCTAGCAAGTTTCAGATGATTATCTTTTTTCATTATCTTTTGATAACAATTTCTTTATAGCGATATTTTCATCTTTTTCTAGATAACTTCAAATTTATGCCAATAAAACTCACTGAAAAATTAAAGTTTTTGTAAAACCACCCCATCTAAAAGTAAATGTTTTATACTATATACTGATAACTACTGTATTATTTTTAAAATTGAAAAATTACAAATTTGGTTTTCCTAAGCGGTTTTCCTAAGCGGTGAACACGCAAAAATGCATTTTTCGTAAAGCAGACAACTGAAAGTTTGCCGTTACAAAAAAAATGAGAAGCCTGTGGATACACCCCTCACAGAATTCGTAGATAGTAGTCTCAGGAAGAGATTAGAAAACTTACTTTTTAATTTTTGAAATTTTTTTTCTAAATACAGAGCTTGAATTAACAAAGTGGAAAATTTCAGACTTAAACCAGAATACCGGGAATTTAAACATTCTAAATACTTTCAAAATATGATTAAGTGATTGTCTTGGCGATTATTTATACGTGCAATTTTGTTTTGTTCAAGTATCAATCTTTAATTCATTAAAAGTTATAAGCATTATTTGTTTATAGCGCGCGACGCTTATGAGTATATACCGCCGCATCCGCTGCGCGTAGACAAAAGTGCTCTGTAGCAAAATTGTGTAAAAATGTTCTCACCTTTCCGACGGCGTTCCGCTATTTTAATGAATAGCTGAGGTATGAAGGAAAAACCGGAAAAAGACATAAGAAACTACTTTTTTGCAATAAATTGTTAATAAAAAAAATTAGCGACAAGATATTTTTATAAAGAGTTTCATACGTTCATCTGGACACCTTTAGGAACTCATTCTAATTGGTTTTATCCATTGAATAATTTTTTTTCTTATTTCAACTCTACAAATCTTACTTGCATCCTCCAGGTGGGGATATGTAGACTATGCAGAGAGATAATAACACAGCAAAATGAGTAAATAATAGGCCTATCATATTTATTGGGTTGGCCCTGTTGATTAAGTAAAAAGCTCTTTCATTTAATTTTTTTTTAATGAACAGTAAACACTCAGTGACATTTTATTCAATTTTAGAACCATAAGTATACAAGGAAACAAAAAATTATTTTAAATTCAGGACAGGAATTTTTAATTAGACAGAACTGTTGCACTCATGCAGCTACATTGTTATATAGAAAATGCGATGTACGATGTACATGTTTAATAAAAGATCCCAATCGTTGTTGCAGAAAAAAATTAGAGACGGAAAAATTTAATAATAAGAAAAATGTGTTTTTAAAATAAATATGTGGGTTGTAAATAACTACGTGGTAACATTTCATGGTTAAAAATGTTACATATAATTGGCTTTATTTACGAGTAAGTTAAAAATATTTTTTATCGGAGACAGCCCACGTAGATTTCAAGCCTAAGTACTAACGTACCGTGGGGATCTGAAGAGAAGGAAATGTAATTTATTGACACGGGATTTAAAGGATTGGAGACTGAGATTGGAAGGAAAAACATCTGCAGGCAATTTCTTCCATAACCTCAGGACCCTAGGTATGACTGAGCGAGAGAAGTGGAATGTTCTTGGCTTTTGTACCTGGACAGTAAAGGGATGCATACGTAAGGACAGGGTCATTGATGTGTCGAATGGTTCTCTTTTGGATTTAATCAAGGATGTTATGCGTCGAAGATGATGCCCCTCCTCAGATGTGGGAACAATATTCTAGGTTAAGTCTTATTTGGAAAACAAAGAGATTGTGTAAGTTGAAAGGGGAAAATATTTTCTGGCACGAAAAAGAAAATCAAGCTTTTTAGCGGTTGATGTGGCTATTGAAGTAATATATTTGTGCCAGCTGAGATCATGTTCGAAAGCAATGCCATCAAGATTAAACGTTTCATTGTTCTGTAGGGCTTGAGTATTTGTGTGGATGAGGTAAGTATTGCCAGTTTTTTGAGTGATATGGAGCAAGACTGAGGTTTGGGGGCCTTGAACTGAACAAGGTTTTTGGCACCCCAGTCTAAGACTAATTGAATATATTTGGAAAGGGATAGGTGCATAGATCTGTGTCTATTATCCAACTCTTGATTCGAGACTTATCTGGAAAAATGAATGTTGGAGTGAAGAGTACTATCATCAACACAGCTGTGGATGGGATTAGTATTTGAAGAAAGCAGGTCATTGATGTGAAGAAAAAATAGGGTTTGTGCTAGGACTGGACCTTGGGATACGCCAGCGTTTATAGGATGTAAGTTAAATGTATGGCCGTTCATCACGACAGATTTGCGCTGATTAGAGAGAAAGCTACCGATTCAAGGGTGCTACTATGTTCAGGTTTCTTGGCGATATCGCTTTTCAGTCACGTGATTATCAAATGCAGATCAAATGTCATTAGAGTCAAAAATGTCGCCCGTCGTCGTGAACGCAGTAGCACCCCAGGTGCATAGTTTGAGAGAAAAACCGTAAGAAGGAAGCTTGTTAAGGAGTGCAGCATGCACCATACTTTGTCAAATGCCTTTTAAATATTAAAAGCAAAAATCTGAGATTCGCCATGACATTCGAGAATCGTTCCACTTATGTGTGACAAAGGTTAGGAGATTAACTGTGGATCTTTGGCGACCAAATCCGTAATGTCTCTCATGGATGATTTTGTTTTTCTAGATATTTTATAATTGGTGACTTTCTCCATAACTTTGATGATAACAGAGAGTCGGAATGGGTCTATAATTGAATGGAATGGACTTGAAAACTTTCTTCGGGACAGGCTGCACATGAGCAGTCTTCCAGCTGTCTGTGAAGATACTTAAAATTTATTTGCTGATACAAAACAGAACACAAAACGTTGGTGTATTTTCCCACTCGAATGCTTACGGTGCGATTTTTATAAGTTTCTCTTTTAGGCATTTTTTTTTATTTCTAAAATAGGTCTCACTTATACAAATATTTGTTAAAAAATTATTGAAATTTAGATAAAATTGCCCGACTGTTCACCGGTCACAATTCCTCTGCATTAACTAAAGAGTTCGAAATCGGTATGCAGGTAACGACATCCTAACTAAAGAAAAAAGCTTCCTCCTTCCTGGTAGTTTCTTACAGTCAAACCAAGTATTTTGTTGCCTAACAGTGTTAGTCAAAATACGGCAAATTTTGGTATGTAATCCAGCGCTCGGAGGGGCATATAGCCCGGAGAATAGCTGTTTTACCATGATTTGTTCAAATTCTTATAGTATAAGGAATTTTCAGGTGGTTTAGAGAACTTATTCTCAATTTTTATGTATTTATATATGTACCCCTGACAAGTAGACTTCATTCCTCTGCATTACCTTACACGACTTTATGCCATCCAATATACTGTAACAGGGCAACTCGATAGTGATTAAAGGGTATTCAGCATATTGTGTCTTTTTTATTTAATCAAGCGTAACATTTTTTCAGTTAAGTAAATATTTTACCTCACTTTTTAAGGGATGATTTAAAATACTTGTATATTTCTGTACACTTAATCAGTATTCATTGGGAGTGATTTCAAATGGGTGTTCTCTATAAATAGCAATCAAAATCTTATAACTAATTTACAAATCGATTAAAAATAAATCTAAAAGAACACACAAAGGAACATATTAATTATAATAATTGCGATACGACAAATTTACTTACGGCCAATTGTGTTTTGCGACTAATTACTTGACGGCTTATAATTGGCTTATACGATGAATTGTCTTACCGCGTACGATAAAGGACTATGATGAATCGCTTTGCGACCAACGAATTTACGACCGAACTGACGTGGACCCACCCAATGCATCTATTTTGTATAAAGGATTTTTCAATAGTATGGAATATCGCTAATATCTCCTAAATAAAATTTTCAGCAAACCGCTCAAACGTGGTAATTGATATAACTTTTCCCGTGTTTTGACAGTACCTTTTGGTTTGCTAAGTTTACCTTTTGTCAGGCAGGCCATCTAGATATTTTTCTAATGGTAGCCTATCCTTTTTGGGTGCGAGAAAAACTTTATTTTTAGATATTACAATTATTTATTATACAAGGGGTTGAAAAATAATGCACTTTATTAAAATGTGATAAAATATTACATCTAGTGTAAATAGATAGAATTACGAATGTGGAAAATCTAACACTACCTAACACTACCTAATAGTGATGTAGCAGTGGTATCGCATATTATTTGTTTGAGTTTCCTGTTTTCAAATTAAGACATTATCCCAGCTAGGTGGATCGGACGAAATAATATCAAATAATGGAGTGGCTTTCTAAGTCTTAATCCACTTACATTTTTTTAATGGGGCTACTTATTGGAAAAGGTTTACTAAAATCAACCGGGCTCTATTGCTGCTTTGACGAAATGCATTAGAGCGAAGAAAGATATATTTCGAGAATTTTCATTATCGATGTCAAATTGTCAATTAAGATCATTTTGAATAACTGATAATATTATAATAATCATTGCTGGCACCAAATCAAAGTTGTTATTGTAAAGGCTAAGACTTATGAAAACAAGCCATCGACTAGCTCTAGTAGCGGGGCAGTTTACTTGAGGGTGGTTTAATATAATTATTTAATATTATGTTATAATTTACTTACCAAAAATAAATGTATACTCTTCAGCATCGTTGAATTTGGCACCACATACATAAATGTACCAAACACCCACTACCCATAATTAATGCTCCTGCAAGTAAACTCAAAAAGTGCACATAATGAAACACGATAAAGTAATTTAAATGTTCAATTAAAAAAAGTAAGCATTTAATTTGAATAAGATTTACGTAATAAAAAGGAAAAGTATGACCTCTTAACTAGCTTTAGGAAATTGCAACACCTTTACAGTGTTGCACTATGTTAAATCAGTCTTTTTCCTATAAATATGATTATTTTGAACATTTGGCTTTCTTGACGATCATAAAACTAAGTACTTATCTTGATGTCATTTAAAACTTGGACCCTAGAACATGAAATGTCGACTCCAAAATCGAACACTATTCTTTGTGGAAGATATTTCCCCACTCCAAAGGCTTGGACAGCAACATAGACCCAGGACTTCCCCGACCTAACAAAACGGCAAAAAGACTTCTAAACGCCGTGACTCAATAAGATAATTTTATTGAGTAAATAAACTGAATAATTAAGCCATTTAAATAAGAGGCTTGGTTTTCGCTAAAAAGAACAATATCAGATTCCAATATGTGAAATTATAGGTTGGAACCCACGTCCATTCAAAATATCTAGAAAAGAAGAAAAATCGTCCCTACTCACTCTTTAGAATCCCTAGCAAAGCCTAATCTGACAAAAAAAACAGGAGGGATGAAACTAGATTTTAATTTCCTTTAAGAAAAGGTCTACCTCACCTAAGCCCTTCAGAATTACATCGGACCAATGACAACTTAAAAGTCATAAATGTCAACCAAGACGTCGCGACCGATACCTCTACCTTGAGTTCATGCTCCCACGGATCCATGCGATTCATTTGAACTACTTAAAAATAGAACAGAAATGAACGTTAGAATAAAATAAATTGATAAAAATCGCTTGTTTTTTCACTCCTTGTATAATATTTCATGACATTTGTAATACGTCTAATAAATGGAGTTTTCCAGTTCTTTTCAACAAACACTCACAAAGGGTAGGTGGCTAGTTAATAAGAATATCGAGATGGTGCTTCATGTCAAATGGTAAAGTCATTAAACCAAACGACACTATCGAAACACAAAAAAAAAAACGTTTACTATGTTCGAGCGGTTTCCACAAAATTTATTTTTTGGGAAATATTAGTAATGTTCCATTCTTTTAAAAACCCTGTATGTATACTTACATTATTCTCGCAATTTGATGTAGCTCATATAAAATCAATATAATTGTACCTATTTACAATCCTAACACTAAATATCCGGCAGTTCAAAATAAATATATATAATTTTCTAACTTTCCATGAAAAAATATTACATCCTACATAAAATAAAGATAAAACAACCTCCGCCCAATATCCAAAGGTTCTAATTCAATTTCGGTAATTATTAAATCAACTGGAAAAATCTCTCCGGCAGTTTTATGTAAACCCTATGAATCTTCCTTCTCTTTGTGTGGTGTTGCTGAATGATATTTTATTTCTTTTAAGTTTTCATGTCTACGTATAAATATGTATCATAAAATGTTATAAAGAAATACTATAACTGTTAGTTTTTGATGTATCGGGAAAAGGTTATAGTAATTTTTATTTTAATATGGTAAAAATGTGTAACATTAATATCAAAAAGTATGCTGGGAACTTAAAAAAAATAACTGAACATTAGAATTTTGCTACAGAATCAAAAATTAATTTATTTAAGTCGACGCCACAGCATTGCAGCAAGCCACCAAATACTAAAAATATTGACTCTATTTTAGAAAACATGAAAAAATTACTTGACAGATCTTAACAAGACTTTTTAGTTTTATAAATAAAAAGAAATGACTTGTTTAATTATAAGGAAAATTTATTGATTGATTAAGTCAAAGATACAAGAAATGCAGCAAGCACTTTTTATGTGTGATGCCACCGACTTAAACCTACTTAGCCAATGCTCTTAAGTCGAAATCATTAATGTCACTCTTGCAAAATCTAAGCTTTAAAGTCTACTTTTTGTATTTCTTGTAGATATTGTCATTTTTTCAGAGGAAGAAGTAACCTGATCTTTGAAAAAACTGGATAGGCTCATTCCATCCAAAGCACCGCCCAAATAATTATTTATAAGTTTTTTTAGAACATTTAGTGGTAGCTACTTGGTCTAATAGTAATAGATAAAATATAGACAATATTTATCGAAGAAGATATGTGATTTCTTGCGAGTCAAGTACAAAACACAATCTAACTTATTTTTATTCTATTTTATTTTATTTTAATTTATTTTTGTTACTTAATAATATTACACACTATGAACATCCCTAATCGATAATCAATTTCCGTTCCTCCATCTTGATAATTAGACTTGATATAGACTCCCGAATATGATTTAGGATCAATTAATTGAGATCTTTTGAGGCCCAACTCCAAGCAATTAATTGAATTCAGTTGACATTGATTGCTGTCTAACTTTGGACCTTTAATTAGGACTTGTAAGGGATGCTAATTGGTTTTTAGATAGAAAAACAGCTAAGCATTTTTAATAATTTCTTGACTTTTAATAATTAACCGACTTCACAATCACAAGAGGAGGTTATCAATTAGACCGTATAATACATGTGTATTTTTTATGTATGTTCAGGCATAATTCTTCAACGGATTCACCGATTTCATTATTTTTTTTTGTTTTGTATTTAAGTTCTTCCGAATGCACTGTGATCCGAATTTTGGCAAAAACGGAAATAATTCGGATTATTACTCTATTTGGTGTATCTTGGTACAAGAACATCTGAAAAAATATTAAAAAAAATATAGTCTTAATAACTGAGTGTTGAGAGGCCTTTTTACGATAATATTTTGGTTGAGACATATATACGAGTATGTATATTTCTGTAAATAAAATTTTTCTGAGATTTTTCCATCTGATGTGCTTGGAATAGCTTCTTCCTCTTCTGAGATTTCTTGAGATACATGTACTTTTTCAATGGTATTATACTCAAAGAGCATATTAAGCCATTGCTCGTGTCTACATAGAAATTTTTCAACAGTTCATGAGCACTGTTCAAATTGATAAAAACTTTACTGCAAAAACTGCTGCAGATTTTTGTGAGACGATTTATTTCAACATTCTATTTGAAATATTTCTATCAACAATGTAATTAAATGCTTGGATTGAAATACTCGTCCTTCACCAGATTGTTCAAAAAAGATATCAAGTATTTTAGTCAACATGGCCATTTTCTGTGCATCTGAAAAAAAAAACAATTATTAGATTAAATTAATGATATTTCCTTCAGTAGCAACCCACAACCCAATATTAATACCTTCTTATTATCACATTATTTACTTATTTTAATGATTTTACCACCCTATTTTTACTATAACAGTACCTAGAGGTAAATTCTGTGAAAGGGAAAAATAATATGTAAATACCTAAATTACGAACATGTTTTAAACCTTTTCATGTTACATACTATATCGAAAATTGTTTAAAATTTGATTAATCGGAAGAGTTGCTAAGAACATTGGGTAAAATATTTACCGCACTTCGCGCGTTAGTTTGTTATTTGAATACTCTATAACAACACTTAAAACAAGTCGTGATTATAACACTATTTTTTTAAAACAATAGGTATATTTGAATGCATATTTATTTTTAAAATACACTAGTTTTTTAATTACCCCACTGACATCAATAAATTAACAAAAAGTGGACAAATTTTTGGTAAAAAAAACGGCTAATTAATAAAATCATATAGTATATGCTGGATAAAAATAAGAGAGGTGGGAATTTCTTCAAAAATGTTACATGTGTCACTTTCGTGGTTGTGGAGGTAGGAAAATCTAATTTTGTGTAACGATGTTAAGAAAATCTAGGGCAATTGATAATTTCTCCAAAAATGTTAACTAATATATATGTCATTTTCGGGGTTATTGAGGTCAACAAATCTAATTTTGTGTAAGACATGTTAAGAAAATAAATGGCGGGGATAAAAAGGAACGACTGACAATTTCTCCAAAAATACTCACAATTTTTTTCTTTTTGGGGTTATTGAGGTGAGAAAATCTAATTTTGTGTGTGTTAAAAAAATTAACGGCGAGTGTCATTTTTGGAGTTACTAATGTCGGAAAATCTAATATTACATGGACTTTACAAATTAATTTTGGAGAGATAAGATGAAGGGGAGGGAAAATAGTTACACTAAAGAAAAAGAAATACGTTTTTTCTTTTAATTAACCAACTTCACAAAAGAAAAAGCACTAAAATGTACTCTGAAAAATAATATTTTTTCGTATTTATAACTGAGGTTAATCGTAAACTTTATTTTGTTAAAGTTTAAGTAATTTCTACATACACCGAAGTTGTAAACTTTGAAGTCTGCGTAATTTCACAGTATAGGGATCCGTAATAATAATTTATGAATAGCTAACAAGGGGTTGCGCTTACTTTAAAGTTTAGATCTTTGATGTACAAATTACTTAGTCGAACACAATTAGGCTTACCATTAGGCTCAGTAATAAATAACTAAAAATATTACTTTCTGTTAAGAGTTTATTGATGTATTTTCATTTTCATTAAGGATTCCCATTATTAGTACTTCTTTTGTGGCGAAGTTTAGAACTTCGGTGTACAAGTTACCTAAATTTGAACAAAACGAAGTTTACCATTAACCTCAATTATAATTACGTAAAATATTATTTCATACTTTTCAGTGCTTTTCCTTTTGTAAAGGTATATATATATATATATATATATATATATATATATATTTCCTAAATCGCTTCATATACATATATATATATATATATATATATATATATATATATATATATATATATATATATATATATATATATATACTAAAAGGAAAAATAATGGCTACGCGGACTAACAGACAGTAAGTTATGTTTTTGCATCAAAGTACGGGGATCTAATGGAGAACGGCGGGCTGGCAGACAGTAAGCTTTCACCCTTGTTGGAGATCATCAGACTGACGTAGCCTTTAGGCAGCTTCCCCAATACCCACTCCGCCTATTCAAGTCTATCGTTTTGAACAACGACGGTACCGAACACACGAGGGCGCCATCTACAGGAAACCACTTCAATGCAAGAACAGATCTCACTCGAGTAAAACTGCTACTGAAATATAGGTAGCTAGTAGAAAAACACTACGGGAACATGACACCCGGTATCGGAATCGATTTTTGAGCATCACCCCAGGTCTCCATTGTTTTGTGGATTACACTAGGGATCGCACACACAATCGCACCGGGTAGCCGTGCCACGTGCCGTTGCATTAAAAATTGTCACCAAGTTTCAACTTGATACTAATTTGCGTCTTCTAGTTATTTAGGAAAAATATTTTAAAAAAATTGTATATAAAACAAGGTCGTTTAGGACCTATGTTCATATGAACTTTTTGTCTTAAAATGAATTAAGGAATAATACCCTGAAGTTTGGTCACATACTTTATTAACACCCTTTATAATCATAAACAAAACACATAAATCAATAATTTTATTCGAACCAAGAAAAATTTGCCCTTGCAAGAAGTTTTCTTGTTCTATTACGGTATATAGGTAAATGGGATATGAGCTTAATAAGATACGCTTGTAAAATTTGCCCAACAAATGAGTAGCAAGAGTTGGGTAATCACAAAAGTATGTGATTACCCAACAGGTTGGGTTGCGTTTGCTTGGATTAAGGAGAATAACAGGCAAGAGAAATTGACAGTTACATCTAGATAATGTAAAGGACAAAAGTGACTATTTCCATTTTTTGCCACACACTAAAACCAAAATATCCAGACATATTTTTGTGACTACTGGAAACATTGATAATTTAAGTACGGTTGGAATTATTCGCAGTTTCATTGCTCTTTGTCCCAATAATGTTTGCCATTGCCGTTTTCGCATACAATACAAGGCCTTATTTTTTAACTAAACCGGAATGTCCTGAAAACTACACTGGGCACTGTTTCAGGCGGTTTTCTACGTCACTGTTTGTAGATTCGGGTGCAGCTTTATTAACAGGAAAACGCCATGGCTGTTTTAATACAGTTGCTGAGGGGTGTAACACTGAAAATTCAGCCGAAAATAAAAGGAGGCAGCTGTGAAAATCTTAGGCAATAGCATACAAAATATGGATGATACTTCAAATAATTAGGCAATTAATGTAACAAGCAATTTTTCGCAACTTCTCCCCCATCAGAAATTTATTTAAAAGTTTGCAAAGATTGTGTATTCATATTTATAACAAATAATTAAATAATTATTATGGTAATTTGTTGTCGAAAAACATTTTGACGCATATTTTTTAGTATCATTGACGACTGATTGAAAAGCAGCGAGATAAGAAAACCGCGTGCCGTAATAAACATATTATTACTGCACACAAAATGAGTGGGATCAGAAGTTCTTATCTCACGGGAATAGATAAAATGATTTACGACAATTCTTAAAGCATGATTAATTAATCAGATTACTGTTGTGAATACACGTTTACCTGATTTAAATAAGAATTTTTGAGAGTATGGCATAAAAACATGAATCTGCTTGGGTGCATTCATAGCTAAGATCATGTCAAATTGAGATTTAATGATTTATAAGTATTTTTCTTTTATTCTTGCGCCTCACAATGTTTTTAAGGCCTAGAATCAATACAACAACTGTAGTAATAAGGTGAATACAGGGTGATCGAGAGGCTATTATGTATCTAAGACAGCAGAACAGTTATTTATTCAAAAGCTGCAGAAAAAGTGTGTTTTATTCATATTAACGGCGGGTTGCAGAAAGGATGATTAGCTAACACCGTGTTAAATTTTAACACGTTAAATTTTGGTCAAGTTGCCCAAGATTTAATCAAAGCCGGCCCAGGCCCACTTGAAACAGCAATCGCTTAACATCGGCTTTTAGATTCGGAAGCGGTCGCGTAGCTGTCAAACAAGAGGTTTGTCGCACCTAACCTAACCTGGCAGATCGCGTCTTTTTGTGTGTTTTTGTGTGTGAATTTTACAAAATGGAAAAGAAACCAAGAGATCGATGCTCCAATTATACCGAAAAGGAAAAGGAGTTATTGTTAGAAGTAGTGGGGAAGTAAGGACTTTTTATTTATTTAAGTTAAAACTTTATTTGAACCTCTACATAGTGGTTCATTCTCAACTTAATATTTTCCTGATGTTCCCCATAAATACCCCGTTGAAATCCGTAATTAAATCCTGATTTTTCATATTAGATTTTCCGGTATATAACTGTCCTAAGAATTCCCTGTCCATTAATTCCCCTTTTTCCGTATTCACTCTTTTTTTCAGATATACCCATGTAATAGAAAACAAAAAGACAAATTCGGTCTTTTTAAAGGCCAAAGCCAAAACATGGGCACAAATTGCAGACCAATACAACTCGGTTGCCACTACTGGAAGTAGAGCCCCCGAGCAGTTAAGGAACCTGTATAAAAACATAAAGAGAAGTACTAGGAAGAAAGTTGCCGAGCAAAATGTAAGTCAAATATATTTTATTATTTATGAAACCTTCCTTGTTTAGAGGTTATTAGTAAACTCTTTAATTGCCATTCCATGACAACTATAGTAACTGAAATAAATTCGATTTCGAGTTACTGTTGTACATATAGATCTCACATCTTTTTAAGTAAAGAAAGTAAGTATCTAAATACAAAGGGTATACCCAGAATACGCCGTTTAAAACAGTATATTTTTAAACTGTTGCTGTAAGAAATTTATCGTAATACCTAAGTACTTATCTTGATTAATTACTATAATAAAAAAAAGAAACTTTGCAGGGAAAATTAACCATGAATTTCCACCCACAAAATAAAATAAGTTTTAAAACATATTTTTTAAATTTTTACTATATTTTTAGTAGAGATGCTTTATCAGCAAAATCTTTAATTTATTTTTTTATCGGATTCAGTAACTATAAGTTACTATAGTCTTCGTTGCATAGGTTAACATTAATATAATAATATATTAGGTGCTTATGTCTTGACAAAAAAATTGTACTTAAATGTATATACTCGATTTGAAATTGGTTGATAGTAATAAATCATTTTTAGCAGCCGATTCCATAGGCGCACCTACCTGACGTGCCGGTTTGAACCCTATTTACTTATCCGAATAATTTAGTAATCATTATTGTCATAACAGGTAAAAATAATTATGCCGAGAATTCCGGGAACAATTAATACACAATGTTACTTTTCAGGTAGTTACGAAAAATTAGGTACCTCTACTTATTGGTATAAAACTGTGAGTCATTTTAAGAGCGAACAAACCTAATGCGAGTATTCTAGGACACACATTTGGGTAATTTTTGAAAATGGAGAGTCTTTCAGGATTTATTCCAGTTAAGCGAGCTGCGAAATCAGCGCTAAGCATTAGTGAAAAGATTATTGTGCTTAATGTATTTAATGCACTTAGATATCAAAAAAGTGCAATAAGTATCGATTCTGCAGTGGAACTTTGTTCAAAGATGACAGGTATTGGAAAAGCAACCATCTACAGGCTGATGCGGGAAGAAAAGACAGGAACCGTGACGCCACCAAAACCATCTCCAGGAAGGCGAACAATACCGATCGATGAGGACGAAAAGGCCATCATAAGACGAAAGGTGCATTCATTCTATTTCAATAAGGAGATCCCTACTTTGGATAGAGTTTTAGGGGCAGTAAAAGAAGACTTTCCTGCAATCAAGAGAGATAAACTATGGAAAGTTCTAAGAGAAATGAATTTTAGATGGGAAAAACATAGTCGGAAGTCTCATTTGCTCGAAAAAGATGAAATAGTATGTTGGAGACGTAATTATTTGAGAAAAATAAGAAAATTTCGCAATGAAAACAAAACAATTTTCTATTTGGACGAAACATGGCTGAACGAAGGCTACACAGTTGGAAAAATATGGACAGACAAAAATGTGACTTCTCACCGGCAAGCATTTTTAGACGGTCTATCAACAGGAATAAATCCGCCCTCTGGAAAAGGAAAACGATTAATTATAACTCACATCGGTAGCTCCAATGGATTTTTAGAAGGTGGACTATTATCATTCCAATCAGTTCGTACAGGCGATTACCACGAGGATATGAATGCTGATGTTTTTGAGGAGTATTTCGAACAAATGATAGAGCTGATTCCACCTGGCTCCGTCATTGTGTTAGATAACGCTCCGTATCACTCCAGAAGATTGGAGAAGATGCCTACAACTGCTTGGCGAAAAGCAAAAATTATCGAGTGGCTTGTGGAGAAACAAATACAATTTGAGGACAATATGGTTAAAAAGGAGTTGCTATCAATTGTAAACACCCATAAACATCGGTTTCAAAAATATGTTGTTGACGAAATGGCCAAAAAACAAAATATAATAGTGCTTCGGCTCCCCCCCTACCATTGCGAATTAAATCCGATCGAACTGGTATGGGCTCATGTGAAAGGTTATGTGGCTAGACAAAATACCACTTATAAAATGAGTGATGTTCAAAAACTCTTTGAAGAAGCGCTTCAAGAAG
Organism: Philopedon plagiatum; assembly: GCA_963971165.1. Taxonomy (NCBI): domain Eukaryota; kingdom Metazoa; phylum Arthropoda; class Insecta; order Coleoptera; family Curculionidae; genus Philopedon; species Philopedon plagiatum. The sequence goes on along the minus strand of OZ020196.1, from coordinate 9,650,240 downwards.
TCAACGCGGGGAAGTGGCAAAGATGTATAGAGCATGTACTAAAGGAGGAGGAAAAAATGTGGCAATTGGATAGTTTACTGGAGAAAACGGTCGAACCACTTATTATCAATTTAGGGGAAGAAGACAGTCCCTCAGATATTTCATTTTCTGATGATGATTAATTTAAAGCGAAGAACTGTAATGACTTACTATAAATTTTATAGAATTTCAAATAGAAACATTTTTCCAAATTTACTTGTTTATTAGTTGCTTTATTGTTATTAGTATTATATTTATTCAAATACAAGGGTAACAAATTATGCCACACATCCGAATGTTCACTAAATTATATAATTATTGTGTTTAATATAAACTTAAACCCACCCGAAAGCACGTGCATGAGTGCAAAACATCACAGGTAGAATACTACCGCTTATTGTTCGAGCCTCGGGTTAAGCTTTGTATTCGACGCCCTTATCAGATCTATAGGAATGGAAAGTTTAATAAATGCAAAAGGGTCTAGACTTTCAATGTATATACTATTTAAAACTTGGCAATTTAGGTGGACCACTCTGTGTACGTGTTTGACGGATTTTAATGCTTTATTACTATCAACCAATTTCAAATCGAGTTATAGTCATTTATACTGTATCTAGCATCCAATAAAGGTTATAGTTTTATTACATGGAATTGTTAGGTATTGTTATTTTAAGGTTATATAAAGGTTTATTTCACATAAATACTAGGTAAATAAAGAATGTCAGCAAGGAATAGGGCAGTCCTGGGCCAAAAAGAAGATAAATTATGTCATTTCATCAGACATGTTGGTTAGTACAAGTACAAAAAATGCGATCAAAAGATTTATTTAAGGTGGAGGGAGGTAACTGAGGATCTTGGGCAAGTGAATTTTTATATTACAAATTTTGTATCTATATTCATATCTCCCTTAGACCTGTTTTTCATCTATTGTTTATAAATCTTTTACAATTATTAAAGCATCTAGTTTGTTTATAGTAAAAGATTTTAACTTTAATTGAACCGTCCAAATTATGTTTTAAAAAATATCTAATCAGAGGGCAACTAATATGTAAAAGTATCCTCAGTCTGTGGAAGTTCATTATCTAGCGTGACATTTTGACTCTCATAGTATCCAGTAGACCTACATTTTGTCTTCGTGGGGTAGGTAAGTGAATATTGCTCTTTTGGGATATGTACATAAATTAGTCTGCATTTACCCATAAAAAAAAATTTTTTGCATATAACTTTGTTAAACAATGGTTGATAAATGTATTTCCAAAATATTACTGCCTTATCAATGGCATCAAACTTATGTAAGTACCCAAAAAAATCATGACCTAAGTAATTATTTCTAATTTTACATATTTTTATAAGGTATCTTAAAAATTTATTAATGATAAAATTTGGAGAAAATATATAATTTCGTGTTGTTTCTCCTTCAAATCTATTACTCGTTACAAGAAATGAAGAATTATAGTATTTGCATAAATAAGCATTTTTTAATTTTGTCTTTCTAATAGGAGATTCCAAAAGCTATTTATCTCGAACATTCATGTAAAGGACCATAAATCAGTAAAAAAAAATTTTTCCGGTTTTTTTAATTTTTAGGTGAGTGATGCATTAAAATAATCGTAAAAACAATATGGCACGTAATGAAATACAATATAGGTTAAAACCATTTCCAGTAATAATGTATTAATATTAGAAATCTGTATGTCGATGTATTTTGGGAACTTATTGATTATTCATCAGACACTACCAAAATTATTCTAGTTGGTGGATGTTTATATTTACTCACGTTTAGTTCTAACTCTAACTTATTTCTTAATATTTACAGAGAATGAGATACTCACAAAAGTTGCAGGAAATTGGTGCCACGGAGGTTGATTTAAATACTGCAGTGGAAAAATATCAGGCGGACAAGGTTTGTAGGATACTATGTTTTAATGTGTAATGGGTAATGTGTTTAACAGTCTGTTGCTCGGTTTCTCAAAGCAATTTAATTAATATCAACTGGACACTTGTCATGTGACAGCACTATTGACGGTGGATATGAATTAAATTTACTACTTGAATAAATACTTAAAGAAACTGAGTGTATGTGTGTAAGTAATGTAGGTGTGTATGTATGTATTTATGTATTCACATTTTTGCTCTTCTGCAGTCTAAACGATTTAAATATTTAAATCGATTTGAATCATAGAATAAGAGCCAAGGAAGGATTTAGTGTAGTCCTTTAAATCGCGTCGGATACCTGGTATTCAAGAAACGTTCACTCTGGCAGCTCTGCGCGGACGTGTTGAGCCGTCTCTAATTTCCAAAGGGGATAACAAATAAAAGGTAATTTATATATATATATATATATATATATATATATATATATATATATATATATATATATATATATATATATATATATATATATATATATATATATATATATGTTAGATCGTGGCCGACAAAAACTTCTTTTTAAAAAACACTTTATTTATTTACACGACTAACAAATACATTTGTTTGGTTTTCGGACTTTCAAAGTTTTAACTTTACAAGCGGTCTAATTTGTCTAAACTGATGCAGCGCTTTTAGATGGAGGTATTTATATTCTTTTGTTATCGTAATAGAGTTTCTAGAAAAGTCTCGTAATATTGCACAATACGTTGCAATACTGGATTCGTTCCCATATGGGTCAGCAAGAATTTGAGATAACGTGAAACTTGATATTTTGATAAACACCTGCATCCTGTTACAGATAAGCGACTTAGAATAATTCTTAATATTACATAGGATATTTGGGATATAACAGCTCCCTCTTATAATAAAAAGTTAGTGCTATTCAGTGCAGTAACTTTTAAGAGCAGTGTATAATAATAATAAAGTACAATAAGCAATAATAAAATATATGGAAAGCGTAAAATACAATAATAAAGAAATGATAATATAATCGAATCATGATAAATTGGAAATAATATAGATAGTTCCTTTCAAATTTTTATGCGCAATTCTTATTTATGTTCGTATTTATAATTTCGAAGGTTTCACCTTCATCAATTGGTTCACCGAGACGAATGCTTGGACGTCTTCGCGGTAACATTTTGGAAAGTCGTTTTCCTAATAACGATATTCCAGGTTTTGGAGAAGGTGGATATGGAGGGCTGGATTGATCAATACTGATTCCAATCATTCGCCTACGTTTTTGACATTTTCGGAAAAAGTATACAATTATTACGAGTATTATTAAAGTTATAGAAACATAAGTGAACCATGGCGTATATTTCTGAATTAAAGGTTCATTTATTAGGTCGTCTATATCTCTAGAATATTGATCCAATTTGTGTTTAGCAATTTCCAAATCTTCGAGATTTAGTTCACCAATTTTAAGTGGTTTTAAGTCTAAGTTTTTATGAGCGTTATTTGGGAAATTAGAACAACAATTAAAAGGTATTTGAAATGTATTAGAATAATTATAGTGCCATTCTGAAACTTTCGTCATAGAAGCTTGAACTCTTGTAGTTCCAACAAATGCTGAAGAGCTGGGTTGTAGCGTCATAGTTGTGTTAGTATCGATTATTTCTGATTTTGGATCAATATTTTCACATTTAATTGTTATTGGAGTTTGATCGGCAATCAACAATAACCACATATTTGGTTTTAACAATTGTACCTTATAGTCTTGTGCGTACATTGAAATTACTTCGCAATTTTTGGGAAGACTATTAAATTGTTGCGTTTTGAGAAGTTGCGCTTCACAAATAGCATTAGAATCAATTGGGTATGAATACAAGTTTTTACAAAGCTTAATAACAATCATTACTTCTTTACAATGTTCAATATCGGATAACGGAATAAACTGATCTGAATCATCACCTTTCGCTATGTATTTTTGGATGGTTGGTAGAATATAATGAAGCTTAGTTCGATTATCTTTAGTTGGAATAGGGTATAGTCGATAAACTGTGTACAATTCGGGTTCAACTAAAGGAATGTCTAAAACAAATACTAATTTATCCATTGTTTGGAATGCTGCTAACTCTATGATATCTAAATAGGTAGCAACCTTAGCTTCTCTAGGAGAAAGGGGTAAATTATTCTTTTGAAGGTTTTGAGCTACTTTTCCTAATGCGGATACTAAGTCTTTTGGGGTAATAATAGAGGTGTGAATTATATTTAGTCTGGCGAAAGTGACAGCGTTTAAGATGTCATTTAATTGTTCTTCTATGAAAGAATAAGATTCCGTTAAATGTTGACAAACAGTTATAAGGCGTAGCTTACTTTCTAATAGTTCAACTTCATCCCATATATCGAGAATGTTTTTTTCTATGTTCTTTAGGTTTTTGTTGAAAGTTTCTTCGTCGATTTGAAGTTTTCGTAAAGTTTCATTAAAGCTCTTGATCACTGAAGTTGTTACCATTATTTGCTTTTTCATTAGAGTTTCGAGTTCATGTTCGTCTTTCTCAATTTTATTTATACAGTTATTGTAATATTCTCCGTCTGAAGAGTCTAAGTTTCCAGTAATAAATTTCCAAATGCTTCCTGCAGCGTTGATTAAGCCACGTCTTCTTCTTGGTCTTGTTGAAACATCTAGTTCCAGTTCTTCAAATTTATCTTCTATATCTTTGGATATTTGTCCAAGCAAACTGATGTGTGTTTTTAAATCGACATACACATTTTTCATGTAGTTATTGTTACTATTTAGCATAGTTTTTAGGCTTTGTAAAATGTTGTTATTACTATCATATAATTCTTTTAGTCTTCTTGTGTCTTTGTAGACTAGAAGTGTCCATTTATCATTAGAGACTTTTAGTTTAGTTTCTCTTTGAAAGTATAATCCGACATTATTTTCGATAGGTCTGAGTGTATAGCGATAACTATCATTTCTTTGTCTTGATAGAGCAAGCGTATTGGAGAGCATAATTAAAAATCTGAAATGAAAAAATTTTAATCAGTATTTTCTTCTATAGCGTTTTTATCATCTGGTTTAATTATTACGTCATCATAGTATGGTTTTAGTCTATCGTAATTGACTTTAGTTGTTTGTTTCGTTTGTAAATTTTCTAGTGTTGCTGAATTTAGATGAATTTCTTTGATTATAAAAGGACCATTAAATTTGTTAGCGAGTTTTCCTTTAATTTGTGATTCCTTTACATAAACTTTATCACCGACTTTGTAATCTGCATTATCTCTTTTTACGTGTTCGTCGAATCTTCTTTTAGCTTTTTCTTTTGATTGTATTGTTCTTTGCCTGGCAAGGTCATAGTAGTGTTTAATTCTGGCATTTAGGTCTCTTATATATTTTGAAACAAGTTCCTTTTCGTTGTAAAGGGTTTCTGGAGGTCTGGTAGATGTATGTCCAAATATTAATTCATATGGTGTAAATCCAGTTGTCTTATTTACAGAATTATTGTAACATATACAAGCATATGGCAATAATTGTAAGGGGTGTTCATTTGGGTCTTCAGTAGTCATTACTCGTATCATTTCTAAAAGAGTGGCATGGAATCTTTCCAATGAGCCATTTGATTGGGGGTGGTTTACACTAGAGAATGTTAATTTTATGTTGTAGAGGTTACATAAGTCTTTCATTAATTGGTTGTTAAATTCTCTTCCAAAGTCGCAATGTATCCTTAAAGGTGTTCCATAGTGTTGGAAATAGAGTAATAAGGTGTTTACTACGGATTTTGAGGTTTTGTCCATTAGTGGGTATGCTTGAATAAATTTAGTGAGTTCGTCTCTTATAGTTAGGATATGGTTTCTTTCTGGAATTTCTAGAATGTCAATATTTATTCTTTCAAATGCGGTTTTTGGTGTTTCTGTAATAACTAGTGGGTTATCCATGTTTTTCCTCATAACTTTATTTTTCTGGCAGATTTCACATTTCTTTATAAAATTCTCAACATCTTTGCTGAGTCCTGTCCAGTTGTATTTTTCTTTAAGTCTTCTTATTGTTTCATTAACTCCTCTGTGAAAGTTCCTTTTTCCAGAGTGATATTGATCCATGATTATTGGGATTTCATCCTGTTGTGGAGTGGTTACAATATTTTGACAAATAACAATTTTTAAATCTTTGTCAGCAAAAATAAAACATAGCATTTCTAAAAATGGTAGGTCAACATTGTTTTCTACATAATATGTTTTTGATTCATCTATCTCATGTTGTGAACTAACTAAGGCTTTAAATAGTATAGCTATAGCATCTTCCATTACGAAGGGTAAGGTTATGAGATAATATTTTCTTTTATTTGAGGTTTTAGAATTCAAAATATTTATTTTGTCATCGTCAAAACTTGGGTGTTCCTCATGGAAATCTTCTATAATCTTATAGTGTAAATCTGTTAGTTTATCTTGTTGAAAAATAATTATTATATTCTTGTGGTCTTTATCCAGGAGTTGATCATTTGTATATCTAATCTTTGAGTAGTCGATTAAAGATTTTACGTGGTATAGTTCCCAAAATCTTTTAAATTCGTTTTCCATAGTTTGAGGTGACATTAGTTGAGTTTCATTTTCGTCTATTTCTGTGGAAGAGGATTCTGGTTCTTCCTGAGTTTTCTTATTAAATGCAGTAACTTGTTTAAAATGGTTAATTTTAATTCTGCTTAAGGCGTCAGCATTTTTGTTTATTCTTCCAGGTTTATACAGGATTTCATAGTCATATTCCTCCAATTTGAGTCTCCATCTGGCAAGTCTTGAGCCTGGATCTTTTATTGAGAATAACCATGTCAATGGTCTATGGTCTGTTACGAGTTTAAATTTTCTTCCATACAAATATGGTCTGAAGTGTTTTACTGCCCAGACAATTGCTAATAGTTCTCTTTCAATAACACTATATTTGGTTTCGGCTGGACATAGTGTTCTGGATGCGAAAGCTATTGGTAAGTCTTTTCCAATTGGACCTTGAGATAAAATTGCTCCTATTGCAAACATAGATGCATCCGTAGTTAGGACAAAAGGTTCCTCAAAGTTTGGGTAGATAAGAATAGGTTCTTTGGTTAGATAATCTTTTAATGTATTAAATGATTTTTGACAGTGTGAATCAAAAACAAAAGGAGTATCTTTCTTTAGTAATGTAGTCAATGGTTTTGATACTTTGGCATAATCTGGAATAAATCTTCTGTAATATCCGGAAAGTCCTAAAAATGATTTTACTTCTTTTGTATTAGTTGGAATTGGAAATTCTTTAATTGCCGTAACTTTATTTGGATTTGGTTTTACTCCATCTTTTGTTATCAGGTGTCCGAGATAGGCGACTTCTTTTCTTAAGAATTCACATTTATCTGGCTGTATTTTTAAGTTAGCTTTTCTGAGTCTGGCAAATACTTCTCGAAGTCTGTATATATGTTCATGAATAGTACTGCTGTAAATTATAATATCATCCATGTAGACTGCACATTTTTCATTCTGGATACCCATTAGAATGTTATCCATAACTCTTTGGAATGTAGAAGGTGCATTCTTTAACCCGAAAGGCATCCTTAAAAATTCGTAGTGTCCGTTATCGACAGAAAATGCTGTTTTTTCTACGTCATCTGGGTTGACTTCTATTTGGTGAAAGCCTGAGGCCAAATCTAATGTTGTAAAGTACTGACAGTGTCCTAGTTGATCTAAAAGGTCAGATATATTTGGTAATGGATACCTGTCGTCAATACTAATGTCGTTTAGTTTTCTATAGTCTATCACAAGTCTATATTTCTGTTTTCCAGATGCGTCCATTTTCTTTGGAACAACCCATACTGGACTTGACCATGGTGAAATTGAAGGCTGGATAATTCCTTGGTCTAACATCTTGTTTATTTGTGTCTTCACTTCTTCTTTATGGACATGTGGATATCTGTAGGACTTAGTATGGATTGGCCTGGAGTCTTTTGTTTTGATTGAATGCTTGATTTCACTAGTAAAAGTCAGTGAATCTCCTTCTAAGTAAAATATATCAGAAAATTCTAGACAAACTTGAGAAATCAATCCCCTTTCTTCGTCGTTCATGTGTTCTGTTCGTAATTGGGTTATTATCTCTTCTTCCCTGTTGATTACTTGTGGATATGTAGTATCTTCCTTATTGAAGTTTTGAACTGAAGTACTTTCCTTAATAAGAGGTTCGAAAGTTAAATTGCAAAAACTAACTGTTTTGGGAATCATATTTATGTTTAAAACTGATGTCAAAAATTCTCCTCTTTCATTTATTTTGACTATGGCGTTTGGTAAACGAACTTTGTCAATGCATTGGGCTAATAAGATTGCTTCGGTATTTTTCAATTTATTTGTTCTTAATTTACAAATTTTTTCTGTACGTGGTTCAATATTTATAGTATTCTTAAAATTTGCTATATTTTCTATCGCCGTATTTTCGTTAATTCCGTCCACCTTGTACATGGGTATTATTTTAAAGTTTGTAGCAAGCTGTTTATTTTTTAAATCTACAACGCAATGATAGTGTTCTAGGAAATCTGATCCGAGTAGACCGTCAAATTCAATGTCAAGGTTGTAAATAAAGACTTTGTGTGGGTCGTTATCAACGAAAGGAATTAATGTTGATTGGGTAATTAAAACATTTTCATTAGTAATGCCTTTGACTAATAAGTTTTCAGAGGTTCTTGCTTTAAAATTTTCACATGTTTTGGGTTTAAAAATTGAAATTCCTGCGCCGGTATCTATTAATAATTTAAAGGTTTTTGTTTTATCAAAAATGTAATAAAGGTTTTGAGATGAAACAGTATTTAAAGAAAACTTTGTTCTAAAAAATTGGGGTTGGGGTTGAAATTTTCTTGAACCGTCATTGTTTGGAACTGATCTGTCAGTTCTGGCATTCCCGAGGCTTCGTTCTGAAAATTTACGTTTGTTTGAGAAAAATTTTCATTGCCGCTACACAGAGAAAAACGATTAGTGTTGTTACACTGAGAAAAATCTTGAGTTTCGTTGTATTGCGTGTAGTTTTCTGAGTCGGAACGAAAATTATCATTATCGGAATAATCATCGTGATATTCATCATCGTAGTATTCTTTTTCGTGATAATACTCGTCTCGAGATTCGTAATTTGCGTCAAAATTTGGGATTTCGACAAAATCAGGGTTAAATTCATTTTTGTTTGTGTTTATGTGATGTGTTTTCTGTTGATTGGGTCGCATAAAGACCGTACTGGGTCTTTGTTGAAAATTTTGAAATCTTGTTTGATTTTGACTTGATGACGCGGGTTGGAAATTTGGTCGTGTGTTGTTTTGGGGGTTTGCGGACTGCGTCCTTTGTTGATTGTTTTGGGGGTATGCGGACTGTGTCCTAAATTGAGTATTTTGGGGGTATGCGGACTGCGTCCTGTACTGACTGTTTTGAGGGTATGCGGACTGCGTCCTGTCTTGATTCGGCATGTACATAGGTTGGAATGTACGATTATATTGGGGTACGGACTGCGTCCTTTGCGTCTGTTTCGTTCTACATTCATTTACATTGTGTCCGTTCTTTTTGCAGAATGAACAAAATTTCGGATTTGAGATTTGGGGTTTTTGTATTTTTTGAAATTTCTGTGTTTCGAAGTAAGACAGTTGTAGTTCTCGTTTTATTCTATTTATAGCGTCTAGCATCGTATTGGGATTTCCTGCCCTAATAATTTGACCTAATCTTTGTTCTAAACCTGTCAAGAGAGTATTTAAACACATATTATCAATTAGTAATATTTGTGCATTTTTTTGAGCGTGCGTCAAAATTTGTTTGATAACAGCGGAATGCATTTTTGCATTGTGCGTTTGTAATCGAGCAGCAAAAGTTAAAGGGTTCTCATTTGACAGTTGATGCATACGTTGCAAATCTTGAATTAAAGAAGTTAGATCTCTTGGATCTCCAAAATGAACAGTTAGTAGTTGGGAAATATCATCCCACCTATTTATCTCTCTAGAATTTATTAATTGAGCAGCTTTTCCGCGCAATTGATTTTTGATTTTATTAACTAGTAAAATTTTTTGGTCGCGGGTACACATATCATCGGCTCTGTTACATGCGTTAATAAAGGTGTTTAGAGAAATTTGATCTCCGTCGTATTCTGGTACGAGAGAAAAAATTTCAGATAATTTATAGGGTTCAATGTCACCAGCATTTTGATTTTGATTTTGGTTCTCTTCATTTTGAGCCATGATTGTTTTTTTATTGGTTACGTATTTGTTACTAAAATGTTCGGTGAGTTTAGACAAGTTAGAGTGAGAAATTCAAATTATTCGAGTTAGCGAGAATGATTCAAATCAATTTGTAAATCAACAATATGACAATTTATCAACGACTTACATTAACTGAAGAAACATTCTTGGCTTCGATGAGGTGTTTGAGGGAATCAGCTGTCCAACGTGCCAGGGGTTCCACTAGGTGCTCCTAATCCACACGTGGTGTTGGTGCTGCGACGTGCCAGGGGTTCCACTACGTGCTCCTAATCCACACGACGTTTGGTTTCAGCGTCAACTACAGCTGGGAATTCGATGACTACTAGGTAGTTAGATCCTGCCCGCAGGCCACTTGTTCTACAAAGCAGTTCGTCGATCAGGGTTTGTTTCTTTGTTTTGGGCTCTTGTGTCCCTTGATGAACTCTTTTTGAGTTGCTGATCTCTTTGGACCTTTGGAAATTTCTTGATTTCCGTTGTAGCAATTTTCTTCTTGTTGCAGTTGAAAGTTGTGTTTGATATCACTAGGATTTGATAGTCACTTCACTTGGAGGTAAATTCGTTCTGTTAAGAATTGAGATTCACTCGCGTTTTGGTGTTCCGGAATCGAACAACCGTTTGACGATCAGAACAATCCTACCACGACTGCGCCAATTTGTTAGATCGTGGCCGACAAAAACTTCTTTTTAAAAAACACTTTATTTATTTACACGACTAACAAATACATTTGTTTGGTTTTCGGACTTTCAAAGTTTTAACTTTACAAGCGGTCTAATTTGTCTAAACTGATGCAGCGCTTTTAGATGGAGGTATTTATATTCTTTTGTTATCGTAATAGAGTTTCTAGAAAAGTCTCGTAATATTGCACAATACGTTGCAATACTGGATTCGTTCCCATATGGGTCAGCAAGAATTTGAGATAACGTGAAACTTGATATTTTGATAAACACCTGCATCCTGTTACAGATAAGCGACTTAGAATAATTCTTAATATTACATAGGATATTTGGGATATAACATATATATATATATATATATATATATATATATATATATATATATATATATATATATATATATATATATAGCTGCCCAGGAAGGGGGTGGGATGCGAATTCGGTTTGCGAAGATCAAAGACTATTTTTTCTTCTAGAGGGGTAGCTGCCCCCTGCCCCTTGGTGGGTACGTCCTTGACTCGACACATCCACTGAAAAGGGCTAGTGAAATCACTAGGGATGTTTCCAGCTCTAGAGGTCTAAGTCGGACTTTTCCAGTACGGGTACATGGTATTTTTGGCTTTGGCCTTCGTGGGCTGTCAAAAAGAAAATCTTAGCGGCGCTGAAATATTAATATAATCAAAAGCATAATATATACTTCCAAACAGAACAAGATTTCACTACTAACACCTTGCCATAGCACTATAAAGCTACTAGTAGTGAATAGGAGTGGGAAAACCATCACTAAGCGAAAAACCGCATATGTGAAGAGTCACGCGCCTTTATTTAAAGAAGTATAAAATATTATTATTATTATTAGATAATCATCCTGCTCATTACAATTACTAGTAGCTTTATTATGCTGTGGCAAGGTGTTAGTGTTGGACTTTTGTTCTTGCAATTTGAATCATACATCATATAGGTACTTTCAGTTATATTAAAATTGAAGTACTGTTGATGCAACAAAAATGCAAAACTTTCTTCATATAACTTTGAATTATTCTGGTAACAACTTGGTGTAGAGAAGTTGTTTGGCAATATTTTTTTTATCTATAAGAAATATTGTCAAGTTTGATATATTGAAATGCCAGAGCAGTTACTAATATTATGATCTATCCTTTATTTTTTCCCTCTTTGGAAATTAGGGGTGGCTCAACCCGCCGCGCATGGATGCCAGAGGGAGTGTTTCTTGAATAGCAGGTATATGAGGCTCTGCCTTCTCATTTTTATTGTTGAAATGGCCACATTAAATCCGTCGCTAGAAATGAAGTGTTAAAAGATTTTTTGAATTAGTGACGTGCAATAGCAAAAGGTAGCCTCTCCTCACTTGTCAGTTACACTGAGGATAACTGAGAAGTCTCCTGTTTTACGTATTCCCTGCTCACTTCTGTGACGAGCAGCGATTAGGTTGCTCGAAACCTGCCGTGGTTTTTGTAATTTGCTGCGTTTTTTTTTATTTGAGTTATTAAAGTTCTTTTTTATTTTAACAACCAAGTTACTTTAGATTTACCATGGATCAAAAGGGTTAAAAAGTGTACGGGTTTTAATAATTGTGCCATTTATAATGAATATTACAGAAAGAAATAAAAAAGACGGGAGGCGGAAGATTTTCCCCCCAACTGGACGACATGGGGGCAAGAGTGGTCGCTGTAATAATGGATCAGGTAGAGCCCATCCCTAATCCTTTCGACGACGCTGCAGTCTATTTTGGTATAGTATTTTATTCCCTTAATACACTAAACGGAAAGTCAAAGACAAAGTTCCACTATTTCCTCTATAACAGATCTATTAAACTTCCGCAAAGACAAAATTATAGATTTCTTTATGACACAAATATCTACATTATGTTAGGTTCTTATAGGTTTCATATATATATATATATTATATATATATATATATATATATATATATATATATATATATATATATATATATATATATATATATATATATATATGTATATATATATATATATACATATACATATATATATATATATATATATATATATATATATATATATATATATATATATATATATATATATATATATATATATATATATATATATATATATATATATATGCAACCCAGCCTCACTGATTCTTCAACATATCCATATTTACAAATGTTTAACGACTAATTTCAGGATTTTCCCTTATTATCCCTTATTATATACAGATTGCTCAGGTTTCATAGTAACTCATTTATTAATTAAACTAGAACTGCCCTTTTTTGCAAACTTGTTTGTTTTCAAAATCTCTGAAAACGGGTTCTGAGGTTTTGTAAAATTTTATCGCTGTAGGGTTAAAGCAAAAGGGTGAGTAGCCTATCTGAGCCTATCTGTTTGGTGTGCTGGGGCCAATTAATAAGCAGTCCTAGTTTATCAACGTGAAAATCCTTTCCTCAGGATCTAGTCATAGCATACTTATTCGCAAGCGAGATCGCTTAAATTATTTATATAGAAGGTCTGTAGCTGCTGCTGGTCGTAAGATAGATCATTAACCAAAAAAATGTTTATACCAATCTGATTTTTTACTGAAGGGTAAAAACAGACAAGTCACCCTGTTTCCCAGAACATATCTGTTCAGCTTTTAAATTTTATAAGATTTCTTTCAACCATTCTTTTTCGGTCATCAACAATCTCGGTGTGATCATTCAACCAAGAGTCAAAGGTCATTATGTTACTGATATATGCATATAATAATTTAATTTTATTATATACGTTAGGCGATACAAGCGAGCAAGATGCTGTCCCTTCCAGTTCAGCCCCCACCTTAGAACAACCCGTAACCCCCGTCCCACCAAAAAACCCTCAGCCCAAAATCCAAACCAAAAAATTAAGAAAACAACTTCAGAAAAAAAAGAAAAAGACTGCAGAGGACCTAAAGAAACAATATTTTCGTATAAAAATTAAAAATGCTCTATTACAACAGAAATTTATGATCAGGGAGCACAATTTGCAATACAAAATTTTACAAAAACAGTATACAAATTTACAGGGATGAAGTAACTTATTATATAAGTACCTATATACCAGGCGCGGCCGGTGAAATTTTAAAGTTGTATGTCTCTGTTGCTACTTATGGGACCCATGCCAAGTTCAGGTTTTTTAATAGTTCGCCTACTAGGAATGTTTTGGTAAAGAAAAAAAATATTTTGTAGTTTGCGAAAAAAAGTTGAATTTTTCAATTGACCCACTCGGGGAAAAAATTAACACGCTTAGGTATTTTATTTATTATTTTTTCTCAACAAATTTTACATCATTTTGTCGACAATTCTTAAATTTTAAGAGAAAAAAATGTGTTAGTAGAATGTTATAGTCATTTGATTTTTTTAAAATTATAGTTCAGGTTTAAAAAAATTCCAATGACTATAACATTCTACTAACACATTTTTTCTCTTAAAATTTAAGAATTGTCGACAAAATGATGTAAAATGTGTTTAGAAAAAATAATAAATACAATACCTAAGGGTGTTAATTTTTTCCCCGAGTGGGTCAATTCAAAAATTCAACTTTTTTTCGCAAATTACAATTTTTTTTGCTTTATCAAAACATTCCTAGTAGGCTCACTATAAAAAAAACCTGAACTTGGCATGGGTCCCAGAAGTAGCAACAGAGATATACAACTTTAAAATTTCACGGGCCGCGCCTGGAATATACAGGGTGTTGCAGAGCTCTACCGAGAAAACTTAATAGATGATTTTCGGCAAAAACAAGAACATAAGTTCCTATTAATATGAGTGCGGAAGCGCACTTATTTGATTTACACGTTTTCAAAGAACATTCATTCCAATAGGGAATATGCATATAACCCAAATAACTCTGAAATTTGTTTTTTATTTTCTCTACATAAATTAAATGTTTATGGCGGTTGCTGTTATTCATTTATTTTGGTCTTTATTAACAAAAAAAAAGCATTTGAAACTGCAAATTTTCGCGCGAATTTCGAAACTTGTAAAACGTGCTCCCATTGGCTGTCTTGTCAAAAGTGAACTTATGACTCATTATGAGTACATGGCGAATTCCAGTGTTGTAGGGTCCTCGAAAAATCAATAAAAATGGCATTTAATACGTAACTCATCCAATGAAATATCCCTGCACTTAAAGTAGAAGGTTCCTAAAATCTTATTCGTGTATATTTCAAGCGGTCTAGCAACCTTTTAATGTTGTAATAAAAACTGGCAGTTCTGCGAAATTTTGACATATATCTTAATAATTTCGAGCTAATAAACTGAAATGCTTTGTTTTCATGACAATCTACGAAAATTCAAAAATTTTCAAATTTTGCATGTCTCCGATGCAAATAACCCTATTTATTTATAACTTTAACGAAAAAATAAGCGATTTAAATTAGTGGGAGGTATTCTTAGATAATTAAAGGATAAAATAAACCAAAAAAAAATCGCTAAATAAGGAAAATAGTGTGAAATAATGTCGGTTAAAAAGAGGATTTGTCGGAAAAAATCAAGAAAATCCGGTTTTTACCCCTTAAGTACGCTCCTGGATGACCCATTCGGTATTCATTTTAAAGTGTGATTATCCCTTTATAAGATAGTGTTGAAAAACTAGGAAAAAATACAGAGTGATTCAAATGTACCGATGTCGAGGGCAAAAAAAGTAAACAAAAACGAAATTTAATAGGCGATTGCTCCGTTCCTATAGATAATGAAGAAACTAAAAATTATGGATATGATGTATTTCGACGAGCTCTTTTCGATGACGTATATGGGATTTTAATTTGAACCATTTTGACCCAACAAAAAAATAAAAACCGTGAAATGTTTGGGTCAAAATGAAAATGTCCAGTTTTTCCCAAATATTTACACTATCCAGTGATTTTAGGTTTAGGTAAATGTATTGCAAAAAAAGTATTTGAGATTTTAAAGTTTCATTTATGAATCCGTTTTTTGATCCGACGTTTTGTTTTCGAGTTATTAGGTACCCAAAAGGGGTCTGCAAATGGCATTTTTCGACCTAAAAAAAATCAGTAGAATTACTTGCCATTTTCTGATCCTCACAAGTTTCAATAGAGTTCTAAAGCTCATGGTCCTCTACAACCTCCAAAAGTTTACATCGATTTAATTCACTTTTGCGACCTGTACCCGATATCAACGGAAATCGCGGAAATTTCGACTTTGACGTTTAATAACTCCGAAACGAAACATCCGGTATAACTGAATTTTCTACCGAAACTAGTTGAACTATTCGTCCATCAACCCAAAAAATTCGATCGCTCCCCTCTGACTCTTTCCGAGAGAAACAAAGCTGTTCGACTGTAGGTTAAGCTTTACGTTAACATGTAGATTGACACTTATTTTTGCTGATCTCCTGACGTAATTTTTCATTAAGGACAAATGACTGCTTTTTAAATTGTAATAAATTATACAGGACGTAAACATTTTTTGTAGCTAAATTATCCTAGTAATTTTCTTGAAAATATTTTTTTTTGGGTTTGTAATGACTTCCTTAAACGATTTATGCAATAAAAAAATATGTGCATATTCCTTATTGCGCACATACAACACGTTTTGGAATACCTATGGAATAATCTCATAAACATTAAAAAAAAAATTGAAGGTGGATCAAAAGGGTCGTGACCCGTAAAAAAATACCACTCTGTACATTTTTTCAAATGGTTATAAGGATATTTTATAGGTACTCCAAAAAGTAATATATGTATGAAATTTTAATAAATCTTTAAAAACGTAAAAAATAAATAAAATCCGAAATAAAATAAAAATTGTATAACCTCGTATCTCGGAAATGAAAAGTTTTCGGACTATGTTAATATGAACCGTTTCTCTCATTTTTTGGCCAAAGAATCATCTGTGAAATTTTTCCGATAAAGTTTTGCAACACCTTGTATTAGGGGCTGTCCATAAGTACATAAACAATAAGGGGCAAGAAGGTGGATATTGCCTAGCGTGACAATATGTAACATGCGTGAAACGTTTAATAACAGCATTTGTGAAAATTTTTTCTATTTTACAACAAAACATATATATTATAGGCAAAATTAATCAGATTTCTGTATTGTTTTTTTCTGTAAAATGTTTCATATGTAGAGTTGTGTCTTGGTCAATTGGCCGGTCAATTTGACCGCGATCAAATATTAGGTGGTCAACTAGGCGGTCGGTAAAATTTTAAAGTTGTGTATCTCTGCTGCTACTTAAGGGACCCATGCCAAGTTCAGGTTTTTTAATACTGAGCCTACTAGGAATGTTTTGGTAAGAAAAAAATCTTTTGTAATTTGCGAAGAAAAGTTGAATTTTCGCGGATGTTGACTGGTCAAAGGCACAACTGTATATGTATAGTAAACTACGTCTGCGATTGTTTTTTGAGTCACTTTACTTCCTCACGTCATGTTTTTGGTATACGCTTTTCAAACCTCTATGTTTTGTTCCACCATGCGTTTTATCATATACCTATTTTGGAAATTAATCGGTCCGAAAATTACATTTTGACAAATTAAACCTAAAAATTTCGGTAAAAAGTAATTAATCAAGAAAGTTAACTGGAAAGATCGTAGTATTTTTTATGTTGGTTTCATTTTTATGTGTGCCGTATCAACCAAAGAATAATTTTGGTTTTGTTTTAACATTACGCAAATTTATATTGTTTAAATTAATATGATTCTTAAGAATTGATACCAGATGGTAAAATGGCAGGTGTTACTTCTCGAAAATGTGAGAAGTGAGTTTGCAGAATCGACTTTGTTACTGCCAAGAAGTTCATGGTGGTCATTTTGAACAAATTGAAAGTAATAAGAGAGATAAAGGTATTTAAATTTTTACCTTTTTTCACGATTATTGATTTTTAAAGACCTGCCATTTAAAAACGAATTAATACGGACCTCGGGTTTTGCGGTAAAATGTTTCTTTCCTGAAAACCTTTAAAATAAGGTACCATACGGCATAGGGTTTCATGTAAAATGTTTGACCTCAACTCCCTAGCATAGCCCCTCAAGGGGGTTGAAAAAGTTAAATTACACGAACAAGTAGATTTATTAACCAACAGGTTATCCCTGAAATTTGGTGTCTCTATCTTTACTAATAGCAAAGATATTTGCCCATGCTAAGACTTTCCTGACACCCTGTATATCCTATTATATAATATTATGGGTACTGTGACGTAATATCAGTTATGGGGTTTACATAAATGCGACGAAGTGTGACAAGGGGGAGGGAAGGGGCCGAAATAGCCTGAATATAGCGTGACATATTAAATGGACAGCCCCTTATACAATAGGTCAAAAAAACATGCTTACGTTACCATAAATCTTTTACCCACCTATAAAGTATTGGTACTGTTAATTTTAAATCCTGTTACTTGGTTTTAGTCTTCCAAGTATAACGGTTCATTTATCTTATACATTCTTGTATGTCCAGAAAGGAAAATGGAAAATTACTTTACAAATTTAAAATTTTATGATTCAGCAGTATAAACAAGCAAAACCTGGAAAAACTGGAAGTTCAGTTGAGTAGGTAATTGAAAATCTGAGATTCAAAACAAAACCCAACTTCTCAACATAATTTCGATTTCTGTATCAAAATTTGTTATTAAAAATTCATGTTATTACTGTTAATGTGACTTTACACATAATTTTCATTTTTAGAAATAACAAATATATTTCTCTTTTTATGGTGTTTCCTTGCGTGTATGCATGTTTTTGACCTACCTACTGAATATTATACTTAAAATTATTACATTTTATTATAGTATGGTATAAATTTAGTGCGAGGGTAGTTTTTTAGTTGTATTTGTTGTATGGTTGTATATGTATGTGTTGCACTTTAAATCTAGAATAATGTCGCTCATCCGCAATTAGATTAGATTTTTGGCTTAAATTCTGTAATAAATTCCTTAAGAAAAAAAATCACTCGTCTAATTAATACCAGATTTTATTTTAGGTTTCCAATTTTAGCATTTCCCCATAGAATCTGTGTTAAGTATTAACGTTTCGCGTCCTTTAGTTTTTGTATTTTGTTTGTGCTCAATAACCCGTACAGTCTTTCATGACAATAAAAAAATGTGTCGTCCTCTGAACAGCCAGTCGACCAGAAAAAAACTGAATTACCATTTCAAGGATATTATCAAATTTGGTAAGTGTTATTATAATAATATAAACAGCTAATTTTTTTAGAGACAATTTTTTTCTTGCCACATAACACAACTACCTCGTGCATGTGTGGTCATAAATAAACATTTTTTTTATTGTGACATTGGATGTCTCTAAAAGCAGAGACATTTTTAACATGAAAAGTGTTACATCTATGGGAAATCCATAAAATATATTATGAGAAAATATATTTTATTACAAACATTACTACCATATTTCAGTACCTAATATTCCTAACTGTGCAAACCGTGCATATACCAAGTTCAGTATATAAATGAGAAAATTTTAACAGGAATGCTTGCCAGAAATAAGCTTCTATAACAAAAATTAAACTCTTGTTAGTTGTGTCGTGTGGATGAGCGAATTTTAAATTCTATTGTAATCTAGTTCTTAAGTTACTCTCTTACAAGTTACACTCTTTTGTTATCATTATTTTAATAAATATGAATTGTTCATTTTTAATTTTTGTTTTATTTTGTCGGGAGTGTTTGTTATTAAACACGAAATGAATGAAATATAATGGGTGTTCAAATACCTTAAGCAGATATTAAGGGGTTCTTACATCTACAATACAGTACTGCCTACCTGCCTACCACACATGTTATTTGCCGTATAACGAATTAGAAAACTTATTAGTAGGGTTTTTCTATCTTGCTCTTTGTCAACATTGCTTAAACATGACCCGCTAATAATGAACAGTCTAGTTCGTATAGTGGTGAAAGCTGGCATTATTAGGCATTGTCGTAGAAGACATTTATATGTGTGTTAACTGCTAATAATGGTTTAAGAAAACATGGGTTGCGCATCGTCGGACGCCTCCGGCGCCTAAGCTATTAAGTTGTGTCAGTGTGCAATAAATTTTATGATTTTCTAAAAAAGATTCTACTTATGCAATTTCGCTCTTTCATCCTTACTATTCCCTACATTTCGCAAGTAATGAAAAGCACGATACACATACACATACACATGTGTATCGTGCCAATTTGGCCATTGGCACGATACACATGTGTATGTAAGACAGACAGGGAGCAGGGGAATCGCAATCATTTGAATCACAAAAATAAGAAAATATAATTTACAATTCTTTCAGCACATGACTGACATCTATTTAAATTTCATGAACTATTATGGTGTAAAGTGTAAAAGAGATTGTACGTGAGCTTAATAGATGACCCTAGGGGTAAATTATTTTTCCAATACCGCAAAAAGTATTGATACATTGGTAAAATAGTATCGATGCCAAAAATACTCGATGCTGTAGTAAATGTATCGATACTTCTGCAATATCGAGGTGTCGTTTGCATCCCTAATCGTGTTTGGTAAATTGAACAGTGAATAGCCATTTTTAAATCAGTGACCAAGTCATGATCTAGTCAGACCATTGTGCAACACTCATTTAATCTTAATCACAATTCTTAATACTTTGATTTTTTAGGTTAAACATCGGGTATATGGAGCAAAGTTGCCAAATAAGTTGACGTAGTCATGACTAGGTCACTGATTTAAAATCGCCTAAAGTGACGGTTATTTGTGGGTTATTCTGACAAATAGAGATGTTAAAGAACAGGTAAAATTGCTAAACATGTTCTCGCCCGAGAACATGTCCCGTAAACCTGTTCTTTTAATCATGTAAATTATTCTTGACAAAACGGCGAAACAACAGCGCTAGACTTGTGAACTACTGGGATTCTTTGCCAATCGGCTAAAAACTCTGCTGCTGCGGTCAATTCTTTCCAAGCGGAGTGGAGCAGAACACGCACTCCCACAGATGCAGCGCCGTGTCGGTCGATTCGGTTCGGCTGAAGAGGTTATACGCCATCATCTTGTCATAAGTTTATCTAAAGTACCGGTTCAGTTCTTTTAGAAAGAACCGCTCACTGGACAGGCTACCTTTAACCTATTAAGAACTTATTCCGTTCTTTTCTTAACAACTCTACTGTAGTGCTGGTACATCGACGCGGAACATCGATGTTGACCATGTTAACATCGAAGACCAACATCGATGCCTTAAAAACATCGGCTGTAAAATATCGATGTTTACTAAACATCGATGTTATAGTTATTATAAATAAATATATTTTAAGATACAGTTATATCGGCGGTATCGCATAATAAAATTGTAAAATTTGCAGTACATGGAGTATGTGCACATGTTACTAAGTAGTCTTGATTATTGATTAGGATTACTAATTAGGAAAGTTATAATTTAACATTGTATAGTATGCAAGACTTGCATACTATACAATGTTAAATGTTTCACAATATCGATGTCTGGTTTTCGAGTGTTTCAATGATTAATTATGAAACAGTTTTGCACATATAAAAAACAAACAAACAGCGGCTTGTTTATGTTTTGCTTTACTTAAAATATATCAATAGCATACCATTTAACAATACTTAATACTTAGTATTAAGTATTGTTAAATGGTATGCTATTGATATATTTTAAGTAAAGCAAAACATAAACAAGCCGCTGTTTGTTTGTTTTTTATATGTGCAAAACTGTTTCATAATTAATCATTGAAACACTCGAAAACCAGACATCGATATTGTGAAACCTCTAACATCGATGTCAAAACATTGAAAATGCGGAACGAAACATCGATGTTTACAAAACATCGATAAACATCGCCCAGCACTACTCTACTGACAAATAAGAAATTATTAATTTGTGGCGAACGTGGTGTTTACTAAGGCCGTTCTGAAGCATGTGTTCTCATTGTCGCCTAAAGCAACAGTTACAGCTTCGTTCTCCATCATATCGGGAACAAAATTATAATCACCAGGCTGCTCGTCGTGCTGGTTAATGGCAATGTTGTGTAGTATTGCACATGCTACAATAATCGGTGGAATATTTTCTAGCTTGTGACTCATACCAACGTGTAAGCATGGGAACCTTCGTTTTAATACACCAAAACATCTTTCAATGGTATTCCTGGTAGTAATATGGGCCCTATTGTAAGCTTCTTGGCTAGGAGTTGCAGGATTGACAAAAGGAGTAAGAAGGTATTTTTTGCAGCCATATCCACTGTCACCCAAAAGGACGTTGTCTCCATAATGGCCATTTTGAAATAACACTGGTAGGGGACAGTCATTAAAAATGGTGCTGTCATGAACTGACCCAGGCCACCGAGCAATAATATGTCGAATCCTTAAAGATGCATCACATATCATCTGAACATTCAACGAGAAAAGGCCTTTTCTGTTTCTATACAGTTCAGCTTGATTGCCTCCTGGAGATATAATTTTTATATGTGTACAGTCCACTGCACCAATGACATGAGGAAAACCTGCTATTTGGTAAAAGTTGAAAATAACATTATTTATTTCACGTGGCGTTGGCATATTTATGTACTGGTCTTTATGTAGTGCTATTTCCCTGGTCACTTTATGCACTATCCTGCAGACTGTAGCTTTATGAACATTGAAAGTATCTCCAATTACTTGCTGGAAAGCACCAGTGGCATAAAATCGTAGTGTAATCAAAATTTGGTTTAGACCATCAATGGACTTGTTTCGGTAGGTTAGTGGGTGGATATTGTGGGCAAAAATATGCACAAGTTCCATTGCAGTTATTTTAGAGAAACGAAACCGCATTCTAAAAGCAGTGTCATCATATGTGTCAAATGGAGTTGACCGTTCCCGAATAAAACGAATTATTCCAGGATCATCTTCGTTTGATGACAGGGATGACAGTGATGAGTTATCAGACATCTAAAATAAATAGTAGCATACAAGTAATTTTATGTAGGTGTGTTTGTAATAAACCATATGTATTGTATTATAGGTGTTAAAGAGCACAATCATACTCTTTTTTGATGATATCTTGTAATATTCTTCTTCTTGTATTAGTAAGCACCCCCTCCCACTTATTTCAGATTACTGTACCTATATGCCATTTTTTTGTAAGAAAATATACAGGGTGGGCAATCAAAAACGAAACGAGTCAAATTTTTTATATTGTCCCTTAAAAAACCGCTTTGACACGTATATTTTGTGTCGACAGGGGAAACCTTTTGCTTATATTTTCAACCCTCTAACTTCAACATCCTAGGGAGGGTGGGACCACAATTTAAATGGAAAGAGGAGTTTTGCGATACATCATTTCCACACAAGATACTTAAGGGACGATAAATATGAAAAATCGGGCTTGTTTTGTTTTCGATTGACCACCCTGTATCTGTAAGAAAACGAATAAATACCTTATGCTTTTATGTAAGCTACCAAATTCTTCTTGGAAAATAAATTGAAATGTATATAAAATGTATGTATATGGTTGTATAAAAAATAATTAAAATAAAAGAAAGAAATCTTATGTTTACACATTAATTTGATAAAAACTAAAATGATTGTTGAATAATTTCATTAGCGTATGCTCATTGATGTCGAAAGAAACGTCAATGCGTACCTACGCCTCACATAAAATAGAAATTAATTTACGCTTTTGTTTTCTAAGGCCACTTGACAAAGTGTGGGGTTTACATAAAAAAATATAATATATCTACTAAGATTTACTTAGTGTAAATACGGCCCATAATAATAAAATACTTTTATAAATAATGCGCGGCCTCTAGAATATACATACATAGCTCAGAACCCAGAATTATGCTTAAAAAATAGATATTTTTTAATTTCCCCTTTTCAGAAATTTAGGCAATATCCATGGGATGACCAATTAAATTAACCCAAACTTGCCAAACAGCGTTGTCACAGCACACAGCTGTTCTGTAAATTGATCAATATCATATCATCAATACATGCTATTTTCTGTGCAATTTCCGTCTAGCACGGTGTCAAAGATTTTTAACAGTGTTTTTTACTTGCAGAATTTCTGTTAAAAAATAGCAGTGTCAGACGAGCTTAACTGGAACTTGTGACCAGAGCGGGGTTCGATTGACAATGGTTGGATCGATCCGAATCAGTTTACGAATTTTCAGAGAAATACGTAATTGAATCAAGCCGGTTAGTAGAAAAAGAAGGAATAACTGTAGAGTGTCGTAAAGTGATCCGGATCGATCTGATTTTTATCAATCGAATACGGCACTGTTGTCTCTAAAGCCGACGTCCCATGTGCGGAATTAAAAACGGAAATACGCAGAAATAAATGCGCAATTTTTAGCCGAACATACTTCATGTGTTCCGCACTTTTTGACTGAAGATATGTCATGTAAACAAACAGCTATAACATAAACTTAACTAAAAGCTTCGGTTAGTTGTTATCCATTGTATTTACTTTACTTTCTTAAATTGTCAACGATGGACATTAACAGCAAACCCTTTTATTTTCTTTGATTAACAGTAATTGTCTTTTAATACTAGTAAAAGGTTACATTTAAACAACAAGAACTTTCCCGTACCATACAGAAAAGGCAGATAAATTAAATATGAAATAAAATTTGATCATGAAATTTAACACATATCCATTTCCTCTGCCATGGACACCAAACTAATTACATCTAACGGCAATTTGTGAAGAAAAATTGACCAAACCAAATGGCAATAATTAACAAGTTGGGTTATGTTGCTTTGTGTTGTGTCAAAACCATCTGATATTTTGGCGCACTTCCTTAAACCAGACGAACTTTTTGCGGAATAAAAGCGTAACGTCAAAAATTGTAAGATGGCCGCCCAGCGACCAATAGAATCGCCTTTACCGTTCCGCCTCCGTCCTTAATTCCGCACATGGGACGTCAGCTTTACGGTTTTAGCGCCAGAAGCGCGTGACAAAAGGCTAATAAATAACTACCCTGCGTTCCATTACAAACACTTGCGCTTGCTGCAAGGTGGTCGATAGAATACACAATCGAGAAAAAAATTAACAAGATTATTACATCGACGTTTTTCTCCTTGTCATAAGCCATTTTTAAATCAGTGACCAAGTCATGACCTAGTCAGACCATTAGGCAACACTGTCTCATTTAATCTTAATACCTTGACTTTTTAGGTTAAACATTGAGTATATGGAGCAACGTTGCCAAATATGGTGACGTAGTCATGACTAGATCACTGATTTAAAATTGCCTATAATGAAAATGTTAGTAAGGGGCAGAAAACAGAGATATGGAATAATGGATATGAGTTTAAAGAACTTGCAATATGCACACTACATTTGTGTTACTTTATTTAAATCTACAGAGGCTAGATCTTGTGCAATTTCTGTATGACCGGTTTGAATATTATAAATAATTTTGACCTGAGATTTTTACTGGTAGAGTTTCTGTACAAAAAGCATCGTATCATAAAATTCGATGCTGAAAGTCCTTGAAAATATTGCAACCTGTCAGACAGAAATTGCACAAGAATTAGCATAAATATATGCTATTTTTTGTACAATATTTCAAGGATATTTAACAGCGATTTTTACTGGTACAGTTTCTGTAAAAACTAATACCGTGCAGTACGAGCTTAAGCGAGACTGTATTTTCTAGACGAAATTAATATGACATTGGAAACGACTATATTACCTGATTTGTATTTTTGTTATATAATTTTGAATGTTAACTTAAATTATTGCATTGCTGAATTTTGCAAAATCGCTTATTCGTGCCTTCGCAGATCTATGAACGGTATCCAGTAAACCCAGTCGGGAAAAACATTGGCTGCCTGTCGACAGTGGTGAAAAGTCGGTTGCGGCTCTTTTTAAAAATCTTCTGACTGCATATGCAGGGATGGAGCCGTCGCAAATTATAAATTTGCTACGCAATTTATGTTGGTCGCAAAATACTGGGAGCAGAGATGTTTAGCACGTTCTTATAAAGATCAAAATGAACTGTATATTCAAATATGTATAATTAAGAGGGTTAACATTAACATTGGTTATTCTAGAAACATTTTTACAGAAAACATGTTAGAATTTCCAAAAATAATTTCATTCTAGCCTGGCATACCATACCGCATGTTTAAGGACAAAAAATTTGAATTCATATTTAAAATGTCTTGTCTAGAATTGATATAACAGCACGTGCAAATTATTTTTGGTAATTTCCGGTGACCATTTTGCTGTAAGTCTTTCCAAAATGCCCAATGCGGGCCATCTTAAATTTATATTAAAACCACGCATTATTGCACCTAGCCCACCTAGCCGTGGGCGGGGCCATCGGACACAGTGTTGCCAGACCTTTTCTATTTGGTACTAGATTCTGATTGAAAAAGTACCAAATTTAATGAAAATGTACTAGATCTTCCCAAAACAGACGAGGCCAGGTATAATTATGCTTTCTGGCTTTATTCAGTACAAAAAACACTATCAGTGCATAGGATGTATTAATTAATTATCAAAAATTTTGATATTTATTGAAGCCTTGCAAAAACAATACTTTTTATTTGATAAGCCTTGGAAGACCAGTAACTGGTAAACAGGAATTCAGCAGTATTTACATCGTCGAAAGATATACATCATATATCTTTCGACGATGGTATTTATATCGATCCAATTTTCCTCAATAGGATACGCCGCAGGATAGCGCCACAACGGTCTTAAGTGGAGGCGGTTGTGGTGGTAGAGCATTTACCGGCTGTAACCGGGCTGGCAACCGGTGAACTCTGAAGAACGCCTTAGCCATTTTTAAATCAGTGACCAAATCGTGACCTAGTCAGACCATTGGGCAACGCTGTCTCATTTAATTTTAATACTTTGATTTTTTAGGTTAAACATTGAGTATATGGAGCAACGTTGCCAAATAAGGTGATGTAGTCATGACTAGGTCACTGATTTAAAATCGCCTCTTGTATTCCAAAATTCAAAACCACAGAAAAATAAAGGAGTAATGTGTATACCGTCCCTGCGGGTTGCTAGAGCTCTGGTCTAAGCGCCAGATCGGGAGGTGAGCTGGCTAACCTCTTACATGGGCGCGGGCCAGCGTACTGGAAGACGAAAAGAGAAATATTTGCGGTTACATCAAAAACATCTTTGAAATCCGTAGGTTATATACGATGTTATTTTGTTTATATTTAAAAAAAAATAGTTTTCTCTAACAAGCCCTTTATTTTTCTATGGTTTATAGTTAGGAGGTTATGTCTTATTGTATAGGGGGAGGGGGCCGCGGACCAAAACAAATGAAGTGATTCATATAAAAATTGTTTGTATTACAATGTTTTTACTTTTTCTTTTTGATTTGTTATGACAAAAATAATTGAAAAAAAATAACTACCCCTCTGGATAAATAAAGAGATACAAGGAAAAACTTGTTGCCAATTCGGAAGTGTTGAAGAAAAATAGCCAAAATGAAATTTAGCAGAATATCTATATTTTTATAGAAGGAAAAGTGTTTGAATTAAGTACAATATTATAATGAATGGTTTAAAACCAAGAAGAATTCCAGAAATAGAATATTATTTTTGCACAAATCTAACAAGAAAATAGTGGTATACAGAGTAATTTTGGTATGTTATTGAAGATGAAAGTTGTATTTTTTGGTAAAATTTACTATAAATGAGAACTTTATTTTTCCTACATTTTTTGTTAGTGTGTGAAGGTAGGTACCTGCTTAGGTTGGGTTTATGATAAATTAGATGCCCATCTGCAATAAAAGTGTATATAGTTTTATTTTAAAATATTGAAGGAAGGAGTTGTCTTTTAATTTCTTGTACTAGAACATAAACTTTTGCCAAAGTAACCAATATTTTATCAAAAATGTTAAAAAAAACATGACTTTAATCCCACCATATTGTGGAATTAGTTTAATTCAGCGTTAAGTGCTCTCTGGGTTAAAAACAAATGAAAAAGTAAACAACACCTTGGTTTTTTAGTGGCATTTGTCTGTTTAATCACGGATTAGCTCAAAATTTGGACTGTTGCAGAAAGAAAAAAAATTTAACGCTGTGTTAAACTGAGTATCTTTTGTTTTTAATCCTGAATTAGGATTTAACGCTTGATTAAAGTTTTGTGCAACCCGCTGTAAGTTTCTTAAAAATATGATATAACATTAAAGGAGTTTAGGTGGTAGTGGTGGTACACACCTATTGAATACAAAATTTCTTTAATTATCAAAACATAATTTTATTATCATAATTATATTAAAATTTAATGATAATGTTCTCGATATTAAAGTTTAAAGTATTTAACGATGAAGTCTTATCTACCAAATCATAGATTTATGAGGAGAAAACTAACAAAACTCTATTATAAAAGATTTTCTTTAAAATCCTTTATTGTGAAACGCCGACTAAGTCTTAAATCCTCTTTTATCATTCTCAAGGGATTTCTAAGATTTCTGCTTCAATAATTTTATTTATGTTTCCTATTAGGGCTACCCACAGCTCTGTTAACATAGAAAAATTCTTTGAATCCTGAAAATGGAGTTTAAAGAATTTTCTTGATAGTTCTCTTTTGTGTTTACATTGCTGTTCCTGCCATTGGCCAAGGAACACTTCAAATTTGATCAGTATAATTGTTGTGTTAAAGAATTCCAGCTAGATATTTTTCTATTATAATTTTGATAAAACAAAATATTTGACCTTTATGAAAGACGTTCCAGAGAAAAACTTCCATCATGAATAATTTTAAACAGGTAATTTTTTTATCAGCAATGCAGAAACATGCGAAGAGATTTGCCATGTAGAGCATATTTTACCTTATTCGCACTGGAGATTGTTGCCACATCCTCACCCTCAGATTAACCTTAACATTCACTGGTACCATGTCTGTATCATCCATTAATGGGTTCTGAAATAGGAAATTCGATGAACGATGGAATGGAATTAAAAATAACCAATAATCCGATTTTCTAAATAATCTGTAACTTTCGATTATAAAAATCATAATTCAAATTATAATCGAAAACTCTGATTCCGAGTATTTCAAAAAGAGAAAGAAATAACTTTAACAGGCAAGTTTACAAAGTTAGCTTCACTGGATTAAACTACCGCATAATGAATAAATAAATATTGCAGGTGTTACCACTTTACTGACTCGGCTGCATGAAAAAACAGTTTATTTAATTCCCTTCGATTTTATTAATATACCTAAACCCTAAAAAGCAATAATAAAATACCATCTACGTGTCAAGAAAAAGTAACTTTAGCACAATTAAAAGTGGAAGTAAATTTAACAAAAAACAATAAACTTAATGAAGCAAAGGCAAGAATTATCAGAATCGGCGATTCGCTCTTCGCAGCAGCAGAAACTTAAAATATAAGTAATTAAAAAAAAATCTGAAGTATTTTTTTGTATTTTCTGCATAAATGAAATATTTATGGCGTTTGCTCTTAACCACTTACAACAATGTTTTTAATAATAAATAAAAAGATTAGCGATCCTATGGGCTGTCACGTCACATGCTGCGTAAATAAAAGTAATATTATTCCTGGTGTACCTACTGAAGATTCGAGTCTTGATTTATTTTCTTAATTATTTTCCAAAGATTAGGGGATTTTGTGGATTAGAAACATTACATTTGATTAAAAAGACTGGTTAATCCCCAAGGACAATCGGATAAGTTGCGGGCTTACAAACATATTCTATTTACTTCGTTGCAGACAGTTGATTCATTTAAACTGCTTATTTTTCTACAAATCCTGACATTACCTGCATCTGCTGGAATTTAATGGGAATAGACTTGAATGTATTTGTTTAAAAAACATTAACTTTTATATGCTAATTAGTTCCAAACACGTTTTTAGTTTATATTACGTTATACTTTGACAGCGGTAAATAATAACCTCAACATTTATGTTCAATCTTTTGATAGGATTTATTTTACCATAAAAATAAATGAATAGCAAAATATGCTTACCTGAATTTAGCGATACTAACATTTAGTAATATTTATGAAATATTTTTAATTAACTTTGCACTGCTTTCTTCTAACTTCGGCTGTTTTTGCAGTGGTACTTGCAGTGTAGCGATGGGTCATTCGTTCATTTTCAAGAGAGCCCGCTCACTCGTTCAGCTCACTTGGAAGAGTCGTTCGCAAGGAGTCGTTCGCAAGGAGTCGTTCGATTGAACGAGGGCTGCAGAGTTGCGAATTACAGAATCGCGGAGCTCTTTACTTTAACGTGACACCTGCACTTGTTCATGTGTATAAAAGAGAACATAAAACGCGGATGTCAATTACACATTTACGACTGCCGACGGCCCGCTGCCTGATTGTGGCGTGACGGCTTCAAAGAAAAATAATATACATAACATAAATAAATTAAATAAAATTAATTAAAATATTGAAATGGTAATATGGATTTCAAAGTTATAAACTACCCGCAGTATACGCCGTTAAAAAACGTTGTTGCAGTATTCCGGCAAAGTAATTAATCGTTAATCGTAAAATAATAGTAATACGAAAGACGTACAAACTGGGTAATGTATTATTATAGGCCGCTAGATGCTCCACCACTCTCGTTCTATTATACGACTCCGACTGACTGAGCAGCTCCCGGCGCTCCCGGCTCGCGCTCTCGCGGCTGGCGCTCTTCGAGTTGTCTGAAACTCGCGAAAGCGCGGAGTGGAATTTCTACGAACGGACGAGAGCGAGCCAGATATTTTAACGAGCGGTGAACGTATCGTTCAGTTGATGGGAGCGGCTCATTCGCGACTCTTTGAAAAGAGTCGTTTAAATTGAACGACTCGTTCGCGAACGACCCATCGCTATTGCAGTGGTACTTTTGCATATTGACACAATACAATATGGTTGTTTATAAGAAATTGAAATTGTTTAAAATTATGCATAAATGGTACTATAATCAAAAAACGAACTCTATGCAAACAACAAATATTTTCTATTTACATTTCAGGTTAACGATTTGGGTTAGGCGTGGTAAGATAGATAATTGAATATATTATACATGAAGTCGTGCTCCTTATTTTTTGTCAGGCACGTGACTAATGGTTGTAAACAATACGAATAATCCCATGGTTGTTAAGAATTCTGAGCAGTAAGATACAAATGATTGAATTTGAGAACGTAGCCCGAAACAGCGACGCGTTTTTTAAACAATATTTGACGTCACTTGTGGGCGGGGGTAAATGGCTGCTTTTTAAATTTTAATAAATTATTCCGAAATGTAAAAAAAAATAGTTAAATTATAACTTATAATATCCCTAGTGCTTAAATTATTACCGAAAATATTTCCGAGGTCGCAGATATTTTCTTAAAATATTTGCGAACGAGGAAAAATTTCCGGTACCTAATTAAATTAAGCTCGTGGAATTTTCGGTAAGAAAATTTCGCACTTAGCAATATTTTAGAAATATTTTAACAAAATTGAATATTTTTATCACTACCAAATTTTATGCATACTAATATTTTTTACTGAAATTACATGACATTTTTCAACTTTAGTTAAATAAAACTTTTATAAATCACCTAAAGACGTCTTGTATTTCATTTTTAAATTAACTTTGATCTAGTAATATTGGTGAAACATCCTTTACTTTTGATAATCATTCCGAAGCACTACAAGATTATGTGCATAACAAAGGACCAAATTTCTTAGCGGAATAAAATGACGTTTTCTAACTTTAGGTAAATAAGACTTTTATAAATAACTTAAAGGCATCTTATATTTCTATTTTTTATTAACTTTAATTAACTAATATCGGTGGAAAATCATTTACTTTTAATAATTCTGAGGCACTACAAATGCATAATAAAATACCAAATTTCTTACTAAAATAAAATGACATTTTCCAACTTTAGTTAAATAAAACTTTTATAAATCACTTAAAGAAATCCTATATTTCCGTTTTTTATTACCTTTAATCTACTAATATCGGTGGAACATCATTTAAATACTTTTGATAAATCATTCCGAGGCACTACAAGATTATATGCATAATAAAGTACTAAATTCCTTAGCGGAATTAAACGACTTTTTCCAACTTTAGTTAAGTAAAAATATAATAAATAACTTAAAGACATTTTATAAAAAATTCGTGTACCAAATATGCTTTTTTGCGTCGACAAATATCTTTAATTTTATATACACTCCGATTCCCACTTCAATATTTTGACATTTAAAATGATTCCGGCAAAATTACACTGGCAAATTTGTCGGAAGCTCAAGCAGGATGAATATTGCTGGAAATTTTTCTCGTTGCCATGGAAACGATTTAAAATAAAATTTTGTGATTGGTTAGAAAAAGTGCCTAATTTTCTTCAGGATACCATTTTTGAGTTTGTAATGACTTGCTTAGACAATTTATGCAATACAAAAATATCACTTATTCAGCACTAATGCTAAGCTCGGCACTACAAAAATTGTTTTAAAAATGGATCATACTTTTCTATTTATTAACTGCAAGGTTTCTGCATTTTTATATTTCCGATATGTTCAGTGCAGTAATTTATTTTTTCACAGGCTCAGTAGCAAAATCAGGTTGGTTCCGACCTGCCACCCGAAGTTACTTAGAGTACACATCGTTGCCAGATAAACGGCATGTTGCCGCTCTGGCAAGGCTAGGCTGGTTGCCCTCTTATAGATCGGTACGACGATTTAACCGATCGGGGAGGTCGTTCCTTAAAGCGAACGATGACGAGAATATTTGCAGGTCGAGAAAATAAAAAGGTTTTTGATGTTTTAATGTTTAGAGGATGGTAGTTATATGTATATGTAGTTATATATATATATATATATATATATATATATATATATATATATATATATATATATATATATATATATACATATGTTTAGTTAATTAGACCGCTAATAGTTAGTTGTAGTTATGTGTTTAGAAGTAGAGAAAATTCTGCATTAGGACCAAATGCATGAATCTCAAACAAAAATCTTTCCGAGATATAATATGTTACTTCAATGTATAAGTTTTAGATGTATTAACGCTAGTAGAATGTTCAATGGTTCCTGAGTACGGTTAAGAAAGTTCTTAAATTGAACACATGATGAATTTTAAAATTACGGTACGGAACGATAAATTTATTTCATTCAGGTTAAGCGAGTTTGCAAGCATATTTCTTCTTTTTATTTGAAAGCTAGATGCAAGATTGAAAATAAATTTAGTTTTTAGCTATGAACATCAAATTTAAAAAAGAACCATTCAAGTTTATTTTATGCAAAAAAGTTTCAAATTTTAAAACGAAATTTTCCTTGAGCATAAGAACTTTAAAAGCTTCAAAGTATGTAATTTATTTATTTTATTTAATCAATCAACCACAAAAGCATCTCTACAAATAAACATTCTAAACTTTATAACAAATTTCTTTATCAGACGTTATGTTAAATTAAGCAATTAAAACAATTTAATTTTTTTTCTACTCCTGTACTCTAATATTCAAATTAAATGTCTTCGATATGTTTCATAATAATGTTCATTATGATGTAAATTTTCATTACGAAACCGCGTTAATAGCGAATTTAAAACCCACACTTTTTTAATCAAGTGGCCTCTTTTTAATACAAATGATCTGATTTTAACAGTTATTTTACTAAAATTACATTGCCATTAAAACTTTTAAATATATTTAAATGAGAAATTATGTCACATTATGATATTAGTGATAGTGAAGAATTTAATTTGTTTGACTGTGTCGAAATTAAATAAATGTTGTCCAGTTTAATATTTATTAATAAATGGTCGCAGAAAAATAGTGTTTGCAACTCTTATGTAATGACTAATGACCATTAAAACACGATCGTTGCACAATATACTATATATATATATATATATATATATATATATATATATATATATATATATATATATATATATATATATATATATATATATATATGTGTCGTGGTTAATCCGGGAATACATCCGTTCGTTTGGTTCATTTCTATTTGAAACTTGCAGACGTTTCGCCAAAATCTCATTTGGCATCTTCTTGTGCTTACTCGCTGGTCGTAGAAAGTAAACTGAGGGTGGCTGCCGCAGCGCGTGGTTTTATAGTGGATCGCCTTGGTCTTAGGTCATATCTATTGGCCGGCATGGTACAATAAAAGGGAAGGTATGATATCTAGCCGTTTCAGTTTCGTCGGGCGCGCGCAGTGACGTCATCGCGTGAGGGAATTTTTAAATTGCCTATGGAGATGCATGTCGTTATTAGCTCTTGGACGTTATATCATTATTTTTTTTAACGAAAAGTATACTTATATTGTATATCTTAGTGCTAGTGGCAAAGAACAATAATTTAACAGAGAATTAAACTAACTAGCCATTATTTTTTATGAAAACATGTATTTTTAGTGAGAGCTAATGAAGCGCTAGTATAATTCTCTGTTAAATCGTTTTGTGCAACTGGTAGTTGGTAAAATGAAAAATTCGTATCATGGTTTTTATATTTATTTTATAAAAATCAAAAACAACTCAAACTAAAATAGTTTATAAACAAATAAAGGTATGTTAGAAACCACATTGTGTAATACAAACTGTTTCCAAATAAGTGCGAAAAGTTTTAAGGGATTATTCTTGACCTAATTTGAAGCATAATAGTTTAAATAACATGTATCCCATAATGCTTAAGTTTTAAGATATGGAGTGTTAAAATGTATTGTTTTTTTTAGTAGATATTTAAGTCAAATTTGGTACATGCAACAATTTTTACAATTTCCATAAAAACAATTTGTTATTATGTGAAAACTGAAAAAAATAATTTATTTTAACCCCCTGTGTCTTAAAAACTAAGCATTATCGGATATGCTTACATAAACTTGTA
Source organism: Philopedon plagiatum (assembly GCA_963971165.1). NCBI lineage: Eukaryota > Metazoa > Arthropoda > Insecta > Coleoptera > Curculionidae > Philopedon > Philopedon plagiatum. Next base: position 9,615,663 of record OZ020196.1, on the reverse strand, counting down.
CGCTTAAAATTAGCTCAAGTCTAACTATTTAAAAATGTTCGCACTTATTTGTAATCACCCTGTACACCCTGTATGATTTAATACATGTTTTACAAATTTCACTGCAAACAGAATATATATTTTATAATAAGAAGTATAAAATTTAAAAAATTGAGATAAAATCAATTTTACGTAATAATTTTTGACATATTCTTTCTTTTCCTACAATTAGTTAAATTGTGCAAATCTTGATTCAATGCTTTTATTCTAAAGTACATTCTAGATCGAAAAAAAAGCCTTTTAGTTTCTTCAGAACACGAAACAGAGGAACCAGCATGGAGTAACTTTTTTAAATATAATTTCGTAATTAACAAAGTATCAGAATTAACTGACTGAAATATTTTTTCAAGTGCTTGCATTTGGCTCATGAATTCTGAAGACGGCTTAAATAATCCTCCTTCACTAAGATGAGAAGTCCATGAATAATCTTGTGTGGGTAATCTGGAGGCATCATTTTGCTTTATTTTGTGGCAAATGTAACCTGCTAGATGTTCTAAGCCATCATATTCAACGTCACATTACTCGGATTCAAAATTATTCAAAGGGATGTCATGTTCTTCATCCACACTAACCGTAGAAAAAACTTTTCCACATAAATTAACCTCGTTAATTGCTATACTAGGTGTATCGTCATCTTCAACATTTCCAAAGCTTGAAAATGACCCTTCGTTACGACCCAGAATGTAAGATCTAAGCCTATATTTAAACTGTAAGGGATCTGGATGGTCGTGGAGCCCCCCTTTTGCAGGCATGGCACCAAAAAAATTCTCCAATACGTCTTGGTTCAGTCTGTAAGTCAACAGATATTTTGTGGAAAATCTTTTCTGGACATCTTCAAGCAATAATTTTATTGACTTATTTGTCATGATAATACCTACAATTTAATAATATGTATTTAAACAGTTTAACTTTGTGTAACTGTATCCTACCTTTCTGAAATGGAAATAAATATGTTTTGCCCTTCACTCTAAGGTTTTCGATGGTTCTAGTCATTGCATCAATAATGCCATTTTGAAGTTCCAGAGCTAATCCGTAAGCTTTTTTCCTATCCCTACTATCACTGATAGGCACTCTCTCATTCATAATATCAAACCAATCATTGACCTAAAATTTAAAAAATGTTATGTAAAACCTACCTGTAAATTTACATGAGAAAATGTAGGATGCTCTTACTTGCTTAAAAAAATCTGCAGTCAATCCAGTTTTCTTGCTTTAAATACCCCAATGTGCCACACCTAGTTATAGCCTTGGAAATTGTGTGAGAGAATAATTTAGCAGCCCATTTAACTTTTTGCCGAGAAGCTCCCTGAACGTTTAGATTATCTTTTGTAATTTTGTAAGTTATTTTTAAATCGGATGAGCTTGTTATGTCTAAAACTTCTTCAACTATAGATTTATTTATTTCCTTGTTATTAATAATAAATCCATATGTTGAGGGCGAATTAATGCGGAGGATATATATATATATATATATATATATATATATATATATATATATATATATATATATATATATATATATATTATCTGAGTAATGTGGAAGAAGAATTTGGATTGGATTATTTGTTACCTCTAGATATGGGAGTTCTACGCTGATGAAATATTACTACTTTTTGATTAAATGTTGTTTTATTTTTAACTTTTGTAACATATCTTTAACAGAGCTGCTCACCATTTTGTCATCTCTTTTATTCTAAATTATTTATCCTTATCTTTTGTTTTTCTAAAACTACTTCGTTTTTATATTACCAAAAGGTATTTCTACCAAACATTAACTGGTACATATAACAATTTGTGGGATCGTGTACTGAGCAAGTGGTACGCCACAAATACTCCCCTCTCTAAAAAAAAAAAAAAATAAATAATAAAAAGAATTTCATCAAATTTTTAAACGTTAACAGAATTCAATGCGAAAGAAACTTTTTTTACGTTTTTATTTGGAATAACAGATTCATCATGCTCCGCCAACAGGAAAGCAGGTTTAATTCTGTCTATACTAACAACTACATCTTTATTATCTTTAAAAATAACAAATGATTTTGGATATTTTTTGATTACTTTAAAAGGACCCTCGTATGACGGCGAAAGAGATGACTTTTTGCCTTCTACTTTAATGAACACGTAATTTGAATTTTTTAAATCGTGACACACAAACGGTTTCTCCAGGTTATGCCTATTAATTGCTTCTGGCTTTAAATTAGCAAAACATTCGCGTAAACTGATCAAGATAGGAAAAGTGTCAATGATTTCGTGAGAAGTTGTAAAAAATTCTCCGGGCAATCGTAAAGGTTGACCATACATTAGTTCTGCAGGTGAACATTGAAGGTCTTCCTTTATTGCCGATCTTAGACCTAAGAGAATTAATGGTAGTTCATCTTTCCACCTATTTCTATTTCCTCTAGCTGTTAGAGCCGCTTTTAAAGTTCTGTGAAATCTTTCAATCATTCCATTGCTCTGCGGATGATATGTTGTTGTGTGTATTCTATGAATACCAAGAAGTTTACTAAACTCTGAGAACAATGCTGACTCGAATTGAGTTCCCTGGTCATGAGTTACTGTATGTGCTACGCCAAAACGTGAAAAATAGTGTGTATAGAGAGTTTTTGCCACAGTTTGTGCTGATATGTTAGATAGAGGATAGGCTTCTGTCCACCTAGTGACTCTTTCAATAACTGTAAGAATATACGTGCATCCTCCTGAAGGAACTAGAGGATCGACTAAATCGATATGAATATGTTCAAAACGACCTTTTGGAATGTCAAATTTACCTATAGGAGATTTTGTATGTTTATTGATTTTAGAAGTCTGACAACCTAGACAACATTTAACCCACTGATGAATATCTGAATTCATCTTAGGCCAAAAATATCGTGAACCTACTAATGTTTTTGAAGCGCGAATGCCAGGATGAGATATGCCATGCAAGTTTTGAAAAATCGTAAATCTAAGTTCTTTTGGTATATAAATTCTTTTATTCGTCGAAGAAACTTCGCACCAAACTTTAATTTTGGTGAAAGAAACTTCTTCCTCTTTTAATATAAATTTGCAGTTTTTGTTTAAATTTTGACTTTGAATTAATGTTTTAAGTTCTTTGTCCGCATCTTGTGCTTGTTTTAAAGAACAGATATCTATGTCAAATATATCTAAAGATCCCATGTTGTCATGTATGCGTGAGAGAGTATCAGCAATGACGTTTGATTTTCCTTTGATATATCGAATATCAGTTGTAAACTGAGCAATGTATTCTAAATAACGAAATTGACGTGGACTTCTGTCTGCTTTGGACTGAAAAATTGTAGTTAAAGGTTTATGGTCACAAAAAGTCAAGAATTCATTACCTTCTAAAAAATGTTGAAAATGTCTGATTGCTGCATAAATGGCTAACAATTCGCGATCAAAAGTAGAGTATTTTTGCTGAGAAGGGCTAAGTTTTTTTGAAAAATACGCAATAGGTTGCGAAAAATTATCATAAGTTTGTTCTAGTACAGCAGCGATGCCCGTACTAGAAGCGTCTGTTGTCAACGAAAGTTTGGCGCTAGGTCTAGGATGTGCTAGAATTGTTGCTTCAGCAAGTAGAGTTTTCGCTTTGTTAAAACTATTCTCACACTCCTCTGGCCAATCGCTTATATTTTTATTTTTATTATTTTGCAAGTCAACTGAGAGTTTATGCAAAGGAATTAATATTTCTGACATTTTCGGTACAAAGCGATGGTAGAAATTGATCATTCCTATGAATCGTTGCAATTGTTTCAGTGTCTTTGGTGTCGGAAAATTTTTAATTACATTTATGCGTTCTTCTGAAGGTGAAATACCTTTTTCAGAGATGGAATGTCCCAAAAAATTTAAATTTGCTACTCCAAATTCACACTTTGAAGGTTTGAGACTTATTCCAAATTGATCGAGTCGCTCAAATAAAATATTTAAATGTTGAAAATGTTCGTCCTCATTTTTACTTGCTACTAAAATATCGTCAATGTAAACAAAAATAAAATCGAGTCCTTGAGTTACCTCATTAATAAATCTTTGGAAAGTCTGGGCAGCGTTTCGTAAACCAAAAGGCATTCGTTGAAACTCGAAAAGACCAAAAGGTGTAGTGATAGCTGTTTTGAAAATATCTTCCTCCGCTACCGGTATTTGATGATAAGCTCTCACTAAGTCAATTTTTGAGAAAATGGTACTGCCATGGACATGCAAGTTAAAATCTTGAATATGTGGTAATGGATACCTGTCTGGTGTCGTGACTCCATTTAAAAAACGATAATCCCCGCATGGTCGCCAATCAGAAGAATCTTTTTTAGGCACCATATGTAAAGGGGAAGCTACTGAAGAAGAGGATGGTCGGCAAATGCCTTGTGCAACCATCTGTTCAAACTCAGCTTTGGCAATTTTAAATTTAATGGAGTCGAGACGACGTGGACGACAAAAAGGTAAATGTCCATTAGTGACAATATGATGTTTAATTGACTGTTTGGCAGGTAGCACAAAATCTGGTGAAGAAATAAGTTTAGGGTATTTTCTAAGAAGTTGGGTATATTTTGTTTCGACAGCAAATAGTTTGGGAGTTGGAACATCTGAATTAACTAAAGAAGCTTTTGAAATCAAAGTAGTTTCAGAGTCAATGAGACATTTGTTTTTAACATCTACTAGCAAACCAAAATGGGCCAGAAAATCTGCGCCAATGATGGGACGATTAATATCAGCTACAGTAAAAATAAATGGGAAGTTGCGTCTGAGCTTAAGATTTACTTTTATAAACTTTTTGCCATAAGTTGTAATGGGAGTACCATTAGCGGCAGTTAAAAAAAAATCTTTATCTTTTTTTAGATCTGAAAATACATCCCGAGGAATAACAGATACATCTGCACCGGTATCTATCAAAAACTGTAGTTTGTTAGAATCGTCAAACACGAAGAGGCGGCGATTTTTATATTTTACTATCCCACTGTCTGCTGTCGAAACTTTTACATGTTTTTTGAATTTTCTTTAGACTGAAAAGTTTCGTATAGCATACACCAAGGTCCTTGACATTTTAATGCTCTTTTTCCAAACTTGTTATGATAAAAACATACGCGATTTTTTGAGGATGACCGAGAACGACTGTTAGAGCGACTTCTACAGGAAACACATTGATTATTTTGATTTCTGTTAGGTGTGTTAGAAAAATTTTGAAAGTGTGACAATTGATTTTGAAGTGAATTAATTTGTTGTTCCATAGATTGTTGTTTTTGAGACATGGAATGAAGAAGATTTTGACAATTAATTGAAAAATCAGAAAAAGCTTTCATTAATTCGTTTGGAACGGTAGATGAATTACCTATATAGGGAACTGATCGATCGACAAGGTGCTGTGTTTCAACTTCAGAAACTTTTTTAAAAATAGAAGTTGGTCGATAAGTTTCCCATATATTGTCGGCTATTTCTAAAAGTTCATTGACAACTTTCCTACCAGATGCAGTCAATGCTACCAAAATTGTTTTTGGTAAGCGTCTTTTCCACAATTTAAGCAGCAATTCCTGGCTAACCATCTGTGAACCACCAGCTGTATTAAGCATTTCTCTATAAAAATCTGAAGGCTTGCGGTCACCCATTTCGGAGCCAGAAAGAAGGTCATCAAGTCTTTTTTCTTCACTTGAAGTTAACCAGTTGATTAGAATTTCTTTTAGTTTATTGTACATATCAGATTGTGGAGGGTTCGAAATAATGTCATAAATATTTGACACTATCTCTAAAGGTAAGTTTTAAGTTTAGGGTATTTCGTTTTGTCTGCAGTGATACGAGAAACTGCAAATTGTGCCTCAATTTGACTAAACCAAATTTCTGGTTTTGTGATCCAGAAAGGAGGTAATTTAATTGATGAAATGTTTTTTTATTGTTAGCATTGACAGAACCGTTACTTTGATTAGTACTGACATGTTTGTCAATGAGAGGGTTGTCACCAATGTTTTCTTCTGTCATTTCGATGAAATATAAAAGAAAGAAGCAAAAATAATATTATTATTATCAAAGTGAATTATTCAGAGAGGTAAGTAAAAGGGGCGCAAACCTCTTACCCAGCAGCCGACTCTGATTTCTATAATAAATTTAAGTCTTTTCTAATGTTCTTTGTTCTTTTTACTTCTTCCACGACTGGTTTCTAGAAGGATTTTTCTGGGCTGCTTTCTCAAACAAAGTCAATAAATTTTTCTAATCTTCTTTTTTTTCTTTGTAGATCTTCTACGGCTCCAAGACAGAGATCAAAGAATTACCATCACCTCGGAATCTACTCCCAATAGATTGAATCCCGATCCATTGGAATCCGTGTTCGCCAATAAACGTGAAGAAAACACTCACGTCGAGGGGTCACCAATTATGTTGAGGGCGAATTAATGCGGAGGATATATATATATATATATATATATATATATATATATATATATATATATATATATATATATATATATATATATATATATATTTGTTGTACAAATAACGGCCGTGTAATAAATTAAATGAAATAAAGATTACGGGGATTCGGCCAGAAAGTCTTTATTATATTTTTCTTATAATGTGCCTAGCTTTCGAAATGTTTCATTTCTTCCTCAGGGCACTAAAAAATTAAATTAATTTATAATTTATTATTTAAAATTATAGGAAATTAGTAAAACTTACATTATATTTAAATATAAAGACAGCTAATTTTCGAAATTTTATGAAAAAATTGTTTGAAAAATATTCTACTTGGAATTTTGACAATATTTTTTGAAGTTGACAGTAAATAAAAAAAAAAAAATTGGAAAAAATATGTTAACTTGATGCAAGAGGTAGAAATCAGACATTTGACAAAAAAATATATGGGAAGGTATTCATGATTTTCTAACATCTGTCAAAAATGTGACGTTATTCATGAAATTAAAAAATTTTTTAATTTTCTAAAAATATTTATGGTAAATTTTGGTTTATATTATTTATATTATTGTCTATATGTAAAATAAAGGAATATATGGAACTTAAATTTTGTAAGTCAGTTTTTTTATTCATAGGACAACTTTCTTTATTAATTTCAACCATTTCTAGAAAAAGTCTTTTATTTAGATTATTTTCAATGTGTAAAATTTTTGTGTCGTTAAAGTTACAGGTATGTCCAGTGTCAATTAAATGTTCGGAGAGTGCAGTTGATTTTTTGTTTAATCTTGAGTCACTTTTATGTAAACTAATTCTTTTAGAGATTTTCTGTGAAGTCTGTCCTATATATTTTTTGTTACAGTTAGAGCAAGGAATACTATAAACGCAGTTAGATTTATTAAAAATAGGATCTTTATCCTTTAAATTGCTATAAAGTTGATTAATGGATTTTATATTACGTTGTGAAATTTTAATATTTTCATTTTTAAATACTTGAATTATTTTAGGACTTAAATTTCTTATATATGGGATAGAACCATAAAATTGTGAATTGTTTGTAATAATATTATTATGTTGTGGAGTGTTAATGTTGTCATTTCTAGTATTATATAATATACGTCTTATAAGTTGTATTGGATATGAGTTTTCCGAACATTTAATTGACACTGGACATACCTGTAACTTTAACGACACAAAAATTTTACACATTGAAAATAATCTAAATAAAAGACTTTTTCTAGAAATGGTTGAAATTAATAAAGAAAGTTGTCCTATGAATAAAAAAACTGACTTACAAAATTTAAGTTCCATATATTCCTTTATTTTACATATAGACAATAATATAAATAATATAAACCAAAATTTACCATAAATATTTTTAGAAAATTAAAAAATTTTTTAATTTCATGAATAACGTCACATTTTTGACAGATGTTAGAAAATCATGAATACCTTCCCATATATTTTTTTGTCAAATGTCTGATTTCTACCTCTTGCATCAAGTTAACATATTTTTTCCAATTTTTTTTTTTTTTATTTACTGTCAACTTCAAAAAATATTGTCAAAATTCCAAGTAGAATATTTTTCAAACAATTTTTTCATAAAATTTCGAAAATTAGCTGTCTTTATATTTAAATATAATGTAAGTTTTACTAATTTCCTATAATTTTAAATAATAAATTATAAATTAATTTAATTTTTTAGTGCCCTGAGGAAGAAATGAAACATTTCGAAAGCTAGGCACATTATAAGAAAAATATAATAAAGACTTTCTGGCCGAATCCCCGTAATCTTTATTTCATTTATATATATATATATATATATATATATATATATATATATATATATATATATATATATATATATATATATATATATATATATATATATATATATATATATATATTATCTGAGTAATGTGGAAGAAGAATTTGGATTGGATTATTTGTTACCTCTAGATATGGGAGTTCTACGCTGATGAAATATTACTACTTTTTGATTAAATGTTGTTTTATTTTTAACTTTTGTAACATATCTTTAACAGAGCTGCTCACCATTTTGTCATCTCTTTTATTCTAAACTATTTATCCTTATCTTTTGTTTTTCTAAAACTACTTCGTTTTTATATTACCAAAAGGTATTTCTACCAAACATTAACTGGTACATATAACAATTTGTGGGATCGTGTACTGAGCAAGTGGTACGCCACAATCCATGATCAACAAAATTATTTCTGATTAATTTTAGTAAATGAGGGACATCAGCTAAGACAAAAATTTTTTCGTTATTAACAGGATTGTTGAAAAAGGTATTAATATGATTAATATTTAATTCATTGTTTAATGCTCTATTTCCTCCACCCAGATCACTGACCATAGCCACAATTTGAAAACCTACAATAAAATAATAAAATTTTAAATATTTGTTTAATAAAAATTTAATTACTTTTTTATATTTAATAATATATGATAATACCTGAAGATTCTGCAAACTGTATAATCTCAAATAATTTTTCCTTGGTCATCTTGCAATCAAAATCATAAAAGACTGGTTGTTTCCAGCTTTTAAACAGTCCCCTAAGCATAACCACTTGAACATAATTATAGGGTTTCATGGTTTCATCATTAATTTTATCATATACATAGCTTCTTTTAACTTTCATTTCATCAAACGATATTACACATACTTTATGTAGGGCACTCATTTCAGAAAGTTTCATAATATTAAAAACATTTTTTAAAATTCCGGGCGCAATTATAATCTTTTTTAACCAAAATCTAAGAGTTGATACGGCAGGAAATGGGTATCCTTTTTTTAAAAGCATCCGATAGCTCCTTGGTCCAGCTGAATAAATTACCATTGCCTTAGATATATCGTCAACGGACCATCGTAGGCGACATTTTGAACCCTCTAACTTTTTCATTTGTTCACTGCTGAATACTTTTCCAACAAGGTCTAGCCTTTTTTCCAAAAATTCAATTTTTTTTTTAAGATTGGCTGTAATTTCATGTTGATCATCAACTTTTGAATCCGTATTGACGCTAAAAAGGGAAATTACCTTCAATTTCTGTAAAAATACATAAGAAAGGAAAAGTTATTCACACAAAAATTTGTCCATTTTTTATGCCCACAATGTAGATATTTGAATTTCAAAAAGATAAGGAAGCTCATTTGACCCTTATTTTTATTCTGTACTGTTACCTGTTACTATTACTAGTAATTAATAAATATTTACCCAATATCTCGACTACAGGTACTAATTGTTGTCATATTACCATTAAGCTCTGCACAACCATCACCGGATAACCCACTTAACCTTTCACCTGAGCCTTCACCACAACCGACATCACAAATATCAGTTCTACAAAAGTTTCAATACTTAACTAATAGTACAACATTTTAAAATTTATTTATTACAACTTTAAGCTTATTTATTAATTACGTACCCTTTTAAAAAGTCATTCACAAGTTGTTTTTTTCTTCTTTGGTCCTGACGAAATTCTCTACCAGAATTTTGCTTCTCTTTCTTTGGTAAAGGCAAATGATTAGAAGGGATAGCTTCTTTTTTCAGTGCTCGAACTCGTCCATTTCTAGGTGAATATCCAAGTAACTCGTGTTTTAAATTTCGCACATAATCATCTTTATTAAAATGTTTTGAGCACATTCGTGCGGAAGTTACATTGAATTTATCTTTACGTTTACACAAGCGTATCCATTCTAATTGTTTTTTTTTATCTATAGGAAAAGTGAAAAACCTTATATTCTTATCAAAATTCTTTTTCTGGTTATCCACATCACAACCGTACACAGCACACCTCATATTATAGATATTTATTTAAATAAATACACAAATACCACTAAAATTCCGTTAAATTTTCAAAACACCCTCAGAAATCATATGGCAACTGGTCGACGATCGCCGAAGCTCATCACGCGATGACGTCACTGTGGCCACGCCCCGTCTGCGCGTTATCCTACCTACCCTTATTGTACCATGATTGGCCGGCGTTGGCTCCGCCCCCTGAGTGGTTTTCTTGGGAGCTGCGTTTGGGTTCACTTGGTTCTCGGCCGTCGCACACTGTGACGGATCGGCAATCTAGCAGGATTTAAGTCGGAAATTCCAGGTTCATGGAATTAAGTCCCATTAAGTAATTAGCATAAAAACATTCCATTTAGGTCCAATCGGCACCAGTTTTATTGTTAGGTACAAGGGCGTGGTCATAATTGCGTGGAGAACCCAAGGGAAGCAGGTATGCATTTGTCTAGACTCTTTTCAAAAGTCTTTCATTCGTGGTACTTATTTCAGAGTGGATCGTTTTTTGTGTGATATTTTGGCATTTGTGTATTGTTTACTGTTCTACTAATTGTTAAAGGTAAGTTTTTCTTAGTTTTGAAATTGCTTATACTAAAGTTTGGGAAATACTATAATTATGTCACAAATTGTGCACACTATCACTTTTCTGTAGACTAAAACTTTCTTATATGGGCGAATATGGACTTCTACGGTTACTCTAACTTTTAGTTAGACTTTCTACTTTAAGACCATATATAAGGTTTTTGCGTTTGCTTGCGTCTCTGAGAATTTTTTTATTTTTTTTAGAATGGCTCCTATAATTTCTCGGCAGGAAATTTTTGAAGTTTGGGTGAACAAAAGTAAGGCAGAGCGCGATACTGAGGTTTGTGATTTTGTCATAAGGAAATTTGATCAAGTCATATTTTCCGATGATGTTGTTATGGTTTTAAGGACTTCTTTAAGAAGTGTGTGCCAACAAATGGCGTTAAGGTGGAGCAAAAGTTACCGAAACCGCAACAGATTTTTAAATAGCAATTTTCAGTGGCTTAATGGAACAATTGCCTTGCTGTGTGGTGTCACGCCAAAAGACATGAATAAGCCAGAATAAATTGCAACAAAAGAAATTAATTTAAAATTGGCTGCTTTTGGTTTATCAACACTACATGCGTGGATAAAATTTATGGAGTGCTTATTACACATTGCATATACATAGATTAGAAGTAAAAACGTGGCAAGCCCGCGGGCCTGAAATCAAAAGTAAAGTTGCCAATAGAAAAAAATTTATACACGATAGGTTTAAAAAAGAAATGGGTATCTTGGTTGACATACCTACACAGTAAGCAGGTAATACGAATGGCTGCAATACAGCTGAAAAATTTTTCAGGAACCCTGAAAAGTCGTCCGACCTAACGGGAATAAATTTAGAGTTAATTAAGCAATTTCATGTAATTTTAGCGGCAATAAATTGTGGTTTTTCATTAAATGCAAATGCATTTGAAGATTATGCTATAGCCACAAGAAATTTGTATTTAAAAGAATATTCTTGGTTTTATATGCCAAGTAGTGTACACAAAATTTTCTTTCATAGCAAGATTGTTATTGCCTCTTGTATTCTTCCGATTGGTCAACTCTCTGAAGAAGCACAAGAGGCAAGAAACAAAGATAGCAGAAGGTATAGAGAGCAGTTTACAAGAAAGACTTCCCGCATCGACACCAACATAGACCTAATACATAGACTTCTAATTTCATCTGATCCTCTATTAGCTACCTTTAAGCATTCCCCTAAGAAAAAGTGATGAAAAATTACGTAGTAAGTACTTTCTCTGCTCTCAGTACCTCAGTTGTATTCTGGTTCAAGTAGTGAGAGTTCTGAACTTGAATCAGATGAGTCAGATTAAGTTAATTATTTAAAGAATTATTGTAACCATAGAAAAATATTGTTTTTTTCGCTTTTTAAACACAAAAAATGTACTGTCCAACGCACAAAGCTTTATTTTATTTGGAGTATTACTATAAACCACAAAAACTTTTTTTGTGCATTCGTTCAGAATTTATTTTTAACTGGAGTATGCAATTTTTCCGGTCTTGAAATCATAATTATTATTTGTAATTATATATTTTTTAAATTTAACTGGATAAGAAGAAGGCACAAAAATGTCGAACGCACCGCGACCTAAAAGTATTTTAACCTGACTAGCAAGCTTTGAAGCCTCCGCATACGGCGCGCCGCGCCGGACTAAAATAGTGTTGCTTGCTCTGTAAAATTGCACTTTTCGGTCTTAATACGTAAATACCTAATAAACCATGTTTATAACATACACTATGAAGTAAAAAAATAAATAAATTATTTATGAAAACATTTCGTCCCGCTACATTGTCGATCCGTCACAGTGTGCGTCGTGCTGTTCATGTTAGGTGGTTCTATTGGCTTGATGAAGCTTGAGGACAACGACATCATAGCCAGTTTCGACGTAAAATCCTTATACCCCAGTATACCGGTTGATGAAGCTCTGGAACAAATATCAAGAAACGAGACCTTCCCAAAGCATGTGATGGACTTAGCTAAACACTGCCTAAAAAACGCATACTTCTTATTCGATGACCAAATCTACAGACAGACGGAAGGCGCAGCAATGGGTTCGTCACTATCACCAGCCATAGCAAATCTCATTATGACCTACTTCGAAAACACAGCTCTCGAAGAAGCCCATCTCAAACCCAAACTATGGATTAGATACGTCGACGATGTTTTCGTAATATGGTCTTTCGGCAAAGACAAACTCCACAAATTCTTGGATCACCTGAATTCCCGCCACCCAAAAATCCAATTTACCATAGAACTCGAAGAAAATAACAGCCTCCCATTCTTAGACGTCCTAGTAACAAAAACAAAAGAAGGAACGCTGCTACACACGCTATACAGAAAACCAACACACACAAACAGATACCTCAACGCGGAGTCCCATCATCACCCAACTCAAATACAAGCAGTAGCCAACACACTGATTACAAGATCCATCCGGCTGACAGACGCCCAAGGAAAAGAACAGGAACTAAACAACATTAAAACAGCTCTGAAACAAAACGGCTACAAAACACATACAATAAAAAAAGCCATAGACCAGGAACAAAATCGCCAAAAAAAGAAACCAGAAGAATCCACCAAAGACAGGCCCATATCTGTACTACCATACATCAAGGGAACAACAGACAGAATCGGGAGAATTCTACGCAAGCACAGCATCGCAACAGCTTACAAGCCACACCAAACAATAGGATCATCACTAAGAAACCCAAAAGACAAAATAAAACTGGAAAACCAGGGTGTCTACAGCATCTCATGTGGGACCTGCAGCAAAACATACGTAGGACAGACCAACAGACGAATATCAGCAAGATTAGAAGAACACAAGCTCTGCATCAAGAACAAACAAACATCGTCTGCCCTTTTCCGCCACCAGCTCGAAACAGGACACAAAATCAACTTCGACAGCTGCAAACAAATAGCCAACATAGACCATTACAAAACCAGACTTATTCGCGAAGCAATCGAAATAGAAAAAAACGGCAACCTAAACAAACGAGACGATGCCTTGAACCTTCCAGCAACATGGGAATCCATCATCAAGCCAATAGAACCACCTAACATGAACAGCACGACGGCCGAGAACCAAGTGAACCCAAACGCAGCTCCCAAGAAAACCACTCAGGGGGCGGAGCCAACGCCGGCCAATAGATATGACCTAAGACCAAGGCGATCCACTATAAAACCACGCGCTGCGGCAGCCACCCTCAGTTTACTTTCTACGACCAGCGAGTAAGCACAAGAAGATGCCAAATGAGATTTTGGCGAAACGTCTGCAAGTTTCAAATAGAAATGAACCAAACGAACGGATGTATTCCCGGATTAACCACGACAAATATTTCTCCATCCGTGAAACTCTACGTACTTCCATATATATATATATATATATATATATATATATATATATATATATATATATATATACAGTGACCGGCAAAAAGTTCGCAACATATGGGAAAAATTTTTATTAGGAGAGTATCGGAAAAACTTTCCCAGGGGATCGGTTCTGCATGTCCGATAACCTAAAAATCGATTTTGACATACGTCACGTGACCACTGGTATAGCGTCAAATTAAAAAAAAAATTGTTAATTTACAAAAAGTGAGGTTAGTTGACGAGATATCAAAAAAAGTTATTTGAAAAAATTGCTTAGAATTAAATTCTAGGTCCTTGTGCAAAATTTTAAGATTTTATTTAAAAAAATTGGAAAACTCAATTTTTTTTAAATATTTTTTTATCGATTTACAAATTTCCAGTTTTAAAGTAAAGCCCATGTATCTGGATGAAAATAAACGAATGTAGTAGTTTTTTCTACAATTGACAGGACAAAATTAAAAAAAACAGGGTTTCGCCGGACGCTAGCTGTTGCAATGATTTGTATCTAGCAGCAGTGTCAAAATTTTAGAGACATTTCAATGAGATTACATTGAGAAAACCTTAATCGTCTTAAATATATCTGAAGTTCGACTTTTTGTAAAGTTAAGGGGATTAAAATAGATAATAAACAAAAAATTACCTGTTTATTTAATCGAAATTTTATAAACGAAAACCAATGTAAGAAAAACTTAAAAGTAGTCAAATTCTGTACTAACAACACAAAAAATCATCGTTTTTCCTTGGGTGCACAAAATTTAAAACTCAGTATGACCACCATTTCTCTCCATACATACTATTGTTCTCGAGCGCAACTCTCGATTAACATTTCGGAGCATTTTACGATTTATTTGCAATACACAATTTATAATGACATTCTCTAAATTTTGTATATTCCTAAAGGGTCGATGTTTGTACACAGGGTTCTTTAGGTATCCCCACATAAAAAAATCTAACGGAGTCAGATCTACAATTGACAGGACAAAATCGAAAAAATAGGTGTTCGCCGGACGCTCGCTGTTGCAATGGTTTGAATCTAATGAAATGACTGTATCAAGATTTTATTAAGATTTTTCGCACATAAATTTAACAACCAGGTCTATTTAGTTGTACTTAAAACTACCAAAGCAGGCTCTGAAATTAAAACAACCAAATAATCTAGTAGGTTAAAAACAACAGAAAAATGTCAAACAAATTATAATTTGTTTGATTTCAACCTATGACATTGGTTTATGTCTCGCATCTTACTAAGTTTGATATTTTACATAAGTTTATTAATATTTTATTCCTTAAAATGGCACCCACACTACTTCTTCAGGAAAAGATAGAAATTAGTTTAATTTCTGGAGATAATTACAAAAGCCATAGAGAAACAGCAGCAATTTTTAATGAGAGGCACCCCGATAAATCCCTCCATTATTCCACAGTATCTCGTCTAGTCAATAAATTTAAAGAAACGGGATCGGTAGAAAATCAGTATAAAGTTTCCCATGAAAAACCGGTAACAGGTGACGAAGGTTCTCTGGATGTGTGTTTGTCGATCACAGAAACACCCCAATTAGCAGTTAGTCAAATATCGGAGATCACTAACATTCACGAAAGATCTGTGCGGAGGATATTAAAAAGAAACAAATTTCATCCGTACAAACCTAAATTTGTACAAGTATTAAAAGATAGGGATTATGACGCCCGCTTCGATTTTTGTGCCTGGTTCCAGGGTATGATTGAGGAAGATTTTAATTTCCCAAAGAACGTTCTTTTCTCGGATGAAGCTACATTTACCTCTAACGGAACCGTCAGTTCACAAAACTGTAGATGGTGGGCCACCGAAAACCCAGACTTTGTAATTCAGAGTAAAGACCAATATAGTTTTGAGGTTAATGTGTGGTGCGGAATTTTCAACCTCAGAATAGTGGGACCTTTTTTCTTTAGAGACAATTTAAATTCAGAACGATATTTAGAATTTCTACAAACTGAGATATCTGACTTTTTAGACAATTTGTCATTAGCCGAAAGAAGAAATTTATACTTTCAACAAGACGGAGCTAGCATTCATTCCACAAATGAGGTGAAGAGATGGCTGGATCAAGAATTTGGACACCAGTGGATAGGACGGTTTGCTGAAAATCCGTGGCCTGCGAGATCACCAGATCTGACTCCGTTAGATTTCTTTATGTGGGGATACCTAAAGAACTCTGTGTACAAACATCGACCCTTTAGGAATATACAAAATTTAGAGAATGTCATTAGAAATTGTGTATTGCAAATAAATCGTAAAATGCTCCGAAATGTTAATCGAGAGTTGCGCTCGAGAACAATAGTATGTATGGAGAGAAATGGTGGTCATACTGAGTTTTAAATTTTGTGCACCCAAGGAAAAACAATGATTTTTTATGTTGTTAGTACAGAATTTGACTACTTTTAAGTTTTTCTTACATTGGTTTTCGTTTATGAAGTTTCGATTAAATAAACAGGTAATTTTTTGTTTATTATCTATTTTACTCCCCTTAACTTTACAAAAAGTCGAACTTCAGATATATTTAAGACGATTAAGGTTTTCTCAATGTAATCTCATTGAAATGTCTCTAAAATTTTGACACTGCTGCTAGATACAAATCATTGCAACAGCTAGCGTCCGGCGAAACCCTGTTTTTTTTAATTTTGTCCTGTCAATTGTAGAAAAAACTACTACATTCGTTTATTTTCATCCAGATACATGGGCTTTACTTTAAAACTGGAAATTTGTAAATCGATAAAAAAATATTTAAAAAAAATTGAGTTTTCCAATTTTTTTAAATAAAATCTTAAAATTTTGCACAAGGACCTAGAATTTAATTCTAAGCAGTTTTTTCAAATAACTTTTTTTGATATCTCGTCAACTAACCTCACTTTTTGTAAATTAACAATTTTTTTTTTAATTTGACGCTATACCAGTGGTCACGTGACGTATGTCAAAATCGATTTTTAGGTTATCGGACATGCAGAACCGATCCCCCGGAAAAGTTTTTCCAATACTCACCTAATAAAAATTTTTCCCATATGTTGCGAACTTTTTGCCGGTCACTGTATATATATATATCTTTTAATTAATTTACTTTATTAGATTGTGATAGATCTTGCTAAGGTGTTTTGTATCCGAT